>CM039137.1:17174762-17241693 GCA_022036555.1 Microstegium vimineum | reverse complement strand
GCAAATGCGGTGGCCGGTGTTCGTCACACCCGGTTTTAAGGATAAAACCAGATTTACACCATATGTGAGCCTAGAAAGTCAAATCTCATATATAGCCACAAATTAAGGTGATATCGAAAGACAATACTTAAATATATAACATATAAGGTCAAAGGATAACCTCAACACAGTGAACAGCGGAAAGACGACTCCGATCTTCAGGCGAAGACTCCAACTTCACAGGGACAACTGACTGGTTGATCACAAATCTAACCCCTTTAATTGTTGCTCTTTGCAATCTGATATGGTTGATAAGGCAAGGGTGAGCACTTAAAGTACTCAGCAAGATTAACACAGGGTTATGAAGCTCAAAAGGCTGACACTGGCTTACTACGGTTGCTTTTAACTTGGTCAAGTTTTACCAACACTTAGCTTTAGTTATGCTTAACCCAGTTGGTAACCACATGACCATTAATGAAACAATCTCATATATCATATCTCCAAACTTACCATCATAAGTTGTTCAACAACAGGAGTTACTAACACTGTGAGTTTTCCAGGCCGCTCGTGATCGTGAGCACGGCTATCATGATAGATTTACACTCTGCAGAGGTTATACACTTTACCCACAAGCCATGTTACCCATATGCCCGGGATCATGACTCCCAAAACACTTCCAAGGTGAGCGGGCAGGGAACACTATGAAGTCTTTCAAAAGTCTTCCTAACATGTTGGCAGACCCTACGGACCCAAGGGCAAGGGGTATGCAAAGTCTCTACTCGATGGTACCTTTCGAAGCGGTAACCACCCTAGAACATGCCCTGCAACCGGCTCGGCAATGGCGCCTTTCACGAACTGCCAACATGCTAGTACGAATCTTTATACTTGACTAAAGCCAGAGCCATTATAGCACTTGTGGTTGCATTTAAGTCCCAGCTTTTACCCTACAGTGGGGTCCTAATCCATGTTGCTATAAAAGCCATTTTTAACTCATCGTTGCATATATCATTAATCAAGATTCATCTCAGATCCATTATTGTAAAGCATAGCAGAGCTACCCATATGCATAAAACCCATGGTGACAAGGTAAAGGATAACAAGCTATGGTATAGATCTAATAGGAATCAAATTAGACACATGCAATCATGACTAGATGAATTAAAGTGAATAGGTAACAAGGATGATCCCATGTTAAACTTGCCTTAAACTCTTAGATCCTTTCTTCACTTGATTCTCGATCTTCTGATGACTTCTTGATCTCCACGTAAATCTCACCGATTGGATAAGATCATAAACACCACCCAAGCATCTGAACAATCATACCAAGCATACAATATATCTACTTCAGAACAATACACCAACCAATGAAAAAGAATTTAAAAGAAGTCTACGTCCTGCTACGATCACGCAGACGCGAGAATCACGCTAATCGGATCTATAAAGGAAAAGAAACGTCTACCGAAGATTAGATTTTATAAGATAATTAGACTTCATTTATTTTATTTATATAAAAATCATATATTGGGTACTTCAGCGAAATACCCAAATTAAATTAAGTCACATTACATTTGTTTTGTAAAAACAAGATTAAACTAAGTATGTTTTGTTTTATGAAAAGCCGAGGTGGAAAACCCTAATTGATTTTAATTGGAAAACCATTGATTATATAGGTTAATCAATTATCAATTGATTTCAGAGAATAAAACATATTTAATATTGTTACTAACAGATATATCTTATCGTTACGAAACCAACGCAACTCAAACGGGACAAAACGGATCTAAAACGAAGAAGATATAGATTAAACAGGATTTTGAAAAGGGCAAGATTAAAGCATTACCAAATTAATTTTCTTTGATTTTCAAAAGTAATTAACATAGATGAAATCTATACTACTAGATAGAGCATCAAATTACGGATCTAACGCAACTTGAACGGATTGATTTGGATTTAAAACGAAGGAGTTATAGGGTTTTGAAATCGGATGACAAAACTGTAATTTGGAAAACGTATTATGGATTGAAACAAAGGGGTTTACGGTTCTGAAAACAGAAAGCGTACTTCAGATGAGAAAAGCGAGGTTTACGCTTTCCGAAAGGGAAAACGGATCCTTGGAAGTTGCTAAGGACGGCGGGTTCAGAGTCAAAGAGTCCAGGGACTCTTTAGCAAAAGTTCAGGGCGAAGGGGTATCCGGTGTTGGTGGCCATCGGATCGCGGATGAAGGGCTTAGATTAGATCGGGGTGGGATACGGTGGTTTCCCCACCGGAGCAGAGCGGCGCGGCACGGCGGAGCGCCCTGGCCGACGGCCGACGCACGGCGGCGCGAGGCAAAAACGGGCTAGGGTGCTCGGTTTCGCACGAAACTTGGTCGGGGAGCGAGGGGAGAGAGAGACGAGCTCACCTAGGGGCACTGCAGGGTTCGGGGATGAACGGAGACGGCCGGCGACAGAGAGCAGTGGCGGCGGCGTTCTGCAGAACGACGGCTAGGTCAAACGAAGCGCAACAAGGAAGAAAAAGAGAGGGGAAAGGTGTCCCACGGACTTGCAAAGCCGAAACGGAACTCGACGAAGCTTACAGTGGCTGGAATCGTGTGGAACGGCGGCGCGACGACGAGACGGCGAGACAGAGCGGCGGCACAGCGGCACTGCTTCGGCGGCTTGCGAGGCGAGGTTCCACGATTGGATGGGGGAAAACGGCGCGGCGGCAGCGCTATTTAAAGGAGGCAGAGGGAGAGTCCTATTGGGCTACGGGAGGGTGGAGTCCGCGCGCGGCGGTTGCGGTGCACGCGGCGCGGCGCAGCGGCAGTGTCCGACGCGGACATGGGTGAAGGGGCGATGCGCGGGCCCGACGGGTCAGCGGCGCAAGGGGGGGAAGGAGGTGACTACGCGGACGCGGGAATAGCGCGGCGGTTCCGCGGTTCTGCCGCGGCGCGAGGCAGAGGGTCCGCCGCGGGACAGAGTCCAGAACGGACTCGGAGAGAGGAAGAAGAAGACCTGACAGGCGGGGTCACTTTGTCAGTGGGAGGGAGGAGAGAAGAGAGGCGCCTACAGGCGGGTCCGCCCTGTCAGGGAGAGAGAGGAGGGAAGAGAGAGGTAGGCAAGCCTGCGGCAGTTGGGCCGGGGCGCTGGAGTCGGCCCAAGGGGAAAGAAAGAAGGGGGGAAGGGGGAGAGGGCCTGTTGGGCTCTCGGGCCAGAAAGAGAAAAAGAGAGTTTTCCTCTTTTCTTTTTATTTTCTTTTTGCTTTTCTTTTCCAAACATTTTCCAAATAGATTTTGAAATGATTTTTCTTGAGTTTTGAAATCCAAACAACACAAGAAAAATACAGGGGCATGAGATGCATCACAACATGTTGAACCCTAACATGATATTTAGTTCTAGTTTTATTTATTTAATTCCATGCTTCACAAAATGATTTGAATTAAATCAAATTTACTCAAATTAAACCCTAATTTCTAATTCAAATTTTTAGGGTGTTACAGTGTTCAATGCCAATGCATGAGGATTCTTGATGTGTGGCAACCGCACAACACATGGAGTTGTTCTGTGCTCCACTATCGAGCCTGTACATAGCCCTCTGCTCACAAGGACGTCTATGGATGATGGATGTACTGAGCGTGTGTTGAACGTGTGGATTATACCTTTCATAGCTGTGTTGCTCATCCTACCATAGAAGCAAGTATGAAGGACGTCGTGTTCTCTACGTACATAGCCATCCACAACAAGTTCAGAGAAAGGATCGCCAACACCCGACGTCGTTACATCCCTCGTTTCGATGCGGAGCAAGGTTGGATAATCACCGAACCTAACGGTGAAGGTGGCCCCGTCTTGAATGAGCTCGTCAACTTCGTTCAAGAGATGATGAGCATGTTTGGTCATCTCCTAATAGAAGCAAGGGAGCTGCGTAAGGAGCTTAAGCGCAGTTACCAACAACAAGATGAGCTTCGTGAAGAGTTTGGGCTGCCAAAGAACTTCAAGAAGATCAAGAAGAGTTAGGACTAGGAATCCCTTTATAGTTTATTCGCTAGTTCGTGAGTCGTGTGTGCTAGTGTCCTTCTAAGTGTTTAGTTGCTTGTGTTTTTGCTAATGTGTGAGTTGGTTCTTTGTAATGATTGTTGAGGTTGTGGGCCTGTCCACAACACTCATAGCTTAGGTTGGGTTTTCTTGAAAGCTTAATAATAATAAAGTTGTAGTTTTCGTTAATCTGTCTTTTCAGACCTCTCTGTCTTGTTAATTTTTCTTAATTAATTATGAACGTCCTAAAATCACCAAAAGTTATCTTAAAACAGTAGACTTCCTTATCTTTCCGTGGCCACAAGAAGCACCTTCATATCTGTTCGGAGTTAAGAGAAACAATTCCTGCAAGTTGTTGTTTCTGCGCAGTTTGGTAATCTGGACATATCTGTTTAAACGCAGTTTATGGTTAAGTTAATGTCAGAATAAGAAAAAGTCAGAATTACGAAAGTTGTAGATAACTTCCTTATTTTTCCAACCACGTAAGCTTTGCCTCTGTTTGAGCTCGGGAACTTCAGATATGACTGTTTTTCTAGACTGCTGTTGTGCTGAAAATCCAGAAAAGTTGCAGACTCGTCCCGTGTCAGGTTTTAAAACTGTCCTTGTGTTCTATGTGACAGATGCCTCGCACCAGGACTAACTCCGGATCCAACACCAGTGACAACAACAACGACAATAACCAGCACCCTCTACCTCCACCACCTGCGATGACTCCAGAACAGATGCAGGCTCAGATGATGCAGACAATGCAAGCTATGATGCAGTTCATGCAGAACCAACCCCATCAACCTGTTGGAGCTCCACCTGTCAACAAGCGGAGGGAATTTCTGCAAGGACACTCTCCTGTCTTCTCTCATGCCAGTGATCCATTGGAGGCGGATGATTGGTTGCGTGCGGTGAAGAAGCAACTCAACATCGCACGGTGCAACGATCAGGAGAAAGTACTGTATGCTTCCGGTCAACTTCAAGGTGCAGCTCAGACTTGGTAGAAGACGTATCAAGATGCTCGCCCCGACAATGCTCCCGCTATCACTTGGGAATAATTTTCCCGGGACTCCAAGGCGTGTCACATTCCAGAGGGAATCATAGAGCTGAAGCAAGAAGAATTTAGGAATCTTCGGTTAGGACAGATGTCAGTCAACGAGTACCATGACAAGTTCTCGCAGCTAGCTCGTTATGCACCCAATGAAGTAAGGGATGATGCTGATAAGCATCGTCTCTTCTTAAAGGGGATCTACTATTAACTCCGGTTGCAGCTGAAGGGTAATACATACCCGAATTTCCAATCTCTGGTAAACCGTGCCATTGTCCTGGACAATGAACGCAGGGAGATGGACAAGAAGAGGAAGCTTAGAGGACAAGCTTCTGGAAGCAACACTCGCCAGTGTCTCAACTATCCTCAGCAGAGGTACCAAGGCACATCCAACTTTGGGAACCGTAACCCGAACCAGCAACGTCCGCCATTCCAGCAACAGGGTGGTTACTCAGGATCTCGTCAAGGCTCATCCAGCAGTACCCCAGCAAAGACTAATGTTCCCAATACCCCCATCAAGTGTTTTGCTTGTGGTGAAACTGGACACCTCTCCTATAACTGCCCCAAGAAGCAAAACGCACCAAACCCTCCAAGTCAAAACAGCAACAACCAGAGAGGAAGGTACCAGCCGCCCCCTCATAATAGGAGCGTGAACCACGTCTCTGCAGAAGCAACTCAGGAAGCACCAGAAGTGATGATGGGTATGTTCCTTGTCAACTCCATCCCTGCTACTGTTCTGTTTGATTCTGGAGCATCGCATTCTTTCATATCGCAAGCTTTTGTTAGAATGCATGGAACGTCATTAGTAGCAATGCAAAACCCTATAATCGTAAATTCACCGGGTGGGGTTATGAGAACCGATTGTTATTGTCCATCGGTTACTGTTACTCTAAGGGGGGTAGACTTCAAAGCTCAGATTACAGTTTTGAGAACCGCTGGGATCGATGTTATATTGGGTTTGGACTGGATGAGAAAGCAAGATGCAGTGATCAAGTGTGATAAGAAGATAGTTGAATTGTCTTCACCTATAGGAAGCAGGATCAGTGTGGATGTGGTTATGCAACCTCTACCGACAGCCGCTGTCAATCAGCTAGAGGAGTTTGACAACCCAACAGATAGGGTTGTGGATGAATTTCCAGATGTGTTCCCGGAAGATTTGCCAGGTATGCCTCCCGATCGTGACATTGAGTTTGTAATTGAGTTATTACCTGGAACTGCACCTATAGCTAAAAGACCATATAGGATGAGAATAAAATAATTAGAAGAACTTAAGAAACAAATTAAATAGTTGTCGAATAAAGGTTTTATTCGTCCTAGTTCTTCACCTTGGGGTGCACCAGTTATCTTTGTTGACAAGAAAGATGGCAGTCAGAGGATGTGTGTTGATTATCGGTCACTCAATGAGGTAACCGTCAAGAACAAGTATCCTTTGCCCAGAATCAATGATTTGTTTGATCAGTTGAAAGGTGCGTGTGTGTTCTCCAAGATTGATCTTCGATCTGGTTATCATCAGTTGAAGATCCATGCTTCAGATGTTCCCAAGACAGCATTCACTACGAGGTATGGGTTGTATGAATATACGGTGATGTCGTTCGGTCTTACCAATGCACCGGCATACTTCATGTATTTGATGAACAAGGTCTTTATGGAATATCTGTATAAGTTTGTGGTGGTATTCATTGATGATATTCTGATCTACTCCAAGAATGATAATGAACATGCTGAACACTTGAGATTGGTATTACAGAAGCTTCGAGAGCACCAGTTGTATGCTAAAAGAAGTAAGTGCGAGTTTTGGTTGAAAGAAGTTTCTTTTCTTGGCCATGTTGTGTCTAATGGAGGTATATCAATTGATCCTAGTAAGGTGGAAGATGTACTAAATTGGAAACCCCCAACCAATGTTAGTGAGATTCGTAGTTTTCTTGGCTTAGCTGGATACTATAGAAGGTTCATTGAAGGATTCTCTAAGCTAGCTAAACCTATGACCGCGTTGCTTGAGAAGGATGTTGTCGGGTACGAAGGTAAGGGGTACCCTAAACCCTTCGATAAATTAACTCTAAACATAGCAAACTATTTTTAAGGCAGGGACCAGCCCACTACTCAGCAAGGTACGGCCCATCACTCGACGGCCCCTCTGCGTCAGCTGTGGCGACAAGCCGCGGGCCGGCCCACCTCGACGCCGAATGACGGACCGAGGGGCCGAGCGAATGACCCCCGGCTCCCACCTCGACGCCGAATGACGGACCGAGGGGCAAGCGAACGACCCCCCGGCTCCTACCTCGATGTCAAGCGACGGACAGAGGGGCGAGCGAATGACCCCTTGGCTCCTACCTCGACGTCAAGCGACGGACCGAGGGGCGAGCGAACGACCCCCCCGGCTCCTACCTCGACGTCAAGCGACGGACCGAGGGGCGAGCGAACGACCCCCCGGCTCCTACCTCGACGATAAATGACGGACCGAGGGGGCGAGCGAACGACCCCCCCGGCTCCTACATCGACGAACGAAGGACGGACGAGGGGTCGAACGAACGACCCCCCGACCTCTACCTCGACCTCTCCGACCCCGTCTCTGCTCCGACCCCGTCGGTGCTCCGACCTCTATCTCGACCAGGGGTCGAACGGACGACCCCCGGACGAGAGGCTCGATTAACTCAACTGCTCCCGGCATGGGTTAAAGTGAACCCACCTAACGACATGGGCGCCCGCGTCCGCTGTCAAATCCGCCAACTCCCCGTCAAGTCCCCGATTCCTGTCAACTGTGTCGCCACTGTCGCCACTACACGAGTACGGACTCCAGCAGTACCCCTCATAAAGTGAATAGTGCGACCCTCGACGACGACTTCGGGAATGCGATAGAGCCACGCAGGGCTCGACCCTCCCTCGACCGGGGGGCTCGACCCCTCTCTCCAACAACTCCAGTATGGGGGCCGTCCCATCCGCCCCGTCCCGCTTCAGCCGTGGGATTCGTGCCCACCTGCGGACGCTGTGCTGCGGCGACTTCTACTGCCGCCACGACCGGGGACGCAGAAGGACGGGAAGGCCATGCCGCCACAGTGCTCAACGTCTCTCCGCCAACACTGTGCCTCGGACACGCTACCCGTACTGCCACAGTTAGGGCCTTGTACCCTCGGACCTCCCCTTGGTCTATAAAAGGGGACGCCGAGGTAGAATAAAGGGGCTCTGGGGGATTCGGACGATTGAATCACTCATCAGACTTCAGCTCTGACCTCCACACTCCACACACCCCGCCATTCGATCGACCCTCGGGTGGCAAACCCGTGTAACACAGCTTGTACCCCCCTGTACGAGCACGCTTTGGGTGCGAGATAATACAAGTCATCCTCCCCGCTGGACGTAGGGCCTTCTTTGCCCGAACCAGGATAAACCTTGTGTCCATCTTGCATCACGTCTGAGAGAGGGAGCACGCGATATACAAATTTACTCGTTGGTGGTCTTGACCCCCGGGTCATAACACCAACAGATGCCAAGTTTGTTTGGTCAGAGAAGTGTCAGGTTAACTTTGAAGAACTGAAAAAGAGATTGACTACAGCTCCTGTGTTGACCTTGCCAGACTTGAGTCAGAAGTTCTCTATTTATTGTGATGCCTCTCGTCTTGGTTTGGGTTGTGTGCTTATGCAAGAAGGAAGAGTTGTTGCGTATGCTTCGCGACAACTGAGGAAGCATGAGTTGAATTATCCGACTCATGATTTGGAGTTAGCAGCTGTGGTTCATGTATTGAAGATATGGAGACATTATCTTATTGGTCATAAGTGTGACATCTACACCGACCATAAGAGCTTGAAATATATCTTCACTCAATCAGATCTGAATTTGAGGCAATGTCGTTGGTTGGAGCTGATCAAGGATTATGACTTAGATGTTCACTATCATCCTGGTAAAGCCAATGTTGTGGCCGATGCTCTTAGCAGGAAAAGTTATGCTAATGAGATTCGGACAATACCTATGCCTGAAGAGTTGTGTGCTGAACTTGAGCATTTCAACTTGAGCATTGTTGCTAATGCTATGGAGATGGTAGTGGAGCCTACACTAGAGAAGGAGATCCGTGAAGGTCAGTTGCAGGATAAGAATCTGCAATTAATAGTTGAGAACATGAAGGAAGGAAAATCACCAGGTTTCCAGTTAGATGATAATGGTACATTGTGGTATGGAAAGAGGATCTGCGTTCCCAACATCAAGTCTATTCGACAGACGATTCTGTGAGAAGCTCATGAGTCAACCTACTCGGTACATCCTGGAAGCACTAAGATGTACTTAGATCTTAAAAAGAAGTACTGGTGGGTTGGATTGAAATGTGATGTGGCAGAATATGTAGCAATATGTGACACATGTCAGAGGGTTAAAAGTAGAACACCAGAGACCTGCAGGACTGTTGCAACCGATGAAGATACCTGAATGGAAGTGGGACGAAGTTGGTATGGTTTTCATAGTCGGGTTACCGCTTACTTGGAAAGGTTATGACTCAATTTGGGTCATAGTTGATCACTTGACTAAGGTAGCTCACTTCTTGCCAGTTCGAACCACTTATACAGGAGCACAGTTAGCAGAGTTATATATGGAAAGAATAGTATGCCAGCATGGAGTTCCAAAGAAGATCGTGTCAGATAGAGGAACCCAGTTCACCTCACACTTTTAGAAGAAAGTGCATGAGTCCCTTGGAACAGTGTTGAATTTTAGCTCAGCCTATCACCCTCAGACAGATGGACAGACAGAAAGAACAAACCAAGTGCTAGAAGATATGTTGAGAGCCTGTGCTTTGCAGTATGGTACGAGTTGGGACAAGAGTTTTCCCTATGCGGAATTCTCATATAACAACAGTTATCAAGAAAGTCTTAAAATGGCACCGTTTGAAGCTTTGTATGGACGGAAGTGTAGAACTCCGTTGTTCTGGAATCAAACGGGAGAAACTCAAGTGTTTGGACCAGATGTTCTGAGAGATGCAGAAGAACAAGTCTGAGTAATCAGAGATAATCTAAAGATAGCACAGTCTCGACAGAAGAGTTACGCTGATAAATGAAGAAGAGATTTGTCTTTTGAAGTAGGTGATTATGTTTACTTGAAAGTGTCACCTATGAGAAGTGTGAAACGGTTCAATATGAAAGGAAAGTTAGCACCCAGATATATTGGTTTGTTCAAGATTCTTGAGAGACATGGAGAAGTTGCTTATCGGTTGGAGTTACCAGAAAGTTTGTCAGGAGTTCACGATGTGTTTCATGTATCTCAGCTTAAGAAGTGTTTACGAGTACCCGAAGAGCAGTTACCGTTGGAGGAACTAACAGTTAAGGAAGATTTGACCTATGAGGAATACCCAGTTAAGGTTTTGGAAACAGCTGAAAGAATTACAAGGAGTAAGGTCATCAAGATGTGCAAGGTGCAGTGGAATCGGTACACAGAGAAAGAGGCCACTTGGGAAAGAGAGGAAGATCTAAGAAAAACCTACCCTCAACTCTTTAAGTAAGTAAAATCTGGGAATCTCGGGGCAAGATTCTTTTAAGGAGGGTAGATTTGTAACACCCTAAAATTTGAAATAGAAAATTAGATTTGAATTTGCTTAAATTTGTTTTAATTCAAATAATTTTGTGAGCATAGAATTAAACAAATAAAACTAAATTAAATACCATGCTAGGGTTAACTTGTTTGTGCATCTCATGCTGCTGCATTTTCTTGTGTTGGTTGATTTTGCAAAATCCTAGAAAATATTTCAAAATCCATTTAGAAAATCAATTGCAAAATGCAATAAAAAGGAAAATCCTTTTTTTCTCCCTCTCTCTCTTTCGGCCCACCGGCCTCCTCCCCTTCCCCCCTTCCTTTCCCCGCAGTGGGCCGGCCTCCCGCGCCTCGGCCTAGTTGCCCCGCAGGCTCGCGGCCTCTCTCCCTCCTCTCTCTCCCACTGACGTCGCGGCCCCGCGTGTCAGCCGTCTCCTTCCTCCTCGACCCAGCAACACGCCGCAGGGCTGCACGGCCTCGAGCTCGAGCTCGACCCCTGCTCGGGCCTCGACCCCGCGCGGCCTCGATCCCTCCTCCCTCTCGTTGACACGGCGGCCCTCCCTGTCAGTCCCCTTCTTCCTCCCTCCGTGTCCGCTCCAGACTCTGTCCGCCGCGACGCCGCGCCGCGTCGCGTCCGCAACCGCCTGTTCCGCGGTTTCCGCGTTCCCGTAGCCGCGTGGGACTCTCCCCTCTGCTCCCATAAATAGCACCGCACCCTGCGCCGCCTCTCCCATCACCTCGCCTCGTCTCGCAACAGCAGCAGCAACACCGCGCCATTGCCGCCGCTCTGCTTCGCCGCCGAGCCGCCGTTCCGCGCGATTCCCACCACCGTAAGCCTCTCCGACCCTCGCGTCACCTTCGTGTGTCTGCGGAACGTCTTTCCCCTCTCTTTTCTCTCTCTGTTGTGCTCTATTTGACCTCGTCGTCGGGCACAGGGGCTCCGCCGCCGTTGTTCACCGTCGACAGCCATCCTCCGCCCTTGATTGAGCCTCTCTGAGCATCTAGGTGAGTTCGCGGCTTCACCCTCTCGCTCCCCGACCAAATCCCATGCGAAACCGAGCACCCTAGCTCGAGGTCACCCCGCGCCGCCGTGTGCAGAACCTCCGCCGCCGCTGCTCCGCGCCGTTGGTCCTTCTCAACCGTCCTCGACCCCCTCCGAGCTCCCAGGGGAGTTTGCCTCCTTCCCCTCTATCTCCCGGTGCCCTCGGAGTCGAAAACCGAGCACCGTAGCCTCTGATCGACCCCCGCCATCGAGCTTCGGCCATTCGGCCATGTCCGCCACCGTGCACCGCCCTATTCTGGTGGAGCACCGCCCTCTCTCTCTCTCTCTTCTAATCTGAGCCATCGGCTTCAAATCCAACGGACCAGAGCCCTCGATACCCCTTCGATCTGGCAGTTTTGCTAAAGAGACCCTCGGGTTCTCTGACTCTCAACCCGCCGTCCAAAGCGCCTTTCCCCTTTACGTTTTCCTCTCTGGAAGACGTACTCCCTTTTCAGATCTGTTTAATTCGAAATTAAAAGAAAAACCCTATTTACAGTTTTGCCACTGATTTTCAAATCCTTATAATTTGTTCGTTTTAAATCCAAATAGGTCCGTTCAAGTTGCTTTAGATCCATAATTTTATGCTCTATCCAGTAGTATAGATTTCATCTATGTTAATTACTTTTGAAAATCAAAGTAAATTAATTCTCTCATGCTTTAATCTTGCCCTTTTCAAAATCTTGTTTAATCTATAGTTTATTCGTTTTAGATCCGATTAGTGTGGTTTTCGCGTCTTTGTGATCGCAGTAAAGTATAGATCTGTTTTATAACCTTTTCAAAGTCTCTTTATTGTTTATGGTGTAATGTTCTGATCATGTCTTTATTGCTTCGTGTATGATTGTTCGGATGATTGCGTGGTGATGTTGATCGAGTACAGCCGGTGAGATCTTCGGTGAGCAAGAGTTCTTTGCAGCAGATCAGGATCACCAAGAGCTTTGTGATCAAGGCAAGTTTAACATGGGATCATCCTTGTTACCTATTCACCCTAATTCATCTAGTCATTATTGCATGTGTCTAATTTGATTCCTATATAGATCTTTACCATAGCTTTGTTATCCTTTTACTTTGTCACCATGGGTTTCTATGCATATGGGTAGCTCTGCTATGCTTTACAATAATGAATCTGAGATGAATCTTGATTAATGATATATGCAACAATGAGAGAAAATTGGCTTTTGTAGCAACATGGAATAGGACCCCACTGTAGGGCAAAAGCTGGGATTTAAATGCAACCATGAGTGCTATAATGGCTCTGGCTTTGGTTAAGTATGAAGTTTGGACTAGCATGCTTGTGGTTCGTGAAAGGCACCTTTGCCGAGTTGGTTATGGGGTATAGCTTGTGTGGGAACCGCTGCGGATGGTACCATCGGGGTGTCCCATATTCCCCTTTGCATTGGGTCCGTAGGGTCCGCTACATGCTAGAAAGAGCTTTTGAAAGACTTCATAGTGTTCCCTGCCCACTCACCTCGGCAGTGTTATGGGACTAGCTATCCCGGGAATATGGGCAACACGGCTTGTGGGTAAAGTGCATAACCTCTGCAGAGTGTAAATCTATCATGATAGCCGTGCTCACGGTCATGAGCGGCCTGGAAAACTCACAGTGTAGATGATCATGTGGTTTAATATTTAATTGTTAATGATGTTTATTGATCTTATTATGTGGTTATTAATTGGGCTAAGCATAACTAAAGTTAAGTGTTGGTAAAATTTGACCCAAGTTAAAAGCAACCGCAGTACAGACAGTGTCAGCCTTTTGAGCTTCATAACCCTATGTTACTCTTGCTGAGTACTTTAAGTGCTCACTCTTGATTTCTCAACCCTTCAGATGGCTTTGAAGACTACCCTGAGGAGTACTAGGCTAGTGTTCAACCAGTCGGCGTTCCCTGTGAAGTGGAGCTTCGTCACGAGAGTTATCTTTATTTTCCATTGTTTTGTTTTAGAATATTATTTGTTATGTAATAAGCACTCAGTGATGGTACTATTTAAAGATTTGTCGGCTTATGTGTGTGATTGATCCTTGGGCACACATGAGTTATTCGCATTCAATTTTATTCTTAAAATTGGGTGTGATAGCCTTGCCTGAGTCTGAACCACCGGACCACTTCCAATAGTCCGGTGTTCACATACTGACTAGTCCGGAGCTTCTGTCTTGATCAGAATCTTCTTCTCTTTTCTTCCCTTGATCTCATGTGCCACCACCAAGTGTTTCACTGACTTGTGCATGCGTGTTGGCATATTTTAACAAGTTTACAAGGGATGTTTCATTAGGATTAGATGCAATGCAATGCAATGAACTCCTAATGGCACTTGATAGGTGTAACCACTAACTATTTTCCCCTCTTCATAGTACGGTTACCTATTCTAAATGTGATCACACCCACTAGGTGTCTTGATCACCAAAATAGAAAAGCCCTAGTATACCTTTGCCTTGAATAGCTTAGGGTTTCCTCCTCTTCTTTTCTTCTCCAAGTGTGGAACCTTTGCTAGCTCTCTCCTTAGCTTCCTTTGCTCCATCACTTGTCACCTTCTCTCTTCACATTGTGTACTTAACCTATTCATCCACTTAGGGCTAGGTTAGTACTTAGGTTTCATCAATTACCCAAAACAATAGAGATCTTTCAAGCATGCTCACACTTCTCGCTCCTCATCCAATCCACTCGATTCCGATTGGATTTTGATCGGATAAATATGATTTCATTACCCTTCACCACACCCCGTGTGCTTAAGTGCTAGCTCGTGCCGCCGCCAAGCGCAGT
Source organism: Microstegium vimineum (assembly GCA_022036555.1). Lineage (NCBI taxonomy): Eukaryota > Viridiplantae > Streptophyta > Magnoliopsida > Poales > Poaceae > Microstegium > Microstegium vimineum. Next base: position 17,227,368 of record CM039137.1, on the reverse strand, counting down.
CAACCGGCCCATCGCCGCAGGTCTTGGAGGAGGTCCTTCCTCGACGACCAAGCCACCATCGGCGGGCGGCGGTTCTCCTCCATCCATGGAGGGCGACTGCATAGGGAGGATACATGAAGGGAAGGGTGGCATGAGGGAGATGAACAAGCGGCGTATGTGTGAAGTGGTCGCGCGAGGGAGACGAAAGGTCGCGAGGGAGATGAATTACAGGAGGGCAATATGGTCATTATTAGAAAATACATGTATTTTTTTAGATGTTAAAAGAGATTAAAATGGCCCAAATATCATTAGAGCTTATTGTAATTGTTTGAAGTCCTATTAGAGAAATCAAATGTTAGGAGTCCTGTTATAGACAAACTCAATGTTTGGAGTCCTATAATAATCAATTTCTCAGTAAGGAGCAAAACTTGTATCACGAGATAGACAGGGAACGACGCCACGAAGTCACCAGGAAAATGTGAGCACATGTGCCAAATCGAAAACTTGAATCCAGTGTGAACAGGTTCCACCAGAAGGAACCCAACCAGTTGAGTTCGCATCGCCAGATATACCATGACGCTTTAGTCTTTTATAAAGGTGTACTAGCAAATATGTTTATGCGTTTAAGAAAAAAGAGTGTTCAAGTAAAAATAGTGTATACTGTCTAACAGAAAAGCAACTAATATGTATCGGTGGTAAAATGATTTCAAGTAAATTTTCCATTTGTACTGTCAAATGTGTTCTAGAAAAATATGTAAGCATCACGTTAATTAAGAGTACAATATGTGTATTGAATTACCAGGAACTTGGGGACTAGAACCAAGATCACTACCATAGTTTTTGGACTCTCTAGCTAACATCTGGTTATTTTGGCTCCTTCAACAACTGGATTTTCAGTATGTATTTGCAATATCTTATAGCTTGATTTACATCGCTTTATTACTATATTTCCAATGATTTTTTTCAGTGTAATTTATTTAGATATAGTAATATAATTTAGGAATAACACAAATATATATCATTTAAAAAAATATTACAGATTATTTGTATGAATTTCAGATATCGAAGAAATATATATCGAATTATTCACAAATGTCAAATATCATATACAACCCTCAATAGCCCCTATATCGAACAGATCTTCTACACCGTCCGTACACGCACCGATAGCTGCACCTGCCGCAGAGGATCCTGGTGGCTAGAGGCAAGCTATGTTGCGGGCTGATGAGCATGGGATACGCCAATACGCCATACCGGCATACGGGTGTCGTTCCTTCCTCTGCCTCCTACATGCATGAGAGGCTGTACTTTGACCAAGCATGTGGAGTGCGGACCCCGCGACGATGGGTGTATCGGTGCTGTAGGGACGTCAGCAGGCAGTGGAGAGCTGAGAGCCCGCGAGCCACCAATCTTAGCTAAAAACAACCGGTTCTAAAAAAATGCAGCAATTCTCTAGTTTTTTTTATAGAAAGATTAACATAGTACGTCGCCAAAGACCACGGCTTCCCGTGGCCCAAACAACATTCAGAGCAAGAACATAAAAGTAATCAAATGATGATTTAAAACTTTGATTTATTCCGTGGCCCAAACGGCGAGGTGCTCCTTATCTCTTGGATGGTCTGGAAGGAGCGCAATCAGAGGACCATTAACATAATTACGAGGTCGTCGTCACAGCTGATCGCTCTCATCCCGAAGGAGGCTGACACTTGGGTCGCCGCGGGATTTTGCGCACTTGTGTTGCTGGTCACGTTGGCTACCTAGTGGCAACGACCTTCCTCTCTCGAGTCGCTTAATTTGTTTTCTAGTTAGTACACCGTTTAAGGGCCACCGTTGTCGGCGGTGATACGTGTAAGTGTTCCACCGGTCCGCAAACTATGGCACCTCGTCGTGGTTTGCACCGGCTATAATTCGTTCCCTCTCCTTTTTAATAAAGCACGTGTCATACACGCTTTCGAATAAAAATTCCTGTCACGAAATCAGACTAGGTAAAATGTGCATTGAGTGTAAGATCACCGTAAACAATATGCATTTCTTCAAACGTGTGATGGCATTTGCAGATGACTGTGCATACAATTTCTCAAGGAAAGAAGAACTCTACTTTACATATAACTGTTTTTCAAGATGTCAATCTAGCTATTGACACACGAAGAAGGGATCCAGATTATCTATGCAAAAGGGGATCGAACTTGTGTTGTACTCAGATATTACATAGACGACAGTAGCATATTATACAGCTAGCTAACAAATATTTCTTCTATATATTAAGAACAGTAACAACGTCCATCTATATCATCATTGCTATTTGGGCCCAATATGAAAGTAGGGGTGAAAGAGTAAAAAGTAAGCGGGCCAAGTTAAGCTTCCGTAGGGAAATCATTAGGTGATGGAGCGAAACATTTTGGCTCCGAATCCGATCCGTCAGATGCACAATCACGCCCGTCCGGCGGGCCTCAACTCGCATGCCCAGCCCAGCCCAGCCCAGGTACGAGCACAAAATGCGTTCCCCGTAAGTCATCCATGACGCCGAGGCGTACCAGTATTCCGGCGCCTTCATCCGTGACGAAGCCGTCGGCGTCCGCGTCTCTGTCGCCGTTCGGCCGCGACAGCGCCTGCTGAGCCGATGCAGACGTGCACGAAGGCGGCGACCATGCATTCGACCGGCCCATTCCCGGCGTCGAGCAAGCTAGGGAAACCACCAGTACGTGTCGACGCCGATATCGATCATGGTGCTGCCGGAGGCCGACGAGAGCTCCGTCGCGGCGTTCTGCGGAGTTTCATCGATCAACCTTGCCCACGAGGACGTTGCGCTCGCAGTCAGTCAGTCGAGGGGGCGGTCGCTCTCACCAACGGCTTTGGCCCTCGGAGGAGAAACACACACACACACACCGACGTGCATCCTGCGAGTTTTTCTTATTCATTTCATTTGTTTGTTGTTGCCCAAAGTTGAGATGAGGATTTGCCATCATTTATATTTTTACTAAATATATATTCATGCATCATTTTTTATCCCTACCTAGCTAGGGCGTCGAATTCTCATGAATTCTCAATAGCATCTCGAGGAGTATCCTAAATTTTCTTCCAAAAAATACAATTTTTCCAACTTCTAAAAAAATATTGAAAGAAAAAAGATCACTTCCAAAAAATAAAATTTGGTCCTAATCATTTTTTGCGGCAGTTTTTTCTTCGCGTGACATGGCAAGACCGTTTCGGTTCTGCTCATGTGGTTAGTTTCTTCAATCTTGCTTGACGTCTCCATACATGTGTTGGTGTAGGTGTGGGTGCTATGGATGTAATTGTCTCGTCGGTCCATGAGCTAGTATAGCAGAGCTTGGGAAATTAACTTTGTCCGCCTGCATTATTCGCCTTGTTGGTGTTGAACAACACATAGTGTTGTCGTTGTGCTAGCACTTACATAAAATTTTTACTATACCTTATTAAGCATACAATGATTAGTCCATCATAAAAAAAATCACCATGCCTAGAGCAAATATTTATACTAAAGTATATAATAATATATGTTTATTATATAGATATATGGAGCTCAACAAAAATAGATTTCACATTTTATGGTTTAATTTACTATAATTTTTTAAAGATTTAGTGAAATAAATACAAAAGGAAAAGAAACCCACTTATAGAAACATCTACAGAGGTCATATATCCGGTTTGAAAACATGGAGGAAGAGTCATGTTTGATTTTTCTAGTTTGGAGAGGAAAAATAGTTTTTTGTGATAGTTGAGTGAGACATAGTAGACTTTTTTCTATAAATATATATATGCGGTGGAGATGGCATCTATGAGGTTAGTGTTACCTTCGAGATCTTCCATGATACATGTAATTCATTCATTGGATCCTTTTTTGAGCATCTAATATAACGCAAAATAGCAGTTTAAATTAATAACGATTGCGACTGTTGAGCTATAAAACACTAACTATACTTTTAGAAAAAGATGATACCAGTTCAATATTTTTTATTTAGAATAATTTAGTTATGAGTCTTTAGAGATCTAACAGTTTTTTCTTACTTTTAGAAAACTACGCGTATAGGCAAAACCACCTCGAGTGGCAAAGTTATCCGAATTCATTAGGACAAAAAAAAAGTTATGGAGTTTAGTAGCTAAATATTGGACTTTGGTGGTCCAAAAATAGACTCATGCCTTAAATCAATACTCCACCACTCTTGTACGTCTTTAATCTTGTAAAGAGTGTCATTTTCACCGACTAAGAAGTCAAATATATTTTGATTTTGAACAAATAAATAAATATATATATATATTGTATGTCTATTATATACCTGAGAGTGCATTCTGTATGGAATGGACCAGACCCAAACTTGAGTCGGCCTCGGACGTCCGGCAGCATCTCCCGAAATTCCTGGGGCCGGCCGCGCGCGTCACGAGTCGCGAGAAACGGGGAGCTGCCCGTGAGATACCGCGGGACCTCTGCTCGGTTGCTTGGCTGGGCTTGAGGCTGTACGCACTGGCGTACTGGAAAGCAGTGCTTAGTTGACAAAAAAAAAACCGCGCAGCCCGATACGGTACAGCCAACTGTAACTAAGCTGGCGCGCGCTCACGCTACAGCGAGCGGATTCCCAGCACCTGCGAGGATGGACCGGCATGCATGCATGTGTCTTGGGTTGCGCGCTAGTTTTTGATTTGCCTAGAAAAAATGTTATAACTCTCAAACGAAAAAAACTAAATCAAATTCCGTTTGTACCATTAAATTTATTTCAATAAATTCTTCAAAACAAGATCTCATATGAATATATTTCGATAAAGTAATAAATGAGCTCTAATATTAATAGTTGGTATAGAGTATAAGATATAAAAGATAATGAGTGCGGAAGGAAATTGTATAGAGTAAAGAATCTTGATGACTAAAACAAGTAGATGATGAATTTAGAGGAATAGCAGTGCAGACAGTCTGAATTTCTTTAAATGCACTCATTGCGACTCGATGACTTCACTAATCCATCCATCCATCGTCTGTCTGGCTTCTTCAGATCGAGATGGCTTCGCGTAAAAAGAGAGACGGTCTCCGTTGGATTTGTGCTAGCTCCGATGGCGACGTCCCCACCCACACCACACACTTTTTTTCTCTCTCTCTCTCCAGACTTTCCCTTCCTCACCTTCTCTCTCTACCTTATTATCGTACGCCTTGTATGAGAGAAATATAGAGTAACCTTATATCCAAATATAGTTTTGCAACATTTAATTAGATGGAACAATTACAACATATATTTAAAACAGATGAAATATTTGAAATATGCATTTGAAACATAAATAATGTCTAGTTGAAACACTTCCAACATATGTTTAAAACAAATGAAACATTTTTAAATAAACTTTTGCAGCATTTAGTGTTATGGTATAATGCACCTGGGTGCATTTTCTATAGAGAATGCACTCACCCTGATTATTGCAACTAGTTTCTTGTCCAATTGTAATTGGTTTTTTACCGAGTTGCAACTGGCCCAACTCTAGTTGTAATTGGATCGCGTCAGATTGCAACTGTTTCTTGCCTAGTTACAACTGGTCTAACTCTAGTTGTAATTGGATCGCGTCAGATTGCAATTGGGCCGACTCTAGTTGTAGTTGGATCGCGTCAATTGTGCAACTGTTACCCAGTTGCAACTGACTCGACTCTAGTTGTAATTGTATCACCTCAGGTTAAAACTACATCAGGTCCAGTTTGCACTGGATCAGATGTGTTGCAACTACTTCCGTCAAATTGCAATTGTGTCATAATCATGATGGCAACTTATAGTACATTGAAGTTGCAATTACATACTTAAAAAAAGTTCATCAAATATAGTCTTGTTGGATCTATTGTCCTTTTATAAAAAATAACGTGTTGCAACCGACGAATAACTAAGTTTGCAAACATAAAACACCATGACTTGCAATTGGTTCGCGCGCACTACTGGCGGCTAGCTAGTGAACAACATGCAGGGAATATACACATTTAGTATATAAAATACATGTTTTCAATAGGTAGGCTTGCAACTAGATTGTAACTAGTTGCATGTAGTAGAAAATAGGGTAAAAGTTATGTTTTAAGTGGTTGCAACAAGCGCTAATTACGCTACAGCCGAGTTGTAATTGTGTTGTAACCATGGTAGCAACTCATAGTACATTGAAGTTGCAATTACGTACTTTTAAAAAAATCATCCCAAATTATTTTTGTTGGATCTCGTTTTGTTAAGCACATTTTTTTAACAACCTGGTGCAAACGGATTTAAAATAGGGGCTACGGTTTAGGAGATATCGCATTTTTTCAATCCGAAAAAAAAAGATTCCCTGATGTGTGGGACAGATGCACACTGTCCAGGCTGATGCGTACGTGCATTCGTGTGCAGCCAAGTTGCAATTGTGTTGTAACCATGATAACAACTCATAATACATTGAAGTTGCAATTACGTACTTTTTAAAAAAATCATCTCAAACAGTCTTTGTTGGATCTCGTTTTGTTAAGCACATTTTTTTCAACAACCTAGTACAAACGGATCTGAAATAGGGGCTACGGTTTAGGAGTTATCACATTTTTTCAATCCGAAACAAAAAAAAAAGATTATCTGCATGTGCGGGATAGATGTGCACTGCCCATGCTGATGCGTACGCGCATTCATATGGACAGATGCGACGTGCTGTCCAGACTGGCGCGGCGGACGGATGGACAGTGCACGGGTGATGCGTACGAACGCGGGTTTGCTGGGTCTGTGCATTTTAGCCTCGCCGTATATATATATATATATAAGAAAATATTAATATTTATGATATATAATAAATATTATTAGATTAAGTATTGTATATATTTTTATAATGAGCTTATTTGTGGCTATAAATATTGCTACACAAATCTAGTCGGATTTAGAAAAAATGTTAACCTCCACCAAATTCTAGGTGACTTTTTCTTAGTACGGAGGATGTAGGTCAAGCCTCAAACAGTATTTCTGTATTAGCACGGCTCAAACTCAAAGGTCCTCCGATTAGGCGTGTACTAACCTCGGGGTCCCAAGAATCCGATGAGGTGTCACTTCAGCTCAGCGGCACAAGCAGCAAAGGGCAGCATGCATGCTTGTCCTTGTGCCCATCATCTGCTGAAGATACGGTGCATCTCTCCTTCCTTCTTCTCCGGTTCCCTTTTCCTCCAAGAGAAGAGAAGAGATGAGATGAGAGCCAAATCCTCCTGAAATCGGCCGTACGATATTCAGTTGGTGACTTTGATGATTTGGTCTACGCTCGCCGTCCTAGCCTGATAATGCTGCCTGCTTCTCAGCGATGACCGCATGATGCTGGGATTGGCGATTAGGACTTGGGATTGGGACAGAGACGGACAGATCCTTCCTGCCTGCTTGCGACTGGCCGACTGCAGTGGAATTTTCAGAGCAAGCATCCTTGTGGCCTGTATTGTATGGGTGACGAGGTCGGCAGGTCAGGGCCGGGCCGAACCGGACTGGACCTGCAATCTTCAAGTAGAGGGAGCTGTAGTAATTTAGATGGGCCTGGGCTCCCTCCTTTTAATTTTTTTGAGTTTTATATATAGAAGAAAAAAATAGAATGGTTTCGTAAATATTTGGAGTGCTACTAACTGTTTGGATACAAAAAAAATTACGGCTTTGAAAACCATTATATTGCTAAAGTGAGTTCTCTTAGTTTTATAAACACTTCACTCTACACCTTTTTTAAAAAAAAGAATTATGATTTTGCATATATCGTCTGAAACTGCAGTTTTATTGATATAATGGTATCTCAACTAGAACATATAGAAACAGGACCTCGATCGAGAGGCCTAAACCGAGGTGAATCTGATTTGAATCTTCAGAGGATATGATACGCCCAACTTGTGAACGCGTATCACGTGTTCAGTAAAGTATGGAGCTCGTTCATACCAGCAGATTCGGAGGGCGAGCAAGTTGACAGCTCTGCTCGATTTTCTTTTCTTAAAAAAAAACGAAAGGGTAAAAGAAACTCCTCTTGGTAGAAGTATAAGGGAGCACATGCATCATGCAACTTGAGGTTGTAATGAACGGTGTGATGAGTAGAGCGGAAGTCGTTATACTTTCTTCCCATCGGAGATGAAAAATCAAAGCAAATGTTCTTTACTTAGTTCATACGAAATTAGCTCCTACAGTAGTTAGCTGCTGCAGTGACACAAACAGGTCCAAGTCAAACCGAGTACGTAGCTCTCAGTGGGAAGAGATTTTCTTACAGCAAATCTAGTGTGTGGAAAAAGCAAATCATGGACGGGATAAATCGAACTAAGAACGCTGCAGCTGCAGGGTCGAACAAGAACACTGCATGCAGGCTGAACAAGACCCGTGGCGGTTAAATCACGAATCAACTTTGGCACTAGAACCAGTTTCAGTTCGGCCTGAACAAGAACTGTCAGTTTGTTCGTTTGTTCGCTCGGCTTAAAGTGACAGTTTAGGGCCGGTTTGGTACTGAAGTTGTTATAAGCTGTTTTTTTACCAAACACCTCTTTCTAAAACAGTTTTACTGTTTTTCTTCTCCTCTCATAAAGATATAAAGTGGGATAAAGCTGAAAATAGTAGCTTATCACAACTCTCTCCCCTCTTCTCTCTCATATTCATGCATAAAGCTGTTGGTGCCAAACATTTTTTTTAAAAATAGCTTAGCTTTACCTAGAGAGTTGCTCAAAAATAACTTCAGTGAAACAGAGCTGTACCAAACGTGATTGTTCAGTAATTGAAGTTGCCAGATCAACACTGAAGAATTGAAGTTCAGTCTGATCAACACCGAAGAATTCAAGTTCCCTTAGTGCTATATAGTAGCTGAAGAGCTGGCAGCCGGAACCATTTTGAGCTGAATTGAAGTTCAGCCTGATCAACACTGAAGAATTGAAGTTCAGTCTGATCAACACGACAACACTGAAGAATTGAAGTTGAGGCGATGATGAGATAGGACGGGTGGATGTCAGGATGTGGATGGATCGTTCAGTAATTCAGACAAACCGTGCATGGCAGATTTGATTTGATTTTTGTTTTGGCGTATCGATCAGTCTCGGGCGTATCGTATCGAATCCCGCCACAGTTCTCGGATGGTCACGTCGTCTCAAATCTTTCTTTCTCCGTTTCCGTTTTTAATGACGGGCGTTTCTGATGGAGATCATATATACTTGGAGTATGTGCAGGCAGATTCGGATGGATGTGTCCGTATCGCCCCATCTGCGTAAGCAGATCACGCATGCATGTCACCATGTGCGTGATTGAAGCAGAGGATGCACAGCCAACTCATCCTACTAGGAGTACTGTACTGTAAAGGCCACGTCCACTAGTCACACTCTATAGTAGTGCTCCTGCATACTTAGTATATTAATTACTCTTATGACTAGGACTAGGAGTACTTGCCTGTCTGCAATGCAATCTCTAGTCACGCGACCCTTTCGAAAACCAAAGGTCAGTTGCAACAGGAAAGAAAGAACACATTTATTTACTTCCGGATCCACGCACGCATCCATCCACTGGAGGATAAAATAACTAGGAAGTACTGTAGGAAAGACCTTGTCCTTGGAGCAAGTGTGGGATCATACAGTACGTACCTATCAGGAATCGTCAGCACTAGTAGCAGCTAAGCAACGGTTTTAGATTGGTCCACCCCTCAAAGTCAAACCCACCACAGTGGTTTTGACTTAAAATTCCACCCATTTATATTTACTGGATGGGATATAGTATACGCTAGCGGATGATGGCTTGAAGAAAAGATGCATGGTTCTTGTACTGCTTCGTGCTCTTTAATTAAATATAAGGAGCCGTTTGGATCATTTTATTTTATTTGAAAAAAATAAAATCTATTTTAATAAATTAAGCTATTTAAAATTTAACATTCTATAACTTTTCAAGTTTATGTATAAATCTATCTTAAAATTTATAGTGTGAGAGATAGAAATTGTGACTATAATCACCATACCATGTTTCTATTCTAAAACTATAATTTTCTTTCTTGTATAGCTAACAATAGTATTCAAATATATTCAATATAATATCAACCAAATTATGTATAAATAGTTGCACAAACTTGGTAGTCATTTACCAACCAACCTCTATTAATTATATTAATGGTAGCATCTTCTTAGAAAGTGATGTCATATGCATCTTTTATATTCTCGAAATATCCTAAAATCTCTAAAATACAATATATTATTTAGGACAAAGGGAGTACTAATTTTAAGTTAAAGCTAATAATTAGCCATAACTCATAAACATGCGCTATATCGTTTTTGGTGAGTGAGTGGAAGCAAACACACCACAGTTCATTAGGCACCCTGGATGATGGTTAAGGGGCACCAAGCCTCTGACTCGCATCAACCGTGTCGCTTTGCAGTTTTTTTTTTTTGAATCGTGTCGCTTTGCAGTTTTGATCCTCTAAAATCACCTTCACAAATCACAATCGCATTGATGTGCGCAATTAAATAACCGGGAAAAATGCAGGCCGGAGAATCTGATCTAGCTAGTAGACCACAAAAAATGATACCGAGGATCACCCTGACTTTTTAAGGTTCTCGATAACGCATTACTTATCGCCATCGTCTCCCAAAAGCAAATCATTTGCCCAAGAGAAAAGGTCTCCTTTGACGAATATGGTGTGCATAGGCAGGCCGGCAGGCTTTGAAGAATATAATGGAGTCAACAACGATATCTTCTCTTTCAGAATTAATACTCTTGGGCCCCAATGGAAAAAGGAGAAGATAAATTAAACGAAAAAGGCAGTAATTGGCGCATATAACATTTTTTTCTAAAAAAATAATGATCGTTATAGTTTTGTCCAAACCTAAATAATTTATACAACTTCTGATCAGGGTTGTTTAAATATATATTAACAACTAGGACAGTACTCAGTGCTACATAAATGCACAATCCGTGGTGAACTAAAAACAACATAGGACCTCTTGAGGGGCTCCTCTAAAGTCTGAACGAGGAGTCGTTTTTTTGGCCTTTTCAAAATGTCTCTGGCTCCTCTATTTTTAACTAAAAATAAGCTTCTCCGTAAAAACATTTGGTAGAACTGCTCCAGAGGAGCCATGACCAAAGCCAAGGAAAAAAAACACTGCCAGGCAGACCCATAGTGTTATAAATATCGGTGTATTTATGATAATTGCGGTTTAAGTTAGAGAAAATTTAGTTAGGATAAAATTAAAATAATGACTTGTGTGTATCTCAAAGCAGTATAAATATGCTTAGAAAGGTGGATGGGTTTTATCAAGCATTGGTTTTCATTGTCTAGATAAGTAATTTACTCCAGGGCAAGCTTGGTTACATTGGGTCGGACCAGCTTTCATGTCTAGCCTTGATTGTCAAAGCATGTCTAGATTTTGTTTTCCGGTGAAAAAACTAGCCATGCAAGATGCACTCGATCAGATGGGAAAAGATATATTTGGCTCTCAGTAGACTCAGCTTGATTAACAATAACTTATTTTGGTTCTAGCTTCTAGGGCAGGAAAGCTCAATTTTGTGTATCGATGAGCTTATTTTGGTGATAGAAGGTCAATTCAGTAAGGAAACTACGATGTACTTATTTTAGTAATAACATATTTAATGTGAATAAAACTACGATAAAACTTTTACCAAGATGAGTTTTATGAATTAGGGACGATAGGGTATGTTTGGAACGAAGGAATAAAAACAAAGGAATAGAGCAAAATACAGGAATTTGAAAGAAATGTAGTGACGAAACAGAGGAATGAAAAAACATAGGAAATAAACATAGATAGGAGGTGTTTGGAACGCATGAATTTGTAACATAGGAAAAATACAAGAAATAAACGCAAATGACTCATTAATGCTTATGAACGTGCAAATAGCAGGTTTGCTCTTTTGCTCACACCGTGTTTGCGAAGCTAATAAACTACTTCACACAAGTAACACAACATGCTACCTCGGACTTCGTGAAGGAAATCAAAACAAGGGGTGGGAGTGGATGTTTAGCTTCCTTTGAAATCATAGGCTGGCAACAGTATTTCAAAGGAAAGGAATCGATCTTTCCTGTGTTCCAAACACTCTATCTAAGTTCTTTTCCTCTATTTTGCGTTTCCTGTAGATTTCCTACAAAATTCCTTGAATCCAAAAAGATTGGGCCGGTGAGCCTCGTTGAGGACCCACCCACCCATGCGAAGTCGCCGAGGTCAGGGTTTTTCTAACCGTTTTGCCAACGGGAACCGGTGGTGGGTGGTTTGGCGGTAACCGGCGTCGGTTACCGCCCAAACCGGTCGGTTATCGAATGGTTTGGATTTTGAATTCAAACGGCGTAGTTCAAACGGTTAGCGACCGGTCGGTTAGGGCCGGTTACCGTCCGGTTAGGTCGGTAACCGCCCAAACCGCCCCAAACCAAATTTCAAATTTGAATTTCAAAAAATAGAAAATGCTGAAAAAATTCCTAAAAATAGTTCATAATTTATAGAGTCGAATGGTGTAAAAAAAATTTCAAATTGGAGTTTGTTTGCTATTTATTTTGACGCGTACAAGTTTGAAAAAAAAAAGAAATAAGATATTTTTTCTTTTTTTTTAAACTTATACGCGTCAAAATAAATAGCAAACGAACTCCAATTTGAAAAAAATTTACACCATTCGACTCTATAAATCATGAACTATTTTTAGGAATTTTTTCAGTATTTTTCATTTTTTGAAATTCAAATTTGAAACTTGAATGCAAACCGCTACCGAAACCGAACCGGTGTAACCGAACCAGTTACCGAACGGTTTCGTGAACCCTGCCCGAGGTGCGCTGCTGACTGCTGAGGCGAGAAGCAAGGTGATGACGGGTCACATGGAACCTTCTACCCTTCCCGTCGCTGCGGGCCCCACCTGGCGGAGGGACAGGCACGGCACGCAACGACAGAGAAGAGAGGGGTTGGCGCGGAGGTGACGTCAGCGGATCTCGCCCCGGGATCCTCGCGGGCCCCGCCCATGAGCGTGGGACGGTGACCGGGCGAGAGAGCCGAGAGAGGCGAGGCGAGGACTGGGTGCCTCGTGGGCTCCCGGTGTCCGGTTGGCCCTCCGCTTGGAAGACCGGCGCGGCGCCCCGGCCGCTTTGCGTCCCCTGCGGTCCAAGAATTGACCAGACTCCAGTTTCACTTTCACCCAAGGAGTGAAGTGGTCCGGTAGTTTCTGCGCCTCCGCGGTTCTCCTCTTTTTCTCAACACAAACAAACACAGACAAGTCGACAACACTGTAAGATCGGGGAGAGGACACCAAATGATGCTATGCTAGGTTCACAATAATACTAGTAACTAGAGTAATTATTAATCGTAAACCTTGTGGGTATAATACTACACACATATTATACCTTCATTAAATAAGCGTTCGCACATGATGATTATTCCATTCATCCATCTATCCTGCGTGCCATGTTTCTATTCCGCATAGATTATATAAAAAAATTAAAGCTCACAGGTGTTGTAAATTACACACTGTGAGTGATGAAAACGAGACGTATATGTTTCTGATATCGGCTCGTCCCAAAAGAGTCAAAACCTTATATGGAATACACAGTATTAATTTGAACCCAAACGTTTAATATCCCACCGTATACTACATGTGTATGAGATAGTTATCTGCTATCCGAGAAAAATAAATACGGGATATGAAATATAATATAGGAATCACTCATATCCGTGTATATTGGATCCTGTTTCATCCAACTGCCCGTCTGAACAAACACATAATCCTTTTGCTGTATTTTGCTAGAAATCATCGGTAAAGGTGGAAACTAAAACAAACATCCAGCTATTGAGCTAGTTTTTCTAAAGATAAAATAGACAGCTTTTGAGAGAAATTAAATAAAAGTTGAAAACAAAGATCCATAGACAAGGGGTTTCTTAGTTTTTCTATGCATTGGGAAGCTAAAAATTTATTAAAAATCAATATCAATAACCGACCCCAACAAGCAAAACCAAAATATCGAAATACAACTTTTAAGCCAAGTTTAAAAGCCTACGGCTCAAACAAACAGACCATAAGACGGTGTGTTTAAAGCATCTCCAAGAGTGTTTTTAAAGCTTTCTCTCTAAATCATAACTGCAAAGCCATTTGCATAAAAAATCATTTTCTATATCTTTGCACTTTTCAATAGTTTTTCTATATCTTGTTTGCACTATAGAGAGTCATTTTTATTTTCTAGCTTTAGCAAGAAATCTATAATACAAGATGGTTATATTTGGATAACTAACTAAAAAGTTCATTGAGAGAGATGTTTTCACCAAAATCTCTATTCCTCTCAATTAAGAAGAATATACAGATTTTTTAAAGTTGCTCTTAGAACCTATCCGCATAATATAAGAAAGAAGGTTTTGTTTAGTGGATGTAGTTTGTATGAGTAGATGCAAAAATATGTTCTTGCTTGACCTAATGCATATGGTATACTCAACATATTGGATCCATGCGTCACTCTTAGCCGAAGAGTTTCTATGTACTATGTTCGCTCATGCAGATAATCAAACACTTTGCATGATTGTTCCATCTACAGTACATACATACAAGGTTACTGCATTCACGTATACACCAAACCAAATGTTAACACCCCCTCCTCCCAAGTCATTATATCTGCTGTATTTACCGTGCTTCACTCATATACAATATATAAATATATATGGTTCAATTTGAACAAAGTTATTGTAATTTTATAAAGTTAGAGATATAACATTAGTATCTTACACATGTGAGATTTTCACAAGTCAATGATATATGGATCAGGATGACATATCTCTAATTTAGTAAAAATATAATAATATTTTTAAAATTTCCTAATTTGGGTTTAGGTGAAAGCAACCAGAAGCATCCTAAATCGTAGCTGAGAGAGACAATAGTAGAAGGGGGAGGGGTGTTGGCCTGTTGGGTAGAGACCAGTGACCAGAAACCAAAGAAGCAAGGAAGGCCCGTGCAGGTGCAGGCTGGCAGGCGGCCTAGTTGCTTGGCATCCACACCACACCACACCCACACCCCCACCACGCCACACAGCAAAGCCAAGAACCAACTCATCGGGCGCGGAGACCACAGCGGGGGGAAAAGCGAGGAGCGGAGGGAGGGAGAGGAGAGGAGAAATCATGGAGCCGATTTGCTGTGGAGATTCGGGCGCGTGATCCGGTCGGATCTTGCTTTCCCGGGGGGCGATCGAGGCCACGCCGCAGGCCGCAGCAGCAGCGGTGCCCTGCGTGTGACGTGCCGCTCCATCGCCTATATCCCCCGCCTCCCTCTCCCCGCCGCTGGCCGACGCATTCAGTAGAAGCCACCTACCCTGCGACTACCTTTCTGCCCCGTCGCGACCACGAGGAGGGGAAGGCGACCAACGACGCCGAGTCCTTCCTAGCGGCGGTCTCCCGGGCTGCCTGCCTGCCTAGCTGTGTTGAGGAGCAGAGGGACGCTACGGCTGGCGTGTGCGCGGCGCTGGTCCTGATCGTCGTCCGTTCGCCTATTCCCGTCCCACGCCGCCGCCATGACGGTGGTGGATGCCGAGTCGCGGTTCCATATCCTCGCGGTAGACGACAGCATCGTCGACAGGAAGCTCATCGAGATGCTGCTCAAGAATTCGTCCTACCAAGGTGAGCCGCCGCGGCGACACCTGGCCTTCATTCAGCCTCAACAGGACACGGACAGTGTGTGTGTCCGTCCGTGTTTCTTGGAGTTGGGGAGATTTTTTTTTTCTCTTGTTTCTTGCGGCAAATTTCCCTTTTGAGTCTCATCTGTTCCCAATCGCATGCATCCTTGTTCTTCTTCAGTGACCACGGTGGATTCCGGGAGCAAGGCGCTGGAGCTGCTGGGGCTGAGGGACAACGACGCGGAGGACGCATCGTCGCCGTCGTCCTCCTCCCCTGACCAGCAGGTAAATAAAGGAAAATGGATTCCTCGCCTCTTGCCTTCGATCTCCACCCCCATTCCTCTGCCTGGATTGGCACCATGTTCTGTACCAACGACACCTCTGTTCTTTGTTCTTGCTGTTGCTACAGGAGATCGCTGTGAATCTGATCATCACTGACTACTGCATGCCAGGCATGACAGGATACGATCTGCTCAAGAGGGTGAAGGTGAGGGGGCCTCACCTCCTTCAATTAAATTCCTTCCCTTCCCTGTTTGGGCTCTCATTAATAATCCTATCCTCATGGTCCACGGGGAGTAAAAATCTCATCTTTGTTTGCCAATTCTGAGATGGATGCAGGGGTCCTCCTCGCTCAAGGACATTCCTGTTGTGATCATGTCGTCTGAGAACGTGCCTGCCCGGATCAGCAGGTGAGTTCCAACCGCATTCAATTTTAAACCTACTCCATCTCATCATGTTCTTCTTATTTACTGTGCCACTAGCAGCATTTATCGAGTTGGTCCACTAGTAGTAGTAAGTACTCACACTAGGCAGGGAATTTAATCAGGATTGGTCTGCTAGTTCATGCGTGAGTAGTGAACCAGTCATCAGTGTGTGACTGGTGCCTACCGATGTACCAGATGAAAATGATTGGAGCTTTGCTGTTCTAGTCTGCCTGCTTCTTCTGAACACTGAACAGAAGCGATTAACATTGTGTAGTGTGTACAGATCATGGTGAAAGGGTTGGGTGGGGGGGGGGGGGGGGGGGGGTTGTCTAGGGAACAGAAGGAATATAATGCCATCATGCTAGATTACCAGTTTTTGCATGCAACGATTGGGAATGGATGTGTGAGAGATTATTTAATTTCTTCTCCTTTTGACAAAAGGCGCCTAGGGATTATTTAGTTTAATGGTTGCACAAAAAAGGCTTCAGGCGTTGGGATCGATTTCTTAATTTAGTTGGAGCACTGAAAGATTTGCAACTTTTGCCTCTGAAAATTTGTGGTTTTTTTTAGGAGTACTACTAGTACTAGTTAATAAAGCCTGTCTAGTTTAGTAGGTCTAAAGCATCCCTGCAAAACTCTGCTTTTCCATCTTGCTAATACAGCTATCTCTTTCCTCTGTCCTCCTCTGCCTCATACTAAACCGGGAAGGAAGAGAGAAAAGGCCAGGAATTCCCCAGAACAGCTCCCTTGACGTTGCCGTCTAACGGAACGGAGAGGCTTTGGGGGTGGTGGTATGGTGGTGGGGCAATTGAATGCGCCGCGCTGCGTTTTCATGCATAGATCGCCATATCTCGGTGACAGCGACGTAAAGCTTAGGAAAGGTTCCTCTCTCAGTGCCTCGCTGTGCTGTGCTGTGGTGGTGGGCCAAGATCTCACGAAATCTTTCGGACACAAACCCACACCAAATGGATGGATTTGTTTTTGTTGCAACAAAAATATATATACTCCTATTTATTATCTTTGTTATATACAATACTGGTAGTATATGCCAAAAAAAAAACTATTTTTGCTTCGAGTTGTCGTACGTATTTCCGTGGTCACTGTCCAGTGGTCAAGGTTTCTGGGCGAATAGTGGGATGGGGCTGTGCTGAGTCAAAAAAGGGCGCTGAATTTCGAAAGACCGGATCTTTTCCCTGTGGGAGCAAAGATCTCTGACACGTCTGCCCTGTCCTTGTTGGAGTGATGTGATCACTCGTCTCCCTCTCAGAAACCAACCAAAGGGGGGAAAGAAGAGGATTCGATTCTTTTCCTTCCTCCAATGTTCCTTCCAAGCAATCTGCAGCTTCCATTCCATCCCATTTCCAGCTAACGATCGATCGCAACGTTTTCAGGTGCTTGGAAGATGGCGCAGAGGAGTTCTTCCTGAAGCCCATGAAGCTTGCCGACATGAAGAAGCTCAAGTCACACCTGCTGAAACGGAAGCAGCCCAACAAGCCTGAGCAGGTACAGGCGGTGGAGCCTGAGCAGCAGCTGGAGGAAGCCGCCGCAGAGCCGGTGGCGGCCGCATCCAATGGAACCGCCGTCGGCGATTGCAACGGCAGCAACAAGAGGAAGGCGGCGGCCATGGAGCAGCTGGAGGAGGGGCTGACGACGACCGTGACGGCGCCGGAGAGCACCAAGCCGAGGCTGTCCACGAGCAGCCTGGCGGTGGAGACCTGATCGGTCGGAACTCGGAAGGCAACCGCCGGATCACATACTACTACGTACGTACAGTACATTAATCTAGCAGTGCCAGTGCATGCAGTCCAGACTCCAGAGGCAGCCAACCAACCACCTCTAGCCCAGCCGCCAAGAAAGAACTCGCGCGTCGTCCTTTCTTTCGCTTGTTCTTTTTTTGTTTGTTTATTATGGGAGCTAATTAACCAATGGAGGAGGGGAGGGGTCATTAGCTGCTGCGGATGGAGGGGGGTTGGGTCTAAATGAAAAACAATCACGGCTACTTATGTAGCGGCTGCTGCTTCGCCCTGCAAATTTTGTTGTGCTCATGGTCATGGACATGACCACCCTTGTGTTGTTGCTCGTTAGGAGGAAGGGTGAAAAAGGAAGGTGTAGATAAAAGGCAGGCAGGCGCCTCGGATGCTCTTGTTGTTTAGGCTAATTTTTAATTTCACTGAACGCGCGGCTTATTACTAATCACGGTACTGACTTGCTGCCTCAAATCCTGTGTGTTGCGTGGGTCAATGGATGGATGGATCAATCGGTTGCTGATGGTGTTTTCGCTCAGTTCTTCTTCTTATTCCAATATGTACACTGAATATATTCAGATAAAACATGTCGTTGTGATCTGAACATTCATTCATATCGTTGTTGGCCGTAGCAGATGAACTTTTCTTCCCCCTGTCACAGCCTGACGATCTTTTATTTCTTTTCCTCTGTCGGCCTGCCTCTGCCTGCCTGACGATGGAGGCAAAAATTCTACTACTGCATTTCAGGGACAAACGTTCAGTGGTCCTGCACGCCGATCTGATGTCGGTCCCCTCCAAACAACGTTTCAGGGACAGACAGACAGATCAGATCTCCATTCAGACGCAACAGCTGCATGACCGACCCTCCTTTTTTTTTTACAGTCCTTTTTTACATGAGAGAAATCACCGACCTACAGTAGGAGTGAACTACTGTAACAGTAAGAAAGTGCAAGCAATGACGGATTTCCAGCGGCGTGAGCCAAATTTTCAGCGAAACCAACAATACATAGGTTATTATAATAAACAAACACACACACACACACACTGTTTCGTGCTACGTGTGGCATACTGGCTGGCATGACGCAACGGTAGCAATATTTTAGGCGACGGCGAGGGTGGTCGCGGCGGCATCGAAGCAACTACTGGTGGTTGGGCGGGGAGGAGGGGCAGGATCGCCGCGGATCCAATAAGCTAGCAATATCCGGAGATCTCTCTGTACCGGCTGCGAATTTGGGTGGATAGAAAAACAAGAGGGAAGGTCGTCTCGTCTCCTATCGTCTCTGAATTGAACTGCCTCTGCTCTGCTCATGCACCATCTGGGCATCTATGTATGTGTGGGGCAAATTGCTGGCCATGTGGTGTGGTCCGCTCCCTGTCCTCTGGTCTCCGCGCGCGCTCCCCTCGCTTTGCTTGCTTGTCATGACAGCCTTGCTGCCGGTGTCTATTGCATTTGCATTGCCCATCCCAATCCCATGGGGAAGGGGTGGTCAGGGAGGCAGGCAACTGCTTCCAAGATTTGGCGTACCACGCTTGTCGTTTCGGGCTTTTCTGCTCCCTCTTTTTTTCCGCTGGGGACACACACAGACACAGCTGCGACGACCGGACACATAATTGGATTTTACCTTTTTTTTAATATTATAAAAATGCACCGGGCACGCAGATTGTTTATAAAACTTTAAATGCATATGGGCATTACGTGTCCAAGCGTCGTCTATGAGCGATTCGACATGCAAGGTGACAACAAACTACGGTTGTTATATATGATGATCCCTAGCGAGTAGAGCACGGGATAAACACCAATGGTAACTCATAACCATCAAATCTGTTTCTTAGTTTTAATCCCTTCATCATCCTAAGAAAACATAAGAGATTCAAGTTTGATCTTTTACGTATTCAAGAAAAAAAAAGAGAATTCGAGTTTATCTGAAATCAAACTACGTTTACAACATTCAAGTTTCATCATATATCCAATTTTAACTAATTTGAAGTCTTATTTATTTTTTTCTTTTCTATAAGTTTGGTCACAAATATTATAATTTCACTTAAGATAAAATTGTTTTTTTTATTATTTTAGGACATATGTAAATGGAATACAAGTAAAAAAATCATGCTCAACCAAGGTAAGTTTGTTACAATCGGTGGCAAAACTCGTCCATCTAAATTAAACCCTAGATTCGATAGAGATGCTCGTATTTCACTAACATTGATGCTCCTATTTTGGAAGATGATTGGGGTATTATCTTTAAAAACTTTACTTATAGTTGTGTAGTAACTTTTTTTTACGTAGTTCTTTCAGTAAATCAAGCTGTTTTTCAATTCCAATTTTAAGTCATGTTTTACGCCGATTCTGGCTAAAGTCACCAAGCCCTCGACTCAAGCAGTAAACCTCAGCCACAGTAACTCATGGCCCAGCAAGGCCTTCGTGACTTACGGCCATGTGATGTGACAGAAAGGTCATTCTCGTCCTACCGGGCCTATTGGTAACTACTAGGCCTCAACTGATCCAACCCCTCCTCCCCCAGACAAGCGGCCCAGCTCATCTACGCCCGAGCACGTAGTAGCGTCCTGGGAGGATGAGTCACAGTCACTTTGCGGCTGCGGTGCTCCGCTCCTCTGACGACAACTAAACACGAACACCTGTTCCACTTTTAATTTAATCCAAATCCAAAAAGTGTATATCTGCTCCACTCCGCCCCACAACCGATTTCCGCCGCCGCCGCCGGTGAAGAGGATTCACCACACGCCAGGTCGCTCCTCGATCGCGGAATCCCCTTCCTGCTGCTGGTGCGCCGTCTTCCGTTGCTCCGGCCGGTAAGAACCCTGGCTCGTCGCGCGTCGCTCGGACTAGAAGCACTGCTGCTCTCCTCTGTCGGTCGTCGCTCGTCGGGATAGGGATTGATCCCATCACTAATTAATTATTCCGTTCAAAATCATCCTCCAACCCGTTGCTTTCATGTTCTAGGTATATATAGTCTGTCTTTATACTTTCCAAGTCACAGCCACGAGGAGTTGGTCCGTTCGTGCGAATAATAATATTAATCAGCACGAGGAGTCTCGTGTTTTGCCTGACGAAGCATCGTGGCAGCAGTGAGTGGAACCATCCCAGCCCGCTCCACCGGCAGCGGAGAGCAGACCCCTGCCTCCTCCCCTCTTCTGTGCTTCCTAGTATATCTACTCGTCGATCGATCCCTTCCTGCCTTGCTGGCGCCGGCTCTAGCCTCCAGGTACGGCACGGATCCTCATCTCGCATCGCATAGAATGCGATCGCTTGCCTCATCTCTAGCCTGTAGGTACGGCACGGATGGCTCTAGCCGGTTTGCACGGATCCTCGGGGAGGGCTGCGGCCGCAGAGGGATGGGTCGCAGGAGGGGGATGCCGGCTGTGGACTGTGGAGGGCTTCGTTTAGTGGGGAGTGTCCTTACTTGGAAGGCAGCCATTGACGGGTCCTCCAAGCAGCGAAGGTGGGGGAACGAGATTGGGATGAGCGACGTTTAGGAGTCTAGATGAGCTTACTGCTAGTCCCCTTCCTATCTGCAGATACAGGCATGCTCCACTGGAAATTATTAGAGAAAATGATATTTTACATACCATCCTGAAAGTGTATTTTCTTCTGCAAGTTGTTAGTGCAGCCGCAGCAACTGTGTCTAGTTTGTTCAGAGCTCCAGCATAGAGGCACGAAATCCTAAAATCAATTATCCAGTTTGCATACGCCAATTCATGCGACCTACAGTTCGTCTGTTCTGATGAGATTGCAATTCCATGTTTTTTTTCTCCAGGACATGTGTCTTTTGCAGCTGTTTTGAGGAAAGAGGTGCCCCTGTTTGTCCATAATGGCTTTAGCTTATGCCAGCGCCATGTTTTCTCCCTCGAGCCCTTGCCCGTCACATAAAACTTGGGAGGACCCGTCATTCTTCAAGTGGAGAAAGCGTGAGGCGCATGTGCCATTGCGCTCACAGGACACGCTGGAAGGTACGGTTCCAGTACCACTCTTGGAATAGCTGATTTTCCAAATTGTTTGATTGATTTGCTCCCTTTTCTTTCCTATATTCATAGGAGCCCTGAAGTATTGGCATGAACGGAGGAACGTGAACTATCTCAATTCTGATGCTGCTTCCTGGAACGATGATGCGGTTCGCGGTGCTCTGGAAAGTGCTTCCTTTTGGTCCAAGGGCTTACCATACGCCAAATCTCTATGTGGATACTGGAAATTCCTTCTGTCTTCTTCAGTGGAAAGTGTTCCGGAGAGATTCTATGATGCTCATTTTGATGATTCGAATTGGGCAGCTTTGCCAGGCACGGTGCTACAACTTCCTTCTGCCTTTTCAGCGTCGTTTTTAGCTGAGAAGAAGGGGCTTGTTGTTTAGCATGTTCTCCTGCACATCATTTGAAAATTGTTCTCAGTTGAGTCCTACTTGCTTGCAGTTCCCTCAAATTGGCAAATGCATGGGTTTGACATTCCAATCTACACAAATGTCACTTACCCTTTCCCATTGAACCCACCATTTGTGCCGGCTGATAATCCCACGGGTTGTTACAGGACCGTTTTTCACATCCCAAAAGAGTGGAAAGGTATGCTACTTGCATAATATTTGGTAATCTTTCTTTTCTGCAAACAGCAATCATGATATGCTGGTGCTAATTGCCACCCAATTTTCTGTTCTCTGTTCTGAATCCTTCTGTTGCATTTAAACTACCATAATCAGCTCGAATACTAAGAAATTTAGATAAAGTGACTCTATCCTCCTTTCTTTTCTCTCTCCCTACCTCACTGCTATGGTGATTTGAATGGCATTGCCATATATCGAATATTTGTCTTGTTCGAGAAGGTATGTGGGTTCATGAACTTGAAAAGGAATCACTGATAGTAGCAGACCTGTTGTGAAGTTCTCTATTGGTTTCACAATGTTTGTGCTTTCTTGACAACTTTTGGCTAGGCATGGTTATTGCATAGCTGGCTATCTCCTTGGACAAACTGCTCTGTGCTGGTTACATATACATGTTTTTATTTATTTCTTTTCCCCCACTTTGCTATGTTATTCCTCTTTAATGTCTCCTGGGATGCGTCTTATGACATTTTCTAAACTTTTTCCATTCTTTGACATGGATTAGACCTTTGTCTCTGACATTTAAATGGATCTAGCTCTTACTGTTGTCCCTAACATTCCCTGCCATCCATTTTGCACAATTTTGTGCTGATTATGATTTCTGATAGGTCGGAGGATCTTGCTGCACTTTGAAGCTGTTGATTCTGCATTTTTTGCTTGGGTAAATGGAGTACCAATTGGGTATAGGTATGAAAAACCGCAAAATGCTTTTATTTCTTTCGTTGTACTCTATTTTAATCTGTAATGTACAGTACAAATAATTTATCAAGTTGACAAAGTTGATGGTAAACTAATCCCTTGTCCACCTATTTACTGCTAGATCCTGGGAAGCCCTATTATTGTTATCACTGTTTCGGTATCAGACTCATAATTTTTGTGTACTATCCTTAAAAAGGTTTCTGTATATAAGAAAGTGGAATATACGATTATCTGCAACCACGAATTGTTTGTTGTGTGGTATCCAAAAAGTCTACACGTATAGATCTTTTCAGCATTTTAGTTTCCACTTAGCATCTTTCACTTTCTATTTGAAAAAAGCGAAGATTCGCCTCAGTTCCCAACCTTATAAACATGTTTTCCTGCTGTGAATTGTTTTCCAAATGCTTAGATGTATAAAATTCTGTTTTCTATATGAACATAGCTTTAAAAAATTGCACCTTGAAATATGATAGCTTAAATATTTTGGTTGTGATTTAGTAGTGTTGGGCTGCTGGCTACCTGCTGTTTGTATTTTTTTCTTTTTAAAGGACACTTTTGGGACACGAAAATTCTTGAAGATTTTAATTATACATAAGGTGTTATTATTGTGCTCTATCTGGTTTGACCTATTTTGGCAATTATAGATTTGTAATGAATTGTGTGTTTGATTGAGCGTTGCTTGATGTATCAATGCAGCCAGGACAGCAGGCTTCCTGCTGAATTTGAAGTTACCGATTGCTGCCATCCTTGTGATTCAGACAAGGAAAATGTTCTTGCTGTTCAAGTTATGAGGTGGAGTGATGGCTCTTATCTTGAAGATCAGGATCATTGGAGGATGTCTGGTATTCACAGGGATGTGCTCCTACTATCAAAGCCACAGGTTACTCCTTGTTTCTTACATGGTCTTTAATGAATTTCTAGCTATTATTTTGCATCTTTTAAAAAATAGAGGGGATCTTTAAGGTTCGTTTTTTGTTTTAATATGAACTGAATTAAACTTGAATTAGGTGCCCCATGTTATGAGTTTGTCAAGATATGGCATAATAACTCATCAGTTAATTCTACTAGGCAGAAATGCACATGGCATTCGCCTATCTCCACAAAAAGAAAGACAAATATGGATCGTTTTTATGCTTACACTCTCAAAAGAATATGTAGCATCAGCTGTGAACTTTTCCTCTTTTAGACTGTCAGTGTTTAACATACTGTACTAAATGAATGTGAGTCCACTATTCTGTTCTATAACCTCTCGCTAGGAAGAATCATGGGCTGCATTATTTTACTGAAAAGGGGATGTGCTAACTTGTTGAGATTATACACTGCATTTACATTTGTATTTGTATTTGTTTTGAAAAGAAATTATTCTTGGGTCGCCAAATTTTTGGGTTATGAAGTGCTCAAATGTCCTTTGCAGATTTTTATCACAGATTACTTCTTCAAAGCAACCTTGGATGAGAACTTCAGTTTTGCTGATATTGAGGTAACTCTAGTCCCAATCTTGGCAGGGTTATCCGGTTATGCGAATTGGTTAGTACCTTAGTGGAGATGATTTGATTCATGAGTCATGACAAACATGTTCTGGGAAAAACTAATGAAGATGGTTGAAGACCATTTCTTACCTTTCTTCCTTCGTTCTCTTGGGTAGGAATGTTAATACAACCTTCAAAGTTCAAGCATTTCTTACAGGAATAACTGATATCTTTAACTCAGAACCATATGATCAATCAATTAGCCAACAACCAAAGGGCTTGTAGATACATTTAGAATCTTATGTTGTTATCATATCCAGCTTTCGTGCTTTCTTCAACTGGTATAGCTTTTTATGCCCCATCTTCTTTTCAACACCAAACAACAGGCAACACATTTTCTAGGGAACTCATTCGCCATTTCCTGTTTTTTTTTTCTCATATGGCAAATTATAGGTAATTGTTGATTTTGCACGAGCCAAGGAATTATTTAATCTGATATTGCTATGTAATTTAGTTCACTTCTAATGTTATTTAGTATGTCAGGTTGAGGTGGAGATTGACTCACACAAGCAAGACCGGGAGCATGTCCCAACTTTGTCTATTGAAGCAACACTCTTTGATAACTCTGAACTATCTAACAGTATAGATGCTGATCTTTCATATGCTAATGGAGTCAATTTGAAACCGAAGCCAAAACCAACTCGAAGTCTTGGTTTTCATGGTTATGTTCTTGGTGGAAAAATAGAAAATCCAAAACTTTGGTCCAGTGAGCATGTAAGAGATATAAGCCCAGGGAAATTCTATTGCCAAACATTACTATTACAGTTCAACTGTAGAAAAGCTATGTCTTTTAACTATTCTTCCTCTTGTAACAGCCCAACTTATACACGCTTGTTGTTCTCCTTAAAGATGCCAATGGGAAGCTTATTGACTGTGAGTCATGCCAAGTGGGCATTCGTAATGTGGTCCTGGCACACAAGCAAATGCTTGTCAATGGATGTCCTGTTGTACTAAGAGGTGTCAACAGACATGAGCACCATCCACGCCTTGGAAAGACAAATTTAGAAGCATGCATGATTAAGGTCGATATCTTCCTGTCATATTGGAGAACATTTTAATTTTAAGTTTTAACATAGCATGTGTTTTACAATCTATCTATTGTGACAGGATGTGATTTTGATGAAGCAAAACAATATCAATGCTGTTAGGAATAGCCATTACCCACAGCACTCGAGGTGGTATGAGTTATGTGACATATTTGGTCTTTATGTCATAGATGAAGCCAACATTGAGACACATGGTTTTGAGGAATCTAGCACTTTCAAGCATCCTACACTAGAACCTATCTGGGCAAATGCAATGCTTGATCGTGTTGTTAGCATGGTGAAGAGAGATAAGAATCATGCATGCATTATTGTTTGGTCTCTGGGAAATGAATCTTCATATGGACCTAACCATGCTTCCATGGCTGGTAAAACATTCTTACCTATCAGTTTTTTTTTCTGTATCTTATCTAATGTTAACATTCTTCTAGGGTGGATTCGTGAAAGGGATTCAACAAGACTCCTCCATTATGAGGGGGGTGGTTCCAGAACATCATCCACAGATATTGTGTGCCCCATGTATATGCGTGTCTGGGATATTGTTAAGATAGCAAAAGATCCATCTGAAACAAGGCCTCTAATTCTTTGCGAGTATGCTAAGCGTGACCTCACATATTAATAACTTGATTCCCTTTGTCTGTATTCAAATGATTTTGATTAAAATACTTTCTTCCTTTTGCTTTCAAGATATTCACATGCTATGGGAAACAGTAGTGGGAATCTTGATGCGTATTGGATGGCCATAGACAACACTTTTGGACTCCAAGGAGGTTTTATATGGGACTGGGTTGATCAGGTATCCTCTATTTACTTTCATCCACTCTTGACCTTTGCATGATTCTAGTTTCTATAAGGCTCTAGGACTTTCTTATGTGTCTCACTGGTTGGGTTAAGTTATGACTTATGACCTGCTTCTTTGATGAATGGATAAAGTAGAACAGGATTATAACAAGCCGACTTCTTTAACTTTCATCACTGCCTAAAAATCTTGTCAAGCTAATCTAGTACATTGCTATAGCCTACAAGTGAAATGTTGTAAAATATATCATTGACGAATTTTGTTTTGTTTCTTATGCCATCATTTGTTTCTCACCACTATCCTATCCTTTTCCTTTTTTTGTGTGTTTCAGGCTTTACTGAAGGATGACTCAGATGGATCTAAATTTTGGGCATATGGTGGTGACTTTGGAGATACTCCAAATGACTCTAATTTTTGCCTCAATGGCATTGTGTGGCCTGATCGGACAATTCACCCAGCTATTCACGGTAACCAGAAATACTAGGGAAAAATGTTTTTTCTTATGTTTCAGTTTGTTAAACATTAATCTTTGTCTCCAAAGTCATTGGATGCCAAACTTGGTTGACCAAATTGATTCTGGTTGCAGAAGTTAAATACCTTCACCAGCCTATCAAAATATCATCAGCAGATAATATGCTTAAGGTAACCTCTGGTCGATGTTTACTAGTCATCAAGTTATTTTCTTATGTGCTTCTAATAGTTCCATTATTATCACACAGATTGAAAATGGACACTTTTTTGAGACAACAGAAGCTTTGGAGTTCAGTTGGGTTCTTCATGGAGATGGTTGCATCTTGGGCTCTGGTCCTTTGAATGTTCCAACTTTGGCACCGCAAACTAGTCAGTTCATCAACATGGAATCATCACCTTGGTTTGCCCTTTGGAGTGCTTGTGCAGCTAAAGAAGTATTTTTGTCTGTAAATGTGAAACAGAGGAATGAAACACGATGGGCTAAAGCCGGTCATCTATTGGCTTCAGCACAACTGTGTTTGCCTCAGAAAAATGTCTTTGTCCCCAACGTATGTTTTCTCAGCCTGATCTTGTTTACTACTTCACTCTTGTTTCATCCTCATTGTCTTACAGCTTAATACTATTTTACTCCTGTTTCATCCTCATTCTCACACAACTTAGTACTATTTTACTCTGGTTTCTTCCTCATTGTCTTACAGCTTATTATCACCTTCATCTTCAGGTGATAGCATTCTCCAGTAGCCCTTTGGTCTGTGAGCGCATTGGTGATAGCATAACCATCTTCTGCAAGAATAATGCCTGGAAAATTAAAGTAAACAGTCAATTGGGAACAATCGACAGCTGGAAGGTATGTTAAATGTTCATGGGAGCTAAGAAACATGCTGTCCATACTTGTATGGCAGGCGATTAATAATAATTAATACATACAAAAAAAAACCTGGGATATTCTATAAAAAGAAGAAGAAGAAGAAAGGAACAAAAGCCTAAAACTCATGGTGCCTTTGCAAACAACAGGTCAACGACGTTGAGCTTATGAGCAAGGGAATACTGCCATGCTTTTGGCGCGCACCAACTGACAACGACAAAGGAGGTTTCTTCACCAAGCCATATGTTTCCCGATGGAGAGAAGCCTTCCTCGACAACGTCTCGTTCCACAGCAGCCAGTTCTCGGTGAAGGAATCGCCGGACAACAACAACACGGTGGAGTTCTCCACCGTCTACCACGGTGTCCCGGGGCACTTGCCGAAGCCTGACGACGACGAAGGCTCCTCGGAGTCCATTCTGTTCCGGGTGAAGATGGTGTGCCGGATCCACGAGTCAGGCGACGTGGTCCTCGACTACGAGGTGAACCCCAGGAGCGACCTGCCTCCGCTTCCCCGTGTGGGCGTGGTGTTCGGTGCCGAGAGGTCCCTGAGCCACGTGACGTGGTACGGGCGCGGGCCCTTCGAGTGTTACCCGGACCGCAAGGCGGCGGCGCAGGTGGGCGTGTACGAGAGCAGCGTCGAGGAGCTGCACGTGCCGTACATTGCCCCCGTGGAGTGCGGCGGGCGCGCGGACGTCAGGTGGGTGGCGCTCCGCGACGCCGCTGCTGGCGGGGTCGGCCTGTTCGCGTCAGCGCACGGCGGGTCCCCGCCCATGCAGATGAGCGCTAGCTACTATGGCGCCGCGGAGCTTGACAGGGCTACGCACGTCCACAGGCTGGTCAAGGGGGACGACATCGAGGTGGGGGCGGGAAGCGATGTGTTTTTTTGTTTGTTTTGGAGCTCCTGGCCGTGTCATCGATCGGTGTTTTGATTTGTTTTGTTTTGCAGGTGCATCTTGACCACAGGCACATGGGGCTGGGTGGCGACGACAGCTGGACGCCGTGCGTGCACGAGCAGTACCTGCTGCCGCCGACGACGCCGTACGCCTTCTCTATACGGCTCAGCCCCCTGCTGCCGTCGTCGTCTTGCCATGACATCTACAGGTCTCAGCTCCCCAGCTGATGATGCCGTCCGTGCCGAAGGCCCGTGAAGAGAAAGGGCACCCGTCGAGCCTTGCGAAACCATGCACTGGCCTGGGTCTCGTGATGTTTTAATGCTAGAACCTAGATATATTTATCGGCTAGTATTATTATTATTAGCAAACCTGTGCGCTGCATAATAAAACTCGAAAAGTAATAAATTTGCCATGGTCTCCCTTACCTTCGGCTGCTGCTGTGTTGCTGGTGCAGCAAGGTGGTGACCGCAGTCACAGGGATCGTGTGTGATTCGCGCGTGCCTGCTGTCTGTGATCCTAGTTACTTACATTGGCCCGGGTATTACGGGACGGTAAATGGCAGGTAAATGTATTATATGGGCCAAATGGGTCTTAAGTTAACTTCAGTTAATTAATCTTATATTTAGCCAGCACATGCACGCAAAGAATTACATACATAATTATAATTATTTTAACTGTAGTTCACTTATGAATGGTGAGGATCATCCCAAGCTATTGTAAAAAAAAAAGTTGGTTCGGTATACCCCTTCACGCCTCCAAAGCTAGACGAAAAACTCGAAGCTCGTTAGCTCGCTCGGCTCATGGCTGGCTCGACTCGGCTCGTTAAGATAACGAGCCGAGCCGAGCCAAGGTTTTAGCTCGTTAGCTATAACGAACCAACTCGAGCCAGCTTGCGAGCTAAATGAGCCACAATTTTAAAGAAAAAAAGTAGCATAGCTTATATAAATTTTTGTATATTAGTATACTACAGCATATATGTTAACACATATTAACGAGCCGAGCCGAGCTGAGCCTTAACGAGCCGAGCTGGCTCGTTATCCAGCTTTCCCATGTACCGGAAACTTTTGTGACGGGTGATGACGGGAGTGCCCTATGATCGATAGATGTATACTCTGATGAAACTCCATGGTAGATCAAAAACGGTACAATATGATAGGAAAGGAATAAATAAAACAGATGTACTCCTACTTATGATCGAGCTTGCTAGGTGCAAGCATGTTATTGATCGCGTCTAAGCAACTCTAACAATTTGACATTTAGACTTGACATATCTAATTTTGCCAAAAAAACTAAAAAACTGGTGGCTAACAATTTGATATTTGGGCTTGATATTTTTGCCAAAGTTACAAATAAGAGCCCGTACTTGGTAATTTGGCGACCGTGAAAAGGGGGAGGCAATTTTTTTTCCTTCTTTTTTTTCACGGCAGAACCGTGGGCGCCGGCCTTTTTTTCCTTCCTTTTTTTTCACGGTGGAACACTATGTAGCGGGTCCACTCGTCCATAATTTCTGTTTTTGTCAAGTTATTATGGGGAACTGTTGGAGATTGCATATTTTTTGTTTTGGCATATCTATTCAGACTTGATAAATTCCATGTTTTGCCAAAGGGGACCACTAGCGCCCGGACGTCCGGACGCCCGTCGGGACGCAACTCTCGCACCCGTACCGAATGCAGACAACTTCCTTTTTGCCCCACGCCAAATCCCGCTCCAAAGGAGAACTCCGCACATGCATCTGACGCTCGCCCGCCTCACATCTCATGCCTCGCGCCCACCCGCATGGGTGCCGGCATCTAGAACCGCATGGGTGCCCCTCCACTCCCACATGCGTACACGCAGACCTAGCGCACACCTAACTCAGGCCCACTCTAGCTCCCGCCCGAACCCAATCTGTTTGTCTTGCCCCCGCATGTGCACCCCTCTGCCCCGTCATGCCGAGTCTGCGCCATGTCCACCGGTTCGCTGCACCCATGCATTCCCGGACACCCCATGACTATCGACAACACGAAACACACGCAACATGAAACACATGAGTGCAACATATATCCCAAAAACAGATGAAACATCTAAAACATACAGATGTAACATATATGAAACACATATGCAACATCCAAATAGAACACATGTGACTTTTAACATGAAAACACTTGCTGCAACAGAAGACTAAAACAGATAAAACATTTTAGAAAATATTGTTGTAATATATGTGTGGAACATGTGTACCATCCAGATCAAACGCTTTCAACAACACGTCTAATAACGTATGAAACATGTCGAATAAAACGCTTGCAACAAACCTCTGAAACATTTGCAACATATGCAACGTAACACGAACAACATCCTCGATTTACTTTTGAAACATATATATGATTCAGCTGCAACATACTCTCTCCATCCTAAATTGTAAGTCATTCTAAGAATCTTGGAGAGTCAAAGTTTCTCAAGTTTGACCAAACTTATATAACAATATAATAATATTTATGATGTCAAATAAGTATCATTAGATTCGTTATTAATTATATTTTTATAGTATACCTATTTGATGTTATAAATCTTTATAGTTTTGTCTATAATTCTTGGTCAAACTTGAGATGCTTTGACTCTCTAAGATTCTTGGAATGACTTACAATTTGAAATGGAGGGAGTACCTCTTAAACGTCTGAAACAACTCAAACAGACAATTGAAACATACGAGGGGAGAGAGAGTTTGGCACAGAGAGCGCCATGGCTGCCTAGATGGGGGAAGCTCGGCCGCCTAGGTGGGAGAGGGTGCCGCTGGGTGGGGAGGGCGCCACGTTGAGGTGGGAGAAAGCCGCCGACTCTCTTGCAACCCCGCCACACTACCTCCAAGGATGTCGCTCCCATAGATCTCGCTGGTGTGGGGGAGAGGAACGTCGGATCTGCGAGCGTTTGGGGCTCTCAGTGGAGGAGAGGACGCCGGTGTGGGTGAAGGAGACGCCGAGGTCGGGGAGGGCGCGCGCTGTGGTGGGTGAGAGCGTCACCGGGACGGGGGAGGAGGGCGTCGCCGCTAGGAGGGAGGAAGCGGGGTGTGGAGAAGATGGGCGTGAGGCGTGGAGGCCGCTTGCGGCACTGCAGAGCGAAGTCGAGGATTGCGGCGCTGCAGTGTTTTATTTTTTTTAGAAGCCGGAGACAGAGGCGAGTGGATAAGGATGACTCCTGGCCCTCTCAGTTCGCTGGCTGGTGCGTTCGGCGCGGACGAACGTAGTAATACAAGTATTACCGTTGTCAAGGGCTCTAACTAATTAAGGAACGAGAAAAGGGTAATCAAGGAAGGATCCGTGCAGTGGTCACAAGAAGGAAGGCGTGAACCACGCCGGCGGCGGCCATTGCGGCTGCTGATTATCGCCGAGCCCAGGTATAGTCTCTAGCCTGTCGGTCTTTAGGTTATAGACACCACCAACGTCTCTGAGCTCGGTGTCGTCGGCTTGGGCGCCGCCGTCGGCTTTGTTCAGGCAGGCCGCCCCGACCTCGTCGTTGGTGAAGTAGACGCAGCCTGGGCAGATTCCCTGGTGCTCCCTCGTCGACAGGCACAGCGACCCGTTGACGCCGACGAAGAGGGCGGTGTCGCCGATGTCCGCCGCCTCTTCCCACCGGCCCTTGACGCGGTCCAGTATCAGGACCTTGAACACAACGCGTGGTTGCTTGTTCCTGTAGTAGTAGCGATCACCACTATCAACAGGCATAGAGTGCTTGAGCACGGCCATGAGGCGGCCGTCCGTCGACGACGCCGCGAGGTACTTGCGGCGCAGGTGCTGCTTGTCCTCGTAAGCCGCCAGCCTCGGCGCCACCTCAGCGCTGGTGAACTCGCCGATGTCGGCGTCGCGCTGCCACGCCTCGACGCGGCCGGTGTAGGTGATGGACAAGAACCGGCCGTCGTGGTGTATGGCGTCCTCGACGGCGTCGAGGGACCGCGCCATCCTCCACGACGGGACCGGGTCGTCCTCCGTCGTCGCGAAGGCCGGGGCGCCGATGCAGCTCGGCTCCGTGATGAGCATGGCGGCGTAGCTGTTCGGGCGCGGCGATTCCGAGAGGACGACCTTGCGGTAGAACATCTGCCGCATCTGGGCGGTGGTGATCCTGTACGAGCGGCCTCCGACGGAGAGTCCCGTCGTCGTCGGGGGTGGGGGTTGGTCTCCGAAGCGAGCCTGCAGGAGGGGACCTATCTCGGTGCAGAAACACTGGCCGCCGGAGATCGGGTTGATAAACGGGACGGTGGTGATTGCCGGCAGGTCAGCGTGCGCGCCAGTGGCTGGGTTGGTCATGCGCAGGGCGCCCCGGACGTCGGCCGTGACGAGCCACCCGCCCGAGGAGCCGATGGCGAATATGGCGACTTCCGAGGTGCGCACGTTGGCGGACTTGCCGTCGGACAGGGATAGGACCCTGGCCCTGTCCTCGTTCTCCTTGGGGAGGATGAGCCACGGCGTCTCCGGCTTCAAGTGGTGCGCCGCCGCGCCGCCGCCGCAGACGGAGGCGAAGGCGAGGCGCGTGAGGAAAGCCAGGCGGTGCTGGATCAAGGGTAGCAGATCGGGCGGGAGGTTTAGGAGCTGGAACTGGTCGACGGCGGCCTGCTGCCTCTCCCTCTGCCGCTGGAGTTGCCGGCGGCGGCGCGACCCGGCCATGATTTGTTTCGATTTCAACGAGGATCCAAAGTATGGCACGGATGGACCGCTATATATTGCACATGCAAGTCGGTGGATCCAATCTATCTTTCCTGTTTCTTTTCCTTGGCCAAGCCATACAAAGTACAAACAGAGAGAGTATCTACTCTACTCCCAAAAAGCTGGGTTTTTTTTTTCAAAAAACCGGCCTGCGTCCCCGCCCCGTCCTACTGTTTCCAATAGTGACACCCAAACCCAAAAATGCATTCCCAACTGTGATTTGGCTATCAAAAATGACCTCCAACAGGAGACCCAAATGCATGACCCATTTTGCCTGCTAGGCCAAAGGAGACCCAGAAAAGAGTCTCCTCTCTCCTCGCCACGCAAATCGCCTGCGCACGTCGAGGTGGCCGGCTCGCTGCCGCGTCGGAGGAAGCGCCGGTGGTGGAGCGGCCAGCGTCGCCGCTCGCCCAGTGCTCATCGGATCTCACAGGGGAACAGTGGAGGGAGGGAGGGAGGCCAGCGCAGGGGAAGGAGCTCGCTATCTGAGTCGTGCTCACCGGATCTCGCAGCCATGGGGCGAGTTTGCCGGGCTCCCGCGCGCTCGACCGCCGGCGAGAAGCAGGGCGTGTCCGGAGGGGCGCGACAGTCCCGGGTCCTCGGCGGTGGTGCAGGGGCTTGGCGCGTCGGGCTACGGTGCTTGGCCTAGACGTCATCCATGGAGGCTCGCCGCTTGCCGCTCGTCGGAAGGGAAGGAGGGGATTCGTTTGCTGCTCGTCTCTCCTCTGTTTTTGGGTCCGCTGTTGGAGACTGGAAAAATTGGGTGCGTGAATCTTGGATCCTGCGAGACCCATACCAGCGAATGCATCGCGTGTTTGCGTTCCTGTCTGTTAGAGACAGCCTAAAAAGCCATGTCCAGCCGTCGCCGCCTGGCTCCGCCTCTCCCCGTCCCATCCAGCCACCGTGTCCTCCGTATGGCTTCCCGGCCGCCGGTGCCGATCGACCCTTTCCGCCAGTGAAAGAGAAAGAGGATCGACGGCCCCGCCGCGCAAGGCATGCACGTGCGAGCGAGCGAGCAGCACCCCGGCGTTGGGCGGCTCCCCTACCGCGCTCTGCATGGTCCTATGCAGCACCACAACTTGGCGGCCACTGTTTCATCTGCTCCGGTTAATTAAGTTTAAAGGAAGAGGAATCACCACAACAGACTGATATCATGCATGTATATAAATCAGTAAATGTGACCTGACCCTTTATGAATTGAACTTTGATTTGAAACTGCATTTGCATTGCCATACTAAGCTGGCATGGTAATTTGGATTATAAATATCACATGGTTCTCGGGACTGGCAAATGCAAATGCAATTTTCAAACAGACTTGAGGCTGGTGGTAAGGCCCTTGAGCAACCTGCTAATAATAGAACTGACAGCCTCACTTCGATGCAACTTTGCCTAAATGCAAAACTTTACATAAATTTGACAAATATGAAGAGGATTGATCTAGAACTTGATCAGATTTGGTGTCAGAATTGATGCCCTTGAGAAAGGGGATATGCATCTAACTTGTACATTTGTTCTGCCTTAGGATCGATCAATCCCAGATCACTCCTCTTCATTTTTGCTAAAACTTGCAATTTTGTCCATAAAAGACCTAAGGGGGCGCACAGGTGAACTTGAACTTGATTATTACGTTTTACTTGCTGATTGTGTGTCCATGGATACTCCAAGGGGTGTTCATGCAAGTCCCTATATAATACTATAGTGGTGAGGGGAACACGACCATTCCTGCTGCATTCTATGACACCAGCACTCATCGAACAGTAGTAGATGCCTATGGAACTATGGATGATACCGCGCTGCTACTCTTGGTTACATGCATGGTAATTGTTTTATATCTTATTTGATGTTGACATCTTTCTTGCTAATACTCGCCCACTTATTTGGTACATCAACATTGCACATGAGATGCGTACGAACAAGAAGGATCTGAATCGAGCCTACTTAAATAGAGTGTTTATATATGTGTAGAGGAAGAGAGATGGAAGAAAATAAATAATATATTCATCCTCGGATAAATCAATATCTAGAGTTGTTTTAAATAAAAAAATAAGTTTAAATAAATTTATAGAAAAGAGCCGAGATTTATGGTATTAATTCAGTATCATTAGATACGCTGAATGCTATATTTTCATAATATATGCTCTTTAACACAAATATTATATTTTTTCTATAATCCAGTCATCAAGCATTACAAAAGTTTGACTTATAAGAACAACTCCAACAGTTTGACATTTAGACTTGACATATCTAATTTTGTCAAAAAAACTAAAAAACTAGTGACCAACAGTTTGACATTTGGGATTGACATTTTTGCCAAAGTTGAAAATAGGAGCCCGCACTTGGCAATTTGGAGACTGTGAAAAGGGGGAGGCAATTTTTTTCCTTCTTTTTTTGCACGGCGGAACACTGGGCGACGCCTTTTTTTTCCTTCCTTTTTTTTCATGGTGGAACAGGAAAATGCAACGAAAAAAATAACGATCGGGTCCACTGGTCCATAATTTCCGTTTTTGCCAAGTCATTATGGTGAACCGTTAGAGATTACAAATTTTTTTCTTTGACATATCTATTTCAGAGTTGGCAAATTTCATGTTTTGCCAAACCAAAATTGTCAAACTGTTGGAGTTGCTCTAAGTCCATTAATTGACTTATTTAAGGAGGGAAGGAGTATATGATGAGGGATTGATTTTGATAATATATTTGGAGATGAAGAAACAAATACATTACCAATAATAGAAGATTATCATATACTCTCTTCGTCCCTTTTTATTTGTCTGTTCAATTTTTGAGAAATCAAACTTACTCAACTTTGATTAAATATAAATTGAAGTATTAATATATTGAACCATATATCTTTTAATTTATTTTTAAAATTTATTTAGAGATACAAATGTTGCTAATATTTTTCTATAAATCTATTCAAAGTTAATAATAATTGACTAGCATACATTTCAGGGAGACACTGCGGGATAGAGAGAGTATGCAGTTTTAAGGGAGATATGTCTCGGGTTGCTTCCCCTAAAAAGTGGATCGCCAATAACATGGTTCTTATTAAATTTTTTTAGCTTCTGACACAAGGTTTTAAGAGCATCTCCAACAGTTTGCTAAATCACTTGTCATCCTTTAAATTTTGATAAATCAATCAAAAAACACTCTCCAACAGTTTGTCAATTGGATTTGCCAATTCTACACATTTGTCAAAAGATTGCATCGGTTTGTCATTTTTGTGAGCGCGCATCGGCTTGTCATCCTCTCGCCCGCGAGTCCTCCTCTTTTTTTGGTTTGACAAGTGAGAAATAGCAAATTGTTGGAGATGACCTATTTCCAACTTGGGGGGTGTTTAGTTCCCATGGAATCTAAAATATTTTGGGTTTTGCCTCTTCATTTTGCAAAATAAAACTAAGAGCATCTTCAAGAGATTGTCTAAAATATTTTGTAAAGCTAAATATAGCTATTATAGAGAAAAAAACAACTCCAACAGATTATGTAATCTGTTCTTTAAAATTAGCCATTGTCTATTTCTGAAATATCGGTAGCTATATTTGGACGACAAGAGTCGCTGGCTATCCCATTTTTTTCCAGCATGGCGCGCATCTCCCGCATGAAAGTGTCGTTGACAGAGCTGCTCTGGACTCCAGAGAATGTTGCTCGTCACGCTGGCCGGCTGATGCACCAGGCATGCGCTCGTGTGGCCGTCGGGCGCCGCTAGTGTGCCGGTCCTAGCTAGCGTGGTGGTGCTGGCGGCGTGTGCACCAGCTGCACTTCTGGACCCTTGAGCTTTGCTTCTTTATCGCCGTTCACAGGCTGCGTCACGGCCTCAGCGGCGGCGGTGCATGACGGCGCTGCCGATATTGAATGCGCTTGTCACAGTGCTCAAGTATTTGCAGGTGCAGCAACGCCGGGATACCCCGAAGCAACCGATGCTCGCCATTAAGGTCGAGCTGAAGCAGCTCGATCGTATTAATTCTCCATCGCTAGCTCGCTGCTGCTCGCCATTAAGGTTGAGCTCAAGCACGTCTTCTCCATCACTCGCTACTACTCGTCATTAAGGTTCATCTTGACGCCTTGCTCAAGCTAGCGCGGCAGTGGCGCCACAACTAGTGCGGAAGCTGACTGGGTCCCATACTCCCGTGACGTGGCAGATTTAAATAGGAAGAATGAGAAATTTTTACAAGGCTGTTGGAATAGTCAGATTTTTTTTAGGTGTTTTATTTTACAAAATAGCTAAACTAGAAGATTTAGAAAATATTTGTAGCTAATCTCTTGGAGATGCTCTAAATACCCCCCCAAAATATTTGGCAAAAAGTGGTTCATTCCCCATTTTGGATTTTGGACTCAAGAGGTCAAAATAAGAGAATCTTTGCATTGGTTTGTGTGTCATCCTCACAACCCCCATCATTAGAAGATAAATTTTGGTTGGAACTAAACACCCTATCAAAATATTTTGCATTTTGGATTTTAAAATCCAAAATAGTTGGGATTTTGGATTTTGGATTTTGGTTGGAACTAAACAGGGCATTGGTAAATTATTATAGCAACTTGCTAAAACACAGGATTTAGCAAGTGAGAAATAACAAATTGTTGGAGATGCTCTAATATTATATGATTGGATTGTAGGAAAAAAAATCTTATTCTCTGGATTTTTTCTATAAAATGAATTGCTTTCGTTAATTTTCTATTTTTTTTTCTGCATTCCAAAGGGGCCCTTGTCGATTGGAATTTGCTGGGTTATACATGTACTCGTAGATAGTAGCATTTGTCCTGAATCTTTATTGTGACGTGGGCAAGTGCCATATGGCTGTGGTTGGTTGTGGGTGGATGAACTACCAAGGACAACGATTGTTTTGACGCTATACCCTGTGGGGAACGCGGGATTTTATTTTGTTTCATATGAAAAAAAAGAGAAGAAGCTATTTTTCACCCAAAAAACAGCAACTGATCTGTGAATTTTTCGCCTAGTATCCACCCAGTAGAACAATTGAAGATAGCCGATCAACAAATGCCTCCATAAAGCCATACCTGTTGCATCGCCATCGCCGGTGCAAGTAGGCAAGAGCCAAGAGCAATGACATGAACACTGACACGCCAAGAGTTATTCTGAATAAATTTCTCCTCATTGGACCTACAGTACATACTAGTATATTCATATACCCATTCTGTGATAATGTTGTTTCGTTTTCCACTTCGATCCCGACAAACCCTTCCTGCTTTTTTTTTTTTAAGTTTGTTTGGTTTTTGAGAATTGAGTCGCGACAGCTGATTAGTTTTCAGTACAGGATTTGAACGGGCCTAGAACAGCCACGCCCACGACCACGCCGTTTGGTTGGTGTTTTTTCAGTTTCGATTCGGAGAGGGAGAAGGGATCCCGGGAATCCATCATGCCATTGACGTTGGCGGTTCTCCTCGCGGCGGCCGTCGCCATAGCCACCGCCACCGTCCTCCTCCCCTTCCCATGTACGCTACGCTACGCCGCGCCTCCTCTCTCCTACTCCTACTCCCCTCTCGCGCGCGATAAAGGCTGACCCACCGGAACTCGCATCGCGTTTGCAGGGACGCCGCCGGGGGACCGCTTCGCCGACATAGTCCTGGCCAACGCCACCATCTACACCGCCGACCCCGCCCACCCCTTCGCCGAAGCTATGGCCGTCCGCGGCGGCCGCGTGCTCTGCGTCGGCACCTACGAGTCCATCAAGGTCCCACCCGTCGACGCTTCGCTCTCCTCCTCTCCATCTGATATCCTGCTGCTAGCTGCCCTGTATGCTGTGTGTGTGTGTTTGTTTGTTTGCAGGAGCTCAAGGGTCGTCACACGCGTGAGCTGAGTCTCAGTGGGAACGTGGTGCTGCCGGGGTTCATCGACTCTCATGTCCACTTCATCGACGGTGGATTGCAGGTACTAGCTACTATTTTTTTTTATGGAGACTAGCTGGTAATTGGTGCACTCCAATTGACATAATCGACGAGTTAAGGATATATAATAATACAATGATGCAGTGTGCAAACTGTTTCTTAGCGTGTGCTAGTTTTGTAATGCTTACTCTCTGTCTCTCTGATACTCTGCAGCTAGCGAGGGTGCCACTTCGAGGGGTCAGAAGCAAAGATGACTTCATTGCCAGGGTCAAGGAAGCTGTCAGAGGTAATGATGTGCTATAGTACCTTTTTGTTCCAATTCATTTTCCTGCGACAAACTGTTGCTGTAATGCAAAGATGAGTTCAGTTACTTCTGCTCAAATTCAATTATGAATGCATCTTATTCAGTGTAGCAACTCTCAAATAGTAAGCAAGAGTAGGCTCTTTGTCAGAGTTATTGTGTCCCCCTTTGGGTCTTGCACTTCTAGCATATTAAATAGTAGCTATTCAAATGTATGCCGATTTATTCAAATGCTTGTTTATGTATACCATGCTCCCAGCATATTAAATAGCTTGTTTAGCATATCGAACTGCTTCTATTCATCAAGCTAACGGGTTAGTATTGCCAAAGCTTTCTACTGACATTACTGTACCTATTTTCCGAACAGATAAGCATCCTGGGCAGTGGATTTTAGGAGGAGGTTGGAACAATGATTTTTGGGGAGGTGATCTCCCTGCTGCTGTTTGGCTGGATGATATATCGCCTGATAATCCAGTGTGTTTTCAAACTTGTGTGCTGGACCGTGTTTTTTAGAAGCCATGATAACAGGGATAGCAAAAGTGACTTAGTATTT
This sequence comes from Microstegium vimineum, assembly GCA_022036555.1. NCBI lineage: Eukaryota > Viridiplantae > Streptophyta > Magnoliopsida > Poales > Poaceae > Microstegium > Microstegium vimineum. The sequence continues at coordinate 17,187,117 of CM039137.1, read as the reverse complement.
TAAATGCAGGTCTGGCTCTCTCGCATGGATTGACAAAAGCACAAACAATCCAATTGGTGGAACTATCATGCGAACAACCGAAGGAGGTAACGCAACTAATTAACATGGGTCTTAGCCTGCTGATGTATCTTATTTTTTATGCTTATCATCACCAAAAAACCGGGATTATGCTCCAGCTACTCCATATGCCTTCTATCAGTTTATTCACATGCTAATTTTTCAAGAATCTTGTGGTTAGGAATGACCAAATTACCTGTCCTCTATTATTACTTGTAGAGCCTTCTGGTCTTCTAGTTGATACTGCTATGAGTCTTATATTTGATGTCATTGAAAAAGTTTCTAACCGTGAAAGAAGAGAGGCTCTTCTTAGAGCAAGTAGACATGCCCTAATGAGGGGGGTGACTACTGTTGTTGATGTTGGAAGTTACTTCCCTGGGGCCTCAACAGAGAAAACATGGCAAGATTTTGCAGGTATTCTGTAATACCTTCGCTTGCATGGACAAGAACTAAAAGGTTTTGCTTTTGTCTTATTTTATCTAGGACCTTCTTTGTATTCCTGGCATACTAACATAAGTATGGATATCACTGCAGACGTCTATAAATGGGCTCACTCAATGAGAAAAATGGTTATGAGAGTATGCTTATTCTTCCCAATGCCCACATGGCCTCGCGTTTCCGTAAGTTGGATTCTGGAAGTGCGACTACCTCTTCTGTGTTATTTCTTTACTTTATGTGAATATTTCTCATATAGAGAACACATTTGTTGCTTTTAGGATCTTATTGATGAACATGGTCGATCGCTAAATCAATGGATCCATCTAGGTGGTGTTAAAGCTTTCCTTGATGGTTCTCTGGGTTCTTCAAGCGCATTGTTCCATGACGTAAATAGTTTATCCCTCCGTCCCTCTTGTAGTAGCCTTTAAACTTTTTTTTCATTTGTTTTAAGTTGTGGATGGATTCTTACAGCCTTATGAAGGTGATCCTGGTAATTATGGTCTGCAAGTGACAGATTGGGACAGCCTACTTAATAGAACACTAGAATCTGACAAATCTGGACTCCAGGTAGACATTTTTCCTTTTTTTTTCGAAGGGCGGCAAAAAGCTTTTGCCGGATTTTTATTAGACGATAGAAAGAAAAAAACAAACAAAAACGGGGTTACAGCCTCACAGAGTTCGGGAAGCACCACTCGACACCTACTATACGCTCTGACAAAAACCAAAAAAGAAAAACGAAACCTACTATACGCTCGACATTTTTCCTTTTTGATATACCGTCAATCGACCCTTCAGTTTAATTACCATCTTCTAGAAATTGAAAATAAATGTTCTTTTCTTCAGGTTGCCATACATGCAATTGGGGATAAAGCTAATGACATGCTACTGGATATGATTGACAAGGTTGTTGATTTAAATGGAGTAAAGGACTGTAGATTCCGGGTATGTTCTGACAGCTACTTCAGAATTATTCCTTTCCCTTGCTCTCTTCTTAGTATTTATTTTATTTATTTTGGAACGAACTTGCTCTGTTTAGTAGAATCTGAATTGAATATTTGCAAATGTAATCAGATTGAGCATGCCCAACATCTGGCTCCAGGTGCAGCAAACCGCTTTGGCAAGCATGGTACCATTGCATCCGTGCAGGTAAACTATTACGTTCCATTGCTACTATATATTGGTGTTGTGCTTTACAAATCAGATTGTGCATCGAAATCTTCCGCTTCCGAATTCTTTTTAAAACTCTTTCACTTCTGAAGTATCTACTTTATTGTTGACAGCCAGATCATCTATTAGACGATGCCGACTCTGCTGGAAACAAGATTGGGGTGGAACGAGCTGACCGAAGCTCCTACACATTTCGATCACTGTTAGATGGCGGTGCGCAGCTAGCTTTTGGTTCTGACTGGCCTGTACGTAATTCTACAGACATTTCAGTAACTGAACTCTGCGTTTTCAATTACCATATAGTGAGCCACCAGGTACTGTCTTTCAGGTTTCAGACATAAACCCCTTACAAGCTATCCGAACCGCCATGTTCCGTAAGCCTCCTGGGTGGGAGGTCCCCTGGATCCCTGCAGAGCGCTTGACCCTGGATGAATCACTGAAAGCGTAAGTCTCTAACCCGTTCAATCATTGCAATGCCAAGCTCTGCAGATTGGTCGGTCGCTCTGCTAATGGATTGGTCTCTCTCTCTCTCACACTCACTCTGACGAACACACAGGCATACGATGTCTGCTGCCTATGCTTGCCTCCTGGACCATGCCGTGGGCAGCCTTTCTGAAGGGAAATACGCCGATTTTGTGGTGTTGCCCTCTACATCGTGGGATGAATTCACCGACTGTGCCGGGGCAGGTCCTGGCGACGTACGTCAGCGGCAGGCAAGCCTATCCATGATAGATATAGTAAGCAGTTTTGTCAAAAAAAAAAAAATGAACTAGTAAGCAGAGAACTAGCAGGCAGCGACAGTTTTCCATGACAAATTTCGAACTTTCTTTCTATAACAGAGGGAAGTAAGGGGTAGGGTAGGGTGTATATGATTTGTTTTGCTTATCAAATGCACAAGAGTACCGAGTTGGCGAGTTTAGTGGATACTGAACATCCCCTGGTTTTGAAATGTTCTGGTAGACTTAATTTGAACCACCAGCTTTTTATTGCTGACTTAGCCTTAAAGGAAGAGCTAGGGGCCAGGTGTAATAGCTTTCAAATGGCTGTAGTAGTACACACGGGTTGTCTGGTTGTGACGGACTGATCGTTGAAAGTGAATGCGCACGTGTAATATAATACGGCTATGACCATGGAGTTGAATGAATGACGTCGGATGTGAACTACAACTACCGGTGGAGCCGACACGAGGACTGATTCTCCGCCCGGCTGCTGATTGGTTTGATTGGAACAGCACTGTGCCACCGTTCCTCTGTTTTTTTTTATATATTCAAGAAAAATGGAATGGTGGCATGGTAGACGAGTATGGTTTTGGGACTTCCATTGAGACTGCAATTTGGAGCGGTCGGAATCAAAGTACAAGAAGGCAACGGCCCATAGTTTACTGAAATTGACGGATTAGCAGTGTGGCCACAGGTAAAATGGTCCACCATACGGATAGGTTCAATGCATAAGAGGAACAGTCAACTTCCTTCTAGTTCCAAATGGAGGAAGGTTCAACGCTAGGAGCAAGAGAGTCTTATTAAGATATAAGCAACAACACTGACACGAGTGTAGGGACGGTGGCGGTCTTAGATTGCCTACAAATTGGTGGAAACCTTAGCTTTGTTTGTAGTGTTGTCAAAATTATTCTTGATTCTGTTACAAGCTAATCATATATAGTCCCCTTTTGCAACAAGCAAGCATCACTGCCTACACTGATTTTTAATTTCTACATCTCAGTTTTTTTTAGAAAGACGGCAAGAGTGTTTTCTATTAATCCTTCATTGCAGAGTACATATAGCATGCAAATTGCTTACTTCCACCCAAACTTTGTTGGTCAATAATGGTCAACATTGGGACAACTGTTTGTAATCATATGCAACTCATATATATGTGTGTAATATCTCTGTAAATGTGTGGATGGTCTCTGGTGGAATTGTGCAAAATTAGGTCGTATGTTTGAAATCTGTGTATGCTCCACTGAATGTTGTAATCGCCCCCCTAGCTGCCAAGGCTGAAACAGAACCCTGAATGTGCGTGACCTCGCCTCGTGTTGCCTTGCCGTGCTGGTCTGGGGACTGGCATTTGTGAGGCAGTTGGCAGTTGCCACGGTGTCCATCTGAGTGGTTGACGCACGCGCATCACCCACGGCACCACGTTTGTGTTCGCTGCTGGGCGCTGGCCTTGACAACAATACAATACACGGTTGCACGCACGCACGCACGCGCAGCCCAAAGTGCCAGCTTAAGACAGCCAGCCAGCTTCCTCCACCTGTCGCCAAGTCGGCACCTCCAGCTACATCCTCGCAAGAAATAGCCTCGCCTCGGAAGGAAATGGCCGTCACCTTTGACCACTGACCTGGCCAGGCCTCCTCACCCAGCACAGCAAAGCACACGACGCGCACGCACATGAAACAAACACCTCCCTTCTCTTCTTCTCCCAGCTGGTCAACCGGCCTCACATATATAGCCTAGCCCGGCCAACCGCAGGTCGATCGAGCTCACTTCAATTCTTGCACCCACCATTGCACGTGTGGATCCATTCCACAGACATTATTGACACATGGGCAACGGCATCTCCCTCTCCCCGTCGTGCCTGCACCTGCCGGCGACGTCACCCGCAGCGGTGCGGCTGGTGTACTGGGGCGGGCGAGCGAGGCTTCTCGTCGCGGGCAGCGGCGAAGGCGACGACGCCGTCGTCGTCACGGCAGGGGACGTCGCCGCGGAGCTCCCGGCGCCGGCTTCGGGCTACGCCGTGTGCCCGGCCGACGCCTTCTTCGTCGGCCTCCCGATCCCGGCCATGTCCCCGGGCGAGGAGCTCCTACCTGGCCGGACCTACTTCGTGCTCCCCGCTTCGCGCCTCCCCTGCCTCAAGGCGCTCACGCCCGCCACGCTCGCCGCGCTCTCCTTCGCCGACGCCGCCAATGGCAACAGCAGCGGCAAGAGGAGGCAGCCACTGTTTGCGGTCGCCGGGTGCCCGTTCGAGCACGTCAAGGGGGGCGCCGACGACGCCGCCGCCCCGCTCATCAGGGTCATCCCGGAGTTCATCGAGAAGCTCATCACCTGCGACGCTGCTGCTGCTGCTGCTGCTGGCGGCGTCCGCGGCGGGAACGCGAACGCCAAGGATGACAAGGACGCGGCGGAGCTGTGTAGCACGCCCGAGCTGAAGCGGCATTACGCGCAGCTCGTCGGCACCGGCCGGAGCCGCCCGTGGTCGCCTAGGCTCGAGACCATCGCCGAGCGCGATCGGAGCCGGTGGATGAGGTCGGCGGCGAGGACCATCATGTCCTCGCGGTAGGGTAGCCATGCATTCCATGCGTCCGCTCGCGCGCGTAGGTGTTACGTATTATTAATTAGCTTGCGGAGATTAATTATTTCCGTTTAATTAGGAACACGATGAACGACGACGACGAACAGAAAAATGTACTGTACAGATGAATGTATTGTTGGTTACGCATGTTTTTACTTGCAAACCAGAACGAAGTTTTTGTTTCTCTCTGTCGCCAATTTAATCGCCATTGATCACTCTCCTGTCGATCGAAACTGAGTCGCTGATGACGGCATGACGCCATAGTACTACATGCAAATGCATAGCTGCAGGCTGCAACGCGCGGCCATGGCCGCCGCGTACGTGCGGAGGACTCGGTCGTCTGGGCGCAGTGTCATCGTCTTCTCCGGTTTACCGGACCGCGTCCGCGTTCCGTTCCGCACTGACTTCCGCCGTCCCCTTGGCTGCCCAGTGGGGGTGGTCGGCGACGGGGAAGGAGGAAACTGCGCGGAAAGAGAGCATCGTCCAGGTGGGCTGGGCCTTCTTTTGCGGCGGGGTGGTCAGGTCCGCGGGCCTTTTGTGGATGCACAGGCAGGCAGGATAGCCGGCTTTGCATCCTTTTCTACTCACCCACCCTGCGCAATGTTTCAGTACAAGTAGAAGACCTGTAGCGTTTCTCATGCCCAAAAAAAAAGAAAGGGATCTATGGACTTTGGTTTACAGAAAACCATATATGTATTATGCGTACATTGGTACAGTAATTTGCAGTGAATTTCACAGTTACCATTTACTCTAGTTCTTCCGTATCAACAGAACACACACCAGCATGGATCGGACACACCAGCACGGATGCATATGCATGCGTGCATAGTACTCCTACTACAAATTTTTTTTCCAGGTACACAGTCCATCATTTACAGACGACTAAACTAGAACATCTTTATTAGCAAGCTGCATGCGCCAGCACTGTGTACCGGTGGAGGCCGGATAGCTACGCCCCTGCTTTCTTTCTGATAATCTTCTCCAGATCGTCGCAGAATCCCGGGCACTGCTCCTTCATCGTTCTTTGACTTCTCTGTCAGTGCAAAGCATTGCATGGTACGGTAAGATGGATGCTGTAAGTCTAAGTCATCTGGATGATAAGTTGATGATCCATCATCCACCTTGTATTCTCATATCTTAAGCACATGTATAGATATATAGGAGGAATGGATCGGATCATCACCACAAAATTCACTGGGTGATCGATGATCTCATAATGCACCGCTCACATCAATTGACTCCCGCACCACTAAAACAGTATATTTTCTTTTTTTCCATCTACATATTCGTAGTTTCTACTTTGCATTGCATCTTGTTGTAGAAACTACGAATGTGTAATTTCGTATGACAAAGTAGAAATTACGAATGTAGATCGAACACTAATCCATATTTTGGCTTCCTAATTTGATCCCACGTACTTCAATTTGTAAGGAAAGATTTTTTTTTTGTCTATATGCTAAGCTAAAACCTTAGCACTAGCTCGTTTGTGCCTCTTATTACATGGCCTCCTTTTGGATGTCATTAAGATATAGGATTGAGGTCTTACACTGCATCTTAGTTACAAAAGTGTATTAATTTTTTTGGCAATCATTGTAGTGACCAGAGTATTGAATGTCTCTATAATAATATAATAAAACTACAGTTGTATCAGCCATATTTTTTTCTTACACGTAGTGAAGCATTTACAATAAAATTATGAATTATAATGTGGTGTTATAAAAACTAAAACTGAAATCAAAATCAAAATTAAAATAGTGTCATTTTTATTTTTATTATAATATTATTATTAATAGGTCAGAGTATATAAGCATTTTTTTTACCAAATCTAGAAGTACTTTAGATTCTCAATATGATTTTAGGGATTACTTTGGGTTAGTTTCAATAAAGACATAGGTGCATAATTTACTTGTAGATTTAGATGTCACTTTTGTTTATTTTTCATAGTGACATAGTTGACTCATTTCTATGTCTATAATTGGGTGTTATCTTTTATTTATTTCATAAGAACATAATGGGTAATTTACAAGTAGATTTAGGGGTTACTCCATGTTAATATTTTATAATGGCAATGCTAAATGGTTTATATGCAAATTGGATTCATAATGGTTTTTGTGATTGGGTCCATAAAAAAGATGGTCGTTATTCTTTATAAATATATATACGATTTCTCTATTTTTTCTAGCCAATTCCATGAGAACTAGTGGAGCACTAAAAAAAATTCTACAATTAATAATAGTAATAAGATATAATATCATACAATATTTACATTATGGTTGAATATTTGTAAAACTAATGAATACTTTCACTCTTTTTGCGATGTGTAAGTCACTCTTAGATTCAAATTATTAGGGTTTCTTCAGGCCCATCAAATACGACTATTGGGTCCAAGTAGTATCTCACACCAAATTATAAATCCACTTGTTCAGGAGTCCTAATCTGGCTAGCAATTTGTGTGGAATATGAGGTATGGTTTAGGACATCTAAATCTCTAATATAAAATTTATTTGATCATATTTGAACATTTATAATTATCATGTTTGTCTCGATGGTGTGGTGCTTCATCATGCCCAGCTCACAAATTTTGGTGATAGTAGATGTGGTTAACTTAGATGCAAATTAATTTAGGTGAGGGTTAATTTAGCTTATATTTTATAAGGGTGGAGGTGGGTGATTTAGATGATTATTTAGAGGCTAACTTATTATGTTTTAATTTCATAATGGGAGATGTGTGGATAAGTTAGATGTAAATTAAATTTCTAATGGTTGTTATTGCCAGTAAATATTATTGGAGTATATTGAATCAAATTTTATATGAAAAGTCATAGGATTTGTTTTTCTTCCACTAATTCTAGTAGTTGATTAATATGGATGCTCTAAAAGAAGCCTCTAACTAGTAATAATAAGATCATTATGTATATGTCCACCTTTATGTATGCCTAGCTAAGGAATCTCGATCCATAAATGACCTCCTAGTTTTAGGGCTCATTTGGCAGGCTTCTTGAGGCGTCGACTTCAGTATGTAGTTTAGACCAAAAGGAGCCAAAGCTAGTAATTAAAAACCCTAGATATCTCGTTATGAGACAGGAAGAGCTTTACATGAACTGGTGCGGGAGATTTTAAAGCCAGAATAAGGCATGTCAAAAAGGCCCTTAGTTATCTCCCTATTCTCTATATCAGTGGAATGGGATTGGCCACATGAGTGAGTGGCCCCATTTTTTTTTTTTTTGCTTTTGAAACAAGATCGACTTAGCTAATGGTACTTATGTTTTATAATTCGTTTTTGAAACAAGATCTAGTGGTTCCTGTGAGCCTGGTGTACGTTAACCATATATAAATAGCTTTATCTTTCAAAGACTTTTTTTGATTCAATATCTTGTTAACTTATGGCATGGAGGAAAAAATAACACTCCACTAATTTTAGACGAGCCTAGCTAGCTAGATGGAATAAATTATTATATTATGAGAAGTGTTAGATTGTATCAATCAATCCAAGTATATACTAACTAATTTGACAAAGTAAAAAAAAAATCAAGTCAACATCAAGGAAAGGGCAGGAATTGAACATTGAACATGCACCTGAAGATGGAGGCTATAGAATGTCGTGTTCTCAAAGGTGGAGTAGGCCGATGAGCTGACGAGGTTAAGGCCTTCGTTCTCCAGCACCTTGATGCACTTGGAGAGAGGGAGAGCTGTGGCGGCCACATTGCTGTGCAGGCTGACCTGAACCATGATCTCCGTATCGTTGAGACAAGTAGCAGAAACAATGGGGTTTACGATCTCGCTGGTGTTTAGGACTCCTGGCTTGCAGTTGGCGTTGGTCAGCTCCTTCTTCCTCCTCTCCAGGATGTCCACCTGCTTCTGCAGCTCGGGAATGTACTTGAGAACTCGGGACACGGTGGTGGGGATGCTCAGCTTCTTCTGCAGCACAGCAACACGACATGCATCGTCGTCGTCAAGATCGATCGATTAAATCGCATGCTTCCACAGAAGATAGCTAGGAGTCTAGGACGACGTACAGTGTGGTCAGCGTCCGGGAGGAGGGAGCGGAGCGAGGAGTAGAGCTCGTTGAGCTGCTTCCGGCGGTCGCGCTCGTACGCGTTGTGGTTGAGCTTCCTGTGGCTGCCGGAGCCGCCCGAGCCGTAGCCGCCGCCGCCCGAGGAGGTGGCGGCGTTGGCGGCCAGCGCGGAGAGGTCGTGGATGTCGTAGTCGTCGTCGAGGTCGAGGTCCGGCCATGGCGGCGACAGCAGCTGGCCACCACCGCCGCCGGCGGAGAAGATATTGTCTGCCTCCAGCGACGAGATGCTGCTCCCGAAGGGGTCGTCGAACAGCTGGTGGTCCATGCTATAGCTAGCTAGTTGCTGTTTAATTTCTTGGTGAGATCGATCAGGAGGGATGAATTAAAGAGGAATCCCTATGAGCTAGGCTACGCTGACATTATTCTTTCAGCGCACCAACTAGCTAGGCAACAACACGAGAGATATATAAGAGAAAGGCAGAAGTAGAGAGGGGATGTTAATGAGAGAGTTTTAATGTGTGATAGACCATTATTAGCAGCAGTGCAGTGCAGGAAATGTTTGTTAACTATATATCTCTTTGTGGTGGTGGAGGGTTTGATCGAGTAGCTTAGCCTTAGGCAGTTTCAAAGAGGTGACTTCCCTATTTATATTGCTAGCTAGGCGCTTGAGATGGTGGATCGGGTAGGTGTCGTCACTGAGTCAGTGTGTCACACACATTTTATTGTGTCACTGAGTCATGCATATATGGCTTCATGAGGAGAAACAATTCAGTTATATATACATCCGGCCGGATGGAATAAGATATTATCCGGTGAACTATGTACATTATCGTACATGCATCATGCCGTAAAAAGTACCTAGCTTTTACAGCAAAAGTTATACGACTGAAAGGATCAAGATGCCCAAGAGAAGGGGTGAATTGGGCTCTTTTTAAATTTCTAAACAAGAATTAAACCTATAAAGAGCCAATTAACCCTCAAGTGCCTACCGCTTGTGTGTCCTAGCTAGAAAGCAGTAGCAAGTCAATAGAGAGCGAAAACTTCCTACACAATTCTAGTATGAATTGAAAGACAAGTGCGGAAAGTAATGCGGTAAGAAGAAGCTAGGGAAAGAGATGCTTGACACGGCGATGTTTTGCCGAGGTATCAAGAAGTCGACACTCCCCCCTAGTCCTCGTTGGAGCACCTCGCAAGGTATAGCTCCCCCTCAATCCCGCGCAAGGGATGAGTGCTCTCTACGGGCTGATTCTTCGTCACTCCGGCTCGGTGAATCGCCCACAACCGATCACAACGTCGATGGAGAAGGACCGCCGACAATCCTCCGGCGATCACCTTCCTCCAAGCACCATCGGACCGTCTAGGTGATATCGATCACCAAGAGTAACAAGCTTCGATCTTCGCTTGACTCACTCAAGCTTCACAACTAGAGGATGCACACTTGAACTCTTGGATGAACTAGAGGAGAGGATGGATGGATTCGCGAATCACTCTCTCACTCTAGGGCTCTTGCTCTCTTCCCAACCTTCTCAACAAACTCAGCAACTCAAACGAGCAAAGGCAAGGTGGGAGAGAAGTGTGAGAAGCTATAATAGCCCCTCAGAAAACTGCCTCGGGCTAGCAACTTAAGTTGGCGACGGACGCTCTGTCGACTAAGCGACGGACGCTCCGTCGCATGCCCCAACGGCTAGTTCTGTTCATAGTTTGGGCGACGGACGATCCGACGCCTAGGCGTCGGACGCTCCGACGCCCTGCCCAAAGGCTAGTTCTGACACTCATTTCCCAGCGACGGACGCTCCGTCACAGGGGCGACGGACTCTCATCCCAGCGTCCGACGCTGCACTCTGGCTCGGGCTGAAAACACCTTCTCTGGAAGGTCGACGGACGCTCTCCCAGCGTCCGACGCCTAACCGATGGACAGCGTCCGTCGGACCCTGAAAAACTTAGCCAGAAAATACGGCCACTGGAAGGTCGACGGACGCTGTGGACTCAACCACCCAGCGTCCGACGCCTTTGTCCGACGCCTCCGTCAGGAGCGTCCGTCGCCCAGAAAATAGGCCTCTCAACTTCGTTTTTCGTCGCGATGAATATGTAAGTTGTTCTAGGCTATCTTACGGTCAACATAGGCTTGCTTAGAGCTAAGGAAGACAAGTGTGCACCACACCTAGTTCATGAAGCTTTCCTAAGTCAAGCATAGTCTCAACCCCTCTTAATAGTACGGTCAAAGATGAAAAGAGAAGCCCTATATATTTCTAAGTGCCCTTCATCATCTTATGATACTTAGCCTATCATTCTAGGATCTTCATCATGTCTCCTTGAAATCCGAAACGATATCCATCTTGGGGGTTAAGTGATGACCATTAATGCCCATTCTTGTTGATCACTATGGCTAAGCTACGCATAGCCTCTGCAAAACACACGTCAGCCATAATAATCGCTAATTGTCGTTAATCACCGAAACCAACTAGGGCCATGATTCTTCAATCTCCCCCTTTTTGGTGATTGACGACAATAAACCCTCGAGTATGGATAAGAGTTATAGTTTAGAATTTTTGGTGACTTGGAATGGTTGAGCAAGGGTTAGTGGATTGTAATGAAGCATACTTTCTCACCCAAGCCAAATCACAAACCATGGTACTCATAGATATGAATGTAAAAAGGAGTACCTCATGATATTCTCAAAAGATGTATCGGAGTATAGCGCGGAAGCTCAATTATCATTTAAGCATAGAGATATATCATGAAACACACCCAAAATGAAAGAGGCACATACAATTCACAACACCCATGATTTACTAGCAATAGATATGAATGTGAGAATTAAGTAGATTAATCCTCCCATGCTCATATTACCTCACCCACATTGACGTCAAGCGCCTAATATCATACATAGAGACATATGGGGATGAAAAGTAGACATGTGATGGATACGAGTGAATAAGTCCATGATCAATCACTCACCTAGTCATCATCATACTGACAGCTCTGCAGTGAGGTCGAGCGAAGTACACTAGGCATCTGGAGCTCTGGAGTAGCTGACCAAGTGCTCCCCCTGGCGTCGAGCTGCATCTGAGGTCCTGGAAGAGGCTGAGAACTCTGCTATACGATCGAGGCTGGGAGGTCCTAAGTGCGACTGTGTACACCTCTGGAGCTGGCACCTCTGGGGTGAGTGGAAGTCTGGAGCTGCTGAACTCAAGTGACTCCCTGAGCTCAGCTGGTACCTCTGACGGTCCTGCCTCTGTAGTAGCGGGCCTGAGAACTCGTCGAGTAAAGACTCGAGGCGTGGGGGAAGGTGTCACTACCAGTGCAACTAGTGACACTGCTGCTGCAACCTCTGCTGGGTGAGTATGAAGTGGAGAGGATACTGCAACTGTAACTCCCTCATCCTGAGCC
>CM039137.1:17080263-17174662 GCA_022036555.1 Microstegium vimineum | reverse complement strand
TCGTAATCAAGAAGTGTTTGGGTCATGTATAAGATTTCTGCACAACTTGCTCCCATGGCAATGTATTCCGCCTCGGTGGTTGACAATGCCACACTGTTTTGCTTCTTTGAGGACCAAGAAACAAGTGATCTTCCTAGCATGTGGCACCCGCCGGAGGTACTCTTCCTATCAACCTTACACCTGACGTAATTCGAATCGAAATAGCCAACTAGTTGGAAGGGAGCTCCTTTGGGATACCAAAGACCCATGCTAGGGGTGTGCCTTAAGTACCTAAGGATTCTTTTAACCACACAAAGATGCGACTCCTTAGGGTTTGCTTGAAACCTAGCACACATACATACACTAAACATGATATCCGGCCTAGATGCGGTGAAGTAAAATAAACTACCAATCATAGAACGATAGAGAGTTTGGTCAATCGGTTTACCTCCCTCATCGAGATCGAGATGCCCATTAGTAGGCATTGGGGTCTTGATTGGCTTGCAATCCTCCATCTTGAATTTCTTGAGCACATCATAAGTGTACTTCTCTTGAGATATGAAGGTGCCCTCCTGTAATACCCTGGCCTAGGGCTTAATAGGATTAATAGAATACTCATACCAACAAGTTGCAACTTCTTTTCCGAAAGCTCAACTCTAAAGAACTCCGAGGTTAAGCGTGCTTGGCCTGGAGAAATTTAGGGATAGGTGACCGACCGGGAAGTTCTTCCCGGGGGCGCATGAGTGAGGACAAAGTGCGCCGAAAAGACTAGTGTTGGTCTGTGAGGGTAGTCTATGTCCTATGAAAGCTATCAGGCGTTAACGGGCCCAACCTCGAGGAGGCGGGATGTTACAAATGGTATCAAAGCCGACCCTTGCGGTTTCACGGGCGCGTGTGTCAGTTGTGCAGGCATGGTGCGCATGGCTGGTGTGGATCCAGAGTGGTCACACAGCATGGCACTGAACACATGGACGTGGCCAAGAGGGGACGTTCCTGGCCTGGGGTTGACCGACGAGGACGTCGGTCTCCTAAGGGGGTGAGGATGTAACACCCTGGCCTAGGGATTAATAGGATTAATAGGATACTCATACCAACAAGTTGCAACTTCTTTTCCGGAAGCTCAACTCTAAAGAACTCCGAGGTTAAGCGTGCTTGGCCTGGAGAAATTTAGGGATGGGTGACCGACCGAGAAGTTCTTCCCGGGGGCGCATGAGTGAGGACAAAGTGCGCCGAAAAGACTAGTGTTGGTCTGTGAGGGTAGTCTATGTCCTATGAAAGCTATCAGGCGTTAACGGGCCCGGCCTCGAGGAGGCGGGACGTTACACCTCCCTCAATTTCTTCACTTGGAAGCCAAGGAAGAAGGTTAGCTCGCCAATCATCGACATCTCGAACTCCTTGGACATCAATACACCAAATTTCTTGCTATGATCTTGGTTTGTTGACCCAAATATAATGGCATCGACATACACTTGGCAAACAAAGATCTCTCCATCTAGCACCTTGGTGAAGAGTGTGGTATCCACTTTTCCGATCTTGAAGCCCTTCTTGAGTAAGAAGTCCCTTAGCCTCTCATACCAAGTTCTTGGAGCTTGCTTCAATCCATAGAGTGCCTTGGACAACCTATACACATGATTAGGACAATTTGGGTCTTCAAACCCGGGAGGTTGTGAGACAAAAACAAGTTCATTGATGAAACCATTTAGAAAAGCACTCTTCACATCCATTTGAAAAAGTTTCATTTTATGATGTGAAGCATATGCCAAAAGGATACAAATGGCTTCTAGTCTTGCAACCGGTGCAAAGGTCTCCCCAAAGTCCAAGCCTTCAACTTGGGAGTACCCTTTTGCCACCAATCTTGCCTTGTTTCTCACAACCACGCCTTGATCATCTTGCTTGTTCCTAAACACCCACTTGGTGCCAATGATTCTTGCTCCTTTGGGCTTTTCTACTAGTGTCCACACTTCGTTCCGGGTAAAGTTGTTCAACTCTTCGTGCATGGCATTCACCCAATCCGGATCCGCAAGTACATCCTCCACACTAGATGGTTCAACAAAGGAAACAAAGGAGTGATGTTCAACATAAGAAGCAAGTTTAGATCGAGTTGTTACCCCCCTTGATGGACTCCCTATGATAAGGTCTTGTGGATGAGCTTGAAGCATAGGTGTAGATCTTCTATTAATCACTTGGGGAGGAGGTTGTGGTGCATCAACATCACTAGCTTGAGCCTCGGCTTGATCTTGAGGGATGAAGGTATCTTCTTGTGCTTCCCTCACTTATTCTTCATTAACTTGAGGCGTGTGAGGTGGAGAGGGTACTTGATTTGCATCATCTTCAACTTCTTCCACCTCTTGTGGGTTGATTGCATCAACGGGCATATTCTTCATAGCCTCCCTCAAGGGTTCATCACCTACATCATCAAGATTTTCATGCTCTTCTTGAGAGCCATTAGTTTCATCAAACTCCAAGTCATATGTTTCTTCAACTAGGCCAGAGGCTTTGTTAAATACTCGATATGTCTTGGATTTAAAAGAATAACCAAGTAAGAAACCAATGTCACATCTCCTTTGGAACTTGCCCAAGTGTTGACGCTTCTTGTAGATATACACTTTGCATCCAAACACTTGGAAAAAGGATATATCCGGTTTCTTCCCATTCACAAGCTCATAGGGGGTCTTCTTAAGAAGCCTTTGGAAGACCCAAGCGTGCGGTGTTGTATTGCTTCGGCCCAAAACTTCTCGGGGGTGTTGTATTCATCAAGCATTGATCTTGCAAGAGTAATAAGTGTCTGGTTCTTCCTCTCTACTACACCATTTTATTGAGGGGTATAGGTGGCGGACACTTCATGCTTGATCCCAACTTCATCACAATAGTCTTCAATCTTGGTGTTTACAAACTCGGTCCCATTGTCACTTCTTATCTTCTTGATCTTCACATCAAACTCATTTTGGACTCTAGTTGCAAACTTCTTGAATATTGATTGAGTCTCTCCCTTGTCTTGAAGAAAGAACACCCAAGCGTACCTAGAGTAGTCATCAACTACCACCAAGCAAAAGAGATTGCCACCAAGGCTAGCATAGGTGGTAGGTCCAAATAGATCCATGTGAAGTAGCTCTAGGAATCTTGAGGTTGACATAAAAGCTTTGGTTGGATGAGTGTTTGCCACTTGCTTGCCGGCTTGACATGCACTACAAAGTTTGTCCTTCTCAAACCCAACATCCTTCACACCTCTAACCAACTCCTTCTTGACAACTTCTTCAAAGTTGACATTCCCACATGTGCTAATCTTCTATGCCATAGCCAACCCAAAGAACTTTTGGAGAATAGACATGTTTGCAAACTAGCTTCATTTGAGGTGAAGTTCACTAGGTAGAGATTGTTGTGCCGAAACCCTTTGAATATCAATGATGAATCTTCAATCTTGGACACAACTACCTCATTTGGAGTGAAGAGACATTGGAAACCAAGATCACATAGTTGTCCCACCGATAGCAAGTTGAAGCTCAAAGATTGTACTAGCAAGACATTTGATATTGATTGATCATTTGAGATTGTCACTTTGCCGAGGCCTTGCACTTTGCCTTTTGAATTGTCCCCAAATGTAATCTTGTCTTGCCCTTTACAATCTTCCTTAAGTGTGGTGAACATCCGGGAGTCACCGGTCATATGTTGAGTGCATCCACTATCAATCACCCAATGACTTCCACCAGTCTTGTAGTTCACCTACACACAAGCAATTTGAAGTTAAGCTTGTTGTTTGGGAACCCACACTTGGCGAGGTCCCATAGCCTTGTCCACCAACTCCTTAGCAACCCATAGCACTTTGGGCTTGTTCTTCATCTTAGGACCGAGAAACACAACTTGGGGTCTATCCTTGGAATCCTTGTTGATGATGAAGTGTGCATCATGAGCGAAAGGCCTTGTGTTCTTGGGCAAGGTCTTGGGAGGTGGAGTCTTGCATTGGAATTCAAAATGACCCTCTTGACCACATCCAAAGCACTTCTTGGGCTTGGGCTTTGGTGTGTCATAGTTGTTTCTTATGGTCTTGTTCTTGTAGTAGTTCTTAGCTTCTATCTCGACCTTGGCCTTCATGATTTGGTTCTCCTTGAACCCAATGGCGGACTTGTCGGTCTTCATGATAGTGTTCATCAAGAGCTCACTTTGAAGGTTGTGGCCCTTGGTGAACTTCTCCATTCCACTTGCAAGCTTGATCTTCTCAACCTTGAGCTTTGCATTTTCCTCTTTGAGAGAGTTAATCGAGGTCATTGCATCATTGTCATCTTGCTTGGTCAACTTGATAGTGAATGGCTTGCTTGCCTTGAGGTTGATTAGCTCTTCCTTGAGCTTGGAGTTTTCTTGCCTCATCTTCACATAGTCATCATACTTTTCGGCCTCAACTACCTTCTTGCCCTTGCACTTAACATTTTGCTCACTAGCAACTTCATCAAGCAAGTCCTCACAAGAAGTAACTATATGACACTTAACAACCGGGTTAATAGCAACATGTGTAGCAAGATCATTTGTAAGCAATTCGTTAGTTATCACAAGTGTACCATGTTCATTCCTAACTTGGTTGTAGTCATCTTTTAGCAAGATGTATCTTGTATGGAGCTCTTGTGTTGACCTCTCAAGCTTATCATGTTTCTCATTAGCTTGCTTGAGTGAGGCTTTGAGCTCCCTAGTGCTAGATGAGAGGGATTTGTTCTCAAGCTTCAAATCATCATTAGCACTAGACAAGTCATCAAGTTTAGCATGCAAGTTATCGTTGGCTTTCTCTAGTGATTCACTTTTAGCTTTATACTTCCTAATGAGCTTAGTATATTTGTTGCAAATCACAATTAGCTCATCATAGGAAGGTGCCTCAAACTCATCATCACTATCATCACTAGAGTTAGCCTCATCATCACTATCCTCTTTTTGTACCTTTTTGTCACCTTTAGCCATGAGGCATAGGTGTGTAGAGGATGAGCCCGGAGATGATAGAGGAGGTGGTGGTGGAGTAGATGACCCAATCACCAAGGCGGCCACCTTCTCTTTTTCGCTTTCATCTCTGGATGAGTCACTTGTGTCTTCAATGTCGGTGAGCCAATCACCAACAATGTAGGCTTTGCCATTCTTCTTTTTCTTGTGGAAGTTGAAGTTCTTCTTCTTCTTGAATGGCTTGTCATCCTTCTTCTCCTGATCACTTGACTCATCTTTGTTGCCCTTGTTGTACTTGAACTTGTTGTTGAATTTCTTGTTCTTGTACTTGTCTTTCTTCTCTTCGGGGTAAGCATGAGCTAAGTGTCCAAGTTCACCACAATTGTAGCAATCCATCTTGGAGAGAGGCTTTCTTGAAGAGCTTGTGAAGAATTTCTTCTTCTTTGAGTCAAACTTGACTTCATTCTTATTTAGCTTCTTCAACATCTTAGTTGTTTTCTTCACCATGAGAGTGAGGTCATCATCATCCTCTTCATCGCTTGCACTCTCATACACAACTTGCATCTTGTACTTCTCCGAGGAGGATGCCTTGAGTGCTAAGTCCTTCTTCTCCTCCTTCTCTTTTTCTTTCTTCTTGGAGAAGGAAGAAGAGCCACCATCACCAATCTTCATGTACATCTCATGGGCATTGATCTTGCCCAAGATTTGTGTTGGTGTAGCGGTGGAGAGATCTCCTTGGTGAAAAACCGTGATGATGTGGCCATACTTCTCAATGGGCAAGACACAAAGGATCTTGCGCACCACATCGGCCGGTGCCATTTGGTTGAGACCGAGCCCATTCAATTCTTCTACAATAATGTTAAGACGTGAGTACATTTCATTTGCATTTTCATTTTCATGCATGGAAAAAGAATTGAGCTTAGCCATGACCAAGTGATAGCGTTCCTCACGCTTACTCTTTGTGCCTTCGTGAAGAGCACAAATAGTGGTCCACAACTCAAATGCGTCTTTGGCATTCCGCACTCGGTTGAAGACATCCTTGCTAATGCCATGAAAAAGAATGTTCTTCGCCTTGGCATTGTGCTTATCAAAGTTGAGGTCCTCCGCGAAGAGAGTGCCTCCCTTTGTGACGGCTTTGAGCACGCCCATGTCAACGGCCTCTAGATAGGCCTCCATACGAACTTTCCAATAAGGAAAGTCGTCTCCATCGAACATGGGAGGTGGTCCATCCCCATGGGACATCTTGCTTTAGGCGGTGAAGCCTAATTTAGAGCAAACCTTTCTTTGATACCAATTGAAAGGATCAAGATGCCCAAGAGGAGGGGTGAATTGGACTCTTTTTAAATTTCTAAACAAGAATTAAACCTATAAAGAGCCAATTAATCCCCAAGTGCCTACCGCTTGTGTGTCCTAGCTAGAAAGCAGTAGCAAGTCAATAGAGAGCGAAAACTTCCTACACAATTCTAGTATGAATTGAAAGACAAGTGCGGAAAGTAATGCGGTAAGAAGAAGCTAGGGAAAGAGATGCTTGACACGGCGATGTTTTGCCGAGGTATCGAGGAGTCGACACTCCCCCTAGTCCTCGTTGGAGCACCTCGCAAGGTATAGCTCCCCCTCAATCCCGCGCAAGGGATGAGTGCTCTCTACGGGCTGATTCTTCGCCACTCCGGCTCGGTGAATCGCCCACAACCGATCACAACGTCGATGGAGAAGGACCGTTGACAATCCTCCGACAATCACCTTCCTCCAAGCACCACCGGACCGTCTAGGTGATGTCGATCACTAAGAGTAACAAGCTTCGATCTTCGCTTGACTCACTCAAGCTTCACAACTAGAGGATGCACACTTGAACTCTTGGATGAACTAGAGGAGAGGATGGATGGATTCGCGAATCACTCTCTCACTCTAGGGCTCTTGCTCTCTTCCCAACCTTCTCAATAAACTCAGCAACTCAAATGAGCAAATACAAGGTGGAAGAGAAGTGAGAGAAGCTATAAATAGCCCCTCAGAAAACTGCCTCGGGCTGGCAACTTAAGTTGACGACGGACGCTCCGTCGCATGCCCCAACGGCTAGTTCTGTTCATAGTTTGGGCGACGGACGCTCCGACGCCCTGCCCAACGGCTAGTTCTGACACTATTTTCCCAGCGACGGACGCTCCGTCACAGGGGCGACGGACTCTCATCCCAGCGTCCGACGCTGCACTCTGGCTCGGGCTGAAAAACACCTTCTCTGGAAGGTCGACGGACGCTCTCCCAGCGTCCGACGCCTAACCGACGGACAGCGTCCGTCGGACCCTGAAAAACTTAGCCAGAAAATACGGCCACTGGAAGGTTGACGGACGCTGTGGACTCAACCACCCAGCGTCCGACGCCTTTGTCCGACGCGACAGACAGCATCCGACGCCTCCGTCAGGAGCGTCCGTCGTCCAGAAAACAGGCCTCTCAACTTCGTTTTTCGTCGCGATGAATATGGAAGTTGTTCTAGGCTATCTTACGGTCAACATAGGCTTGCTTAGAGCTAAGGAAGACAAGTGTACACCACACCTAGTTCATGAAGCTTTCCTAAGTCAAGCTACTAGTCTCAACCCCTCTTAATAGTACGGTCAAAGATGAAAAGAGAAGCCCTATCTATTTCTAAGTGTCCTTCATCATCTTATGACACTTAGCCTATCATTCTAGGGTCTTCATCATGTCTCCTTGAAATCCGAAACGATATCCATCTTGGGGGCTAAGTGATGACCATTAATGCCCATTCTTGTTGATCACTATGGCTAAGCTACGCATAGCCTCTGCAAAACACACGTCAGCCATAATAATCGCTAATTGCCGTTAATCACCGAAACCAACTAGGGCCATAATTCTTCAACGACAGGATGGTCTATTTAGTTGGCCGGCGATCAATTTCAGTATAAACTACTCCTATGTCTTTGATTTGTTTATTCACCCATTTTGCTATTTATTTAGATGTATTATTATATCTAGATACATACCAAAATGGATATACCAAAAAAATCAAATTAAGTGACTTATAATTATAATTTGGAACGACAATTAGAGATGTACTCCCTTTGTTAAAAAAACATGTAATTCTAGGTTTAAAGTAGGGAGAACTAGCTTTTTTTTAAGTTTAACTAATTTTATAGAAAATAATGCAATATATATAAAAAAAATTATTTGTTTAGTGATACTTAGGGTATCTCCAATGGTCCTTTTAAACAACTAACTCATATGAAGTTTAAAAAAGAGTAGTCAAACATATACTAGTATAGAAGATTATGAAAGCATAAACACATAAATCATTGAAAAGTGTGTGAGCTCAATTACCTCTTTATAAAATAAAAAAGTTAGCTACTCCCTTTGTCCATGAATAAATCAATGCCTAGAATAGACTTAAGTCAAACTTTTTAGATTTGACCGAATTTATAAAAAAGAGTGCCAAGATTTATGAAACCAAATCGATATCATCAGGTACATTATAAACTAGTATATGTTTCATTTGGTGTCACAAATTTTCAGAAACAGAAGGAGTAATTGTCTTTTATCTTTCTCTATCTTTTTGCTAAATAAAATGTGCCATGAGCTAGTTTTTTTAGAGTTGCCCTTGTTACACATTGTAAATATTAATACAACTTTTTAATTTTATATATTTATTTAGTCAAAGTTAGGACGAACTAACTCTTTGAGAAGTTGCTAAAAGGTGCTTAGACTGGTTGGTTAAGTCACTTGAGCGGCACACCACAAATCTTGAGTTCGATTTCACGTGAGAGCGAATTTTAGACTGTGGTTTTCAGGATTTACCGGCGCTATGCTTTCAGTGGTAGGCGACGTCCCTGTCGACAGTGAAGCGTGACTTCATGAATCTCGAGATGTGTCGGCTGACTTCTTCGGAAGTGCTCATGAGGGTTGAGAAGTTAGCGTCTCTTTTGGGACAGACATGTACGGAGGGGGGGGTCCACACACACCCTAATACTCCAGTTGTAAACTATCACTTGCTCATCTAACAAGTTCATTAGTTAAGATGGGAAAAGATTCTACTTATCCAACGATCAATAGGCGCGCTGATAAAGTTGGTGCTAACTCAGCTCTTCCGGTGTGCATGCATTAGATGTAACTTTTTTGCTTTTTGCTATATATGAACCATCATGGTTGGTTGTTGTCGTCGTCAACAATGGACACCCCTCTATGTAGGCTATTTCGTGGCTCCTTCCCTGAGGGACAGATATATATATACGGAGTATATACTACTATATCATATATGTCAAAAAATTGCAGGTTAAACCATGATGCATGCTTAGCTCAGCGTAGGTCTATGACAAATATGTGACGCTTGAGGTTAAGTTCAGGTCGGGGCTATACACTACTGTAACTATACTATTGCCTAATATACTAGCAGTACAACCCAGTGGCATTAGTCAATACTATTAGTGCACCAATCAAGACAGTACACGCGTACAACGATAGTAATATTCTTCCCAGCCACACAGCTAGCTAGTACTAGTAGCCTATAGTCGAATCACGCATGGAGAGCCACCAGGGGGATCTAGCGCCTAGCTAGCTAGCTAGGGCTTATCTTAATCTGACAGTGACACTTTTTTAGACGAAGCTCGCGCCGTGATTACTCATGTTGATTAGTCTAATCCCGCGGCATCTCATCGGTGACGGTGCGCACCCATCACGTCGCGTGAGGGTGTCGACACGCCCGGCGTGCGTGGAGGAACGGGGACACCGCGTGCCGGCGTGTGCCCGGCAGCCCTGCTCCCCGTGCGAGCCACTCCGACCTCAGCCCTAGTCGTCCTTGTTGGAGGTGACAAGAGCGAGACCAGCGGTAGTATAGCCCGGAGCCGGCCAAACTGCTTGTCCATAAGTCGAGCCACGTCAGCATCGTAGGCAGCCTGTCCATAAGGCGCGAGCCACGTCAGCATCGTAGGAGCCAGGTGGCAGTATTCCGATGGGTTTTCTTTTTCGTCCAATAATATATCGCTCCATTGTAGTCACGGTGTCGTCGTTGTTGCTCCAGCGGGTCATGTCATCATTGTGGGTCCCACGTCCGTGTTGGCCGAATACCGTGCGGTGTTGGCCGACCGAACTTGTTATGAGCTCTCTTCTCTTTTCTACGAGGCATCATAAAAACTGACGCGTTTGAGACTTCAAACAAATGTAATGTATAGTCACCTTAACATAGAAACTAGTGGCACAGAAAAAACCATGTAGTGTGACATATTTGGAGTAATGTGTTTGAACAAATATTTTCCATATTGAAATTTGGTGTAGTTAATGGATCTTTCCCCTTTTCAATTTAGCTTACTCAACAAAAATAATTATATAGAATCTAGCGGCATCTTTTGTCTATCCTAATTAATATTGGATACATGTGTTTAAAATATTGTTTGTACTGATTTTTATGTAGTTAGATTCAAAACTACCACATAGAGTATGCATCACCATGTAAGTAAAAACCATATAAAAGCTAAGGTACACACACCATAATGTATTCATATTATCTCTATTAGTCGATCAACCATGGATCCGTAAAGAGGCAACAATTTTAAGAGATGCATGAGAATAGTTGTTTTAAAAGCACCTTGTACTAAGAACATAGCTACATTAGATTTTTTTAAAGGGTACTGATTAGATATGCCATACGAATCTCCGGTACGAGCATTCCAAAGAGGCTCCCTTCATGGTTTTGTATAACAAAATTTTAAAAGTATTTTTTTTAAAAAAAACACCAACAGATGAACAGATGTTGTCAACTCTTCATCCTTTTCGCTCTCTAAAACCATAATCTCGCACTCCACTAACGGAGAGGCTATAATGGAGAGGCTATATGGTCTCTCAATTTAATGTAGGATATAGTTCTGTCAAGATTTTTCATACGAGAAAAAAAAATTATGTCAAGTCATTGGACTGTACAGAACGAGAAATAGTTCGTTGGAGTTGGCTCTCTAAATCTCTACTATAATTGAAATCATCTAAAAAGAGTGGGAAACCTAATCTTACCTCTTAACCCCACAGTCAGGTCTACACCCACGCTTTCCACTCCCCTCAACGATTCATCTCCACGATTAAAATTAAGGGTTTTTTGGATTGAGACCATTATAATTTTTAAAGTTTGGAGAAATACCATTACTATTCACCTATTTTGAGATGTGTCATTATAATTTTTTTGCTTCCCACAAAAATACCACAGAATACGTATAAAGACGCATCAGGCCCACCAGTAGTCGTATAAAATGATATATATTTCACAGCAACCTCTCTCCTCTGTCACTGACGCATGGGCCCTATCTGTCATCTTCTTCTTCCTCCTCCGGTCATCTTCCCTTGTTGAGCTGCAGCCATCGCCGTTGATGGCGAGCTGCCGCCGCGGTGGCCACACGGCCACGCTGGCACGTCAGTCTAGGCCGCGAGCTCCGTGCGCCGCTGAGGCCACAAGCATGCCGGCTGGTAGCTTCGCGCGCCGCCGCGCCTGGGCTGCAAGCTCCGTGCGCTGCCCATGATGCGTGCTCTGCGCGACGCCCATGTCCCAAGCTCCGCATCGGCCACATGCTTCACTGACCGCGTGTGTTCCGCCGCCGACCGCGAGCTCCACCGACCGTACAGTGCGCCCACCGCCGGCCAGTCGTCCGCATGCTGCTGCTGCCTACCGCGCGTGTGTGCTGCTACTGCTTGCCTGCTGGTGCTGGCTTGCTGCTGCTGCTTGGCCAAATGCAGTAGGCGGTCGGACGGATGCTCCAGAAGTGAAGATAAGGATGGGAGGAAGATGAAGATGACGAGTAGGGTCCACACGTCAGTGACAGAGGAGAGAGGTAGCAGTTAAATATACGTCGTCTTTATACGTATTCTGTGACATTTTTGTGGGAAGCAAAAAATTGTAATAATATCTCAAAATAGGTGAAAAAAACCCTAAAAATAACTCACGCCGCCACCATCCCGTCGCCTGCCCGCCGCCGCCAGCATCCCGCGCACAGTTCCTGCTCCCGCGCCGACGCGATCTCGCGCCCGCCACCGTCCGGGCTCCCGCCAGCCACCCCCGAGCCGCCCGCCACCGCCCCGCCCCTCCTCCACACATAGGTTTTTTTTCTATTTCCACGATGGTGGATCCTCCTCCCCGCCAGGAACCCGCGCCGCGACCTCTGATTTCCCGCAATGCTGCCGGCTCCCTGCCACCCCGCGCCTCCCAGAAGCCCCCGCCGACGCGCCGCCCAACCGCGATGTGCCTCCGCTGCCGGGAGCCCACGCCGCCACGCCGCCGGCACCACCCCGCCTCCGCCGCCGGCTCCCACGCCGCCGCCGCCGCGGGAACCCGCGCTCCTGCACCGCGCCTGCCCACCGCCGCCGGCAGCCCGCGCACCTCTCGCGCTCCCGCGCTCCCGCGCCGCCACCTCGCCGGCATCCCTCGCCGGCTTCATTCATCTCATCCCATCTACCTCTTGTGCGACTCCCTCTCTCCCCCGACGACGCATCTCTCCCGCACGAGCACCGCGGCCTGGATCCCCGACCCATCCCCTTCTCATCATCCTCCCCAGCCTGCCGGCCGCCGCTCTCGCCGACGCAGCCCGCTTGGCCACGGTTCTCGGTGCGTGCAGGCCGGCAACGGCGCCCGGCCGCAGGCTAGAGTTGCGCGGGTGGCTGCAGGCTCCCGCGGTGGCGGCTCTCCGCCGCGTCCAGGCCCCAGCGGCCGCTAGCCCCCCACCCCCGCCATGATGTATCTGCGCCGCCGGCCTCTAGCCCCCCACCCCTGCCATGATGTATCTGCGTCGGCGGCCTGTGCGTGCATGGCACCGATGTCCCCGGCCGTCGTGCATCTATTGTTGGCCGAGGCTACGCTCCGCCAGCGTGATATGGCTGGTACGGAGGATCACTGGTGCTGCTTCGGCACTCTATAGCCGGTCGGGGATGATGCCATGGTTCAGCTCATTCTATTTTATTTAATTCCCCTTCTTCACTGAAACTAACTTCACGTTGTTGCTCATGGAATCGAAACAGGAACTGACGAGCCTTTAGATCATGTAAGAGTCAGTATGCTTGGTGATAATCTATTTGTCCTATGCTTTGGTGCCACAAGGTGACTTCACATTTATCCAGATGTTACATTTTTTCTTCTAAATTCTGCATTTATTTATCTTCGAATCATTCAGCCATGCTAATAGGACAAGAATTCTCTACCAATTCAATACAAATTTCCTTTCAAAGGTATGTTTAGTGACTATTCTTGAATATTTATTTGAAATTAACTTATTGTCTGCAAATTTTGTGACTGCATGTTGTTTCCTATTAGGTCGGTGATAACTTGAAGATGCTAAGATGCTTTACTGAACAAATATCTCTTTTGCAAGATGAATGCTTAATATGTTTATCTTTTGATATTCATCTAGACTAGGTTCCTGTTTGGTATTTGATATTCACTCAGGCACCATTCAGAAAAAATGCTGTGATCCACTATTGTGCAAAATGAGGACAGTTCTTGGACAACTCCCAGCCGTCTGGTCAATGCCTGGTTCATTGTGGTAGTTTGAATGGCCTACACTTATTTGTTTACAACATTGCACGATCATTTTAAAACTAAAAAAATATCTTTGTTTCAGTTAGCTTCACTCATTTTGCGGCACAGAGATACATGGTCGTGGTGATCATCTTTGTTATTCTTTGTTTCAGTTAGGTTCCTGTTTTGTATTATATATTTCAGTTTGATGGTAGCTAGCACATATATCAAAGAAAAAGGACAAGTGAACTGATATGCTGACATTCATAACTCAGTTTGGTTGTGTGTGTACAGATACAGAGGATCAGAGGCTTCAGGCTCGGCTCGCAGAATCCCTCAGCCACCGTCGTTTTGCATCCGAGAACTTGGTAAGTAGTAAGAGATGTCGTCCTTGTGGTTTTCTAAACCAATGCTTGTTTTACCTTATGCTTGTCATCAGAGAAGATCCTTATATTTTTATCAAAATTAAATTGACCGTAAAGAATGGGTAATTAATGCTTTCTTTATGTGCATTCTTGTAGCTTGACCTCTGTGTTGTTTCATTCACTTTGGAGTATATTTTCTGCATTTTCTTCGATTCATAAGTTACTGGCACGTAGATGTTTTCCCCTGCAAAACTAAATTTCTGGGATATTGATTGCTTGTTTAACTCCCATTGCAATTTGATTTCCACTTGAGTTGTATCTGATGATTGTTCATGGTCATAGCTCCAGAGAGAACTGGATCAAGAAGACCTTGTACTATCAACTTGCCATCCTAAACATATTTGCAAGGCTGATCACAACAGTCCATTGTGATCAGACCACAACATCAAGACAAGTGGCCGATAACTTGATCAGATTCTACTTGTTTTTCATAAAATTGTTTTTTATCTGTTGGTGGATACAGCAAATCCATGATTGGATTCTCGTCACAATATGATACTTTGTAATGTGGAGATTGTCTAATTTCATCTTCCTCAGGTTGGTTTTGCATGTTGGTTGCTTGAATAAAAAAGGAAATGGACAGAGGGCATTGCTTTAGGAGAGATCACTAACAACAACACAGGTATGAGTGCTTCCTCAGCTGTGATGGAATTGTTGTCAATATATTTGGTGTCCTCTGTAATCGTTTGTCATTTTTGTTTCATATTTTCTCCATACTTGACTAAATTATATTGACTTAGCATGGACAAAGTCATATGATCATGATACGACACGTCCTTTTGGCAGTAGTCTATATTTGTGCTTTTGAGCTGTCTTTGTTTCACTGTAAATTCTACCAGACATGATTCATCAAAGGACACTGGCTATGTTGGTTGTGCGTTGACAAGCAACATGGTGTGCATAACTGATCGTGGAGCCATGAGGATCTGATTATGATGGGTGAGGGGAACCATGACATAGAGGAGCAAATTCATAACAAAAAAAAAATCAGGTGTACTTATTTGCTGTCCTGAAATTTCTACTTGCTCCCAGAATTTTTTCCCTGCATATTTAGAAGCTTTGAGGTATAACTGTTTAAATTGCAGGGTGTCATGTATGGCTCAGTTGGATTTGTCTTGTGGTATAACTGTTTAAATTGCAGGGCGTCCATTCATTCTCTTTTGTGTTTGTTTGCAATGATCTCATTTTTATTATAACATTGTATCTTGTGCATGTCTGTTTGGAGTGCAGACATTCAGTCTAGCAGACTCAAATGGAGATGGCATGATATGTCCTGGAGAATGGGAACGCTCTGCAGTTTGAGAGGTGGGAAAACAGATTCTGACATAAATTTTGGATCATATATTCTTTACCTTCAATCATTGAAGTCATTTTCACTAAAAATGAACTCCAGATCATATGTTCTAATTAGCATGTCAGAATACCACCGTAGCATTAGTATAGGCACACTACTTCTAAAATAGGATCATAACTTTACTAGATGATATAAAATAAAACAAGATATTGCTCGATGTCAAATCAAAAAACATATAGTAGGTTCTTTCCAGCAATAAACTAACAAGCTTTGTTTATTAAGCAATGTGTATGGCTACTAATGATGTGCATTTTAACTTGTGTACAGTACACGATCTTGAAAAGATTTCCCTATGCTTTCACAGTATTTGTTCGAGTCCATGAAGGTCATTAGTGTGCTGCAATGTGGGCATATCATTAATGTATATGCCAAATGCATAGGGAACTGAACGTATTGGTGGAAAGGAAATTTCTATGGGTGATCTTGTTATTAAGGTAATTGCCAAGTCAAACCTTCTGAGTTCAGTGTAATAACAGTAGCTTCTGATTTCCGATGGATTACGCTTGAGAGCCCTAACAACTCAATCTTGATAGATTTCTACACAAATCAATTTTCAGATTTCTCGCCCTCAAAGTAGCAGCTGTCTGAATGAAGAGCCGCCTTCCATTTGCATATGCAGCGTCGAACATTTTTTTTGTAACAGATAAGGAAACACAAAGGATGGTTTTGTTTTTCACTGTTGTGTAATCATGAGCTATCTAAATGTGTAACATTAGTCATGCACATATCACAATGATGCCAAGAAACTGCTACTGTTACTTATTGCCGTCTTGCCGAGGTTCAAATTTTACTGATTGTTTATTTCATCGCATTGAGAATTTTTTTCTTACTGCAATTTATAACAATAATCAATCCTTGTACGAAAGTATCTTTTCTTGGTACACCATCTCAACTAAAATTTGCACTGTTTAACATTAGGAACTCATTGAATTACATGACCAATACTCCTATGACAACAATTTTGTGAGATTTAAACTATCAAAAAATATTGTTTTGTTATTTTCATTTATCCCTAGAATAAAACCGTAGCTACGGGTAATATACTAGTGGAATATAATATTCATGAGATGAGATGGCTCTCTAAATGGATCACAGCTAAGTTGACGCAACACGGCCATGTTAATTTCGGCAAGAACCTGGGCCTTCATTTGCTGGGTCCAAACTGGGGCCACCCTATCGATGCCACAGCCACGGCCTTGGGCCTATACGAACGTCGTTCCTGCCCGCAGACAATACGTTGTGGGCCTTGGACTTTTGCATTCTGTGGATTCCGCCTTTTTTCTCAGTTTTTTTAGTTTCTTGTGTTTGTGTGAGTGTGACACAATAAAGAGAGAGAGATGAACCTGTTTTCCCCCAATCACCAACTAGACCTAAAAAATACAGCCTTATTGATACTTGAGAGAAAATGCATTTATTATGCAAGTATCAAGTACTCATTAGTCATTAGTGACTTTTTTTCTCGATCACGCAAAAGGTTTGCGCGTTTTTGTATTCGCGTTTTCTCGGTTGGGGCAGTGCGGGGGACCACTGGGGGGCACCGGTGGGATCCGAGGACGACGCTGGCGACGTCAAAGTGTGCCGGCGATGGACATCAGCGTGGACGTGCCTACCGACTTCAACGACAACGCCACTGCTGCACACCGCTCCTTCGTGCCAGATCCATTGGCGTTGGAGCTGTGGACAGGCGATGGGCCTCCGGTGTGGGTCGACCCCATGTTGGAGGAGCTTGTCGCTTCGCTCGTCTTGACCGCACGAGCTCCGGCGACTGGTCACCCGCCTCCTCTGTCGGTTGCCTCTCAGGACGTGGATGCATCGCTGGTGGACACCCGTCCTCCGGCGAAGGGTGTTCAATGGACGACGGATTCGCCTCTGTTGTCGCCTTTGCAGAGGCAGCCCGACGCCGTGGAGGCCGAAGCGTGCTCCAGCGACGCCCTCCCAGGCGCTGAGCCGGCCACTCCGCCCTGACGCTTGTGTTGTGCGCCGGTCAACGCCGAGCCAACCACCTCGAGAGACGCGACGATCGAGGCTGTGACGAACATCGTAAACCACACTCCATCAACGGCATCGGCCGAGCGACGACTCAAGCGCTTGACTAAACGAATCAAGAAGCCAAGACAACCGCCTCTTTTGGAGCTGCCCATAGTGGATTCGGTCTACGGCAGGTATGCTCCGCCCTTGCTCCCCATGCGAAGCAAGCGGATAGCGGCGCAAAGCATTTCTCGTATTCCGGTGTCCAAGCGAGGTGAGTATCTTGCCTCTAAGCACTTGGGGCTCACCAGTGGTATATCACCCCATCGACGTCGGCCATGGAGGCGTACGGCGAAATGTTCAGCGGTGACTCTAATTTGCAGGCGTTGCGTGAGTTGTTCCCACCTGTCGACGACGTGGGCCCACGCAAGCAGCGTCGCCGCCGTTCGGGAGCCCGACCATAGGCCCCTTAGTCGGCGTAGTTTGGGTTGATCTAGGTCCAATGTAATAACATAGCTTGTTGTACGTTAGGGAGGATCTGAACTTTCATGTATAACTTTTGATCTCCCTAGGGCGTTGTTAAAGCGTGCAGTACTCGTCAGTGACTTTGTGAGAAAATATCTCCAACGCTACTTTTTAGCGGGCGAACAATAATCTTCTCTCAGAGCAAATCCAACATAAGTCAAATTTCAGCTAAATTAGGCTGATAAAAAACTCAGTGAGGTTAACATGATGTGCTCATCAATCAGTTGCTTGCTTCTGAAACAAAACCATGCGTGGGTCCATGTCCATTGAACGCAGGCCTTTCGGCTGGTAGTAGTAGTAGAATAGAGTGGAGGCTCTGATCTGATGCTGCATCATTTTGTTTCTTTGGAAGCACTGCAAGTGTAAGCAGGAAAGGAATGCTAGTGCTTCTTGTCTTCAGGATCACGACTGCAGATGTCTCGACAAATAACCCTTTCATTTTTGACACATGAGAAAACACATAAACAT
The DNA here is from genome assembly GCA_022036555.1 of Microstegium vimineum. Classification (NCBI taxonomy): domain Eukaryota; kingdom Viridiplantae; phylum Streptophyta; class Magnoliopsida; order Poales; family Poaceae; genus Microstegium; species Microstegium vimineum. The sequence continues at coordinate 17,156,541 of CM039137.1, read as the reverse complement.
CCTAGGCAATAATAGCTCTCTGCCATCTCTCACCAGGGTCGGTCCTGAGTTTTTTTTTACCTAGAACTAAGTAAAAATTTTGGACCTTTTTTACATGAATATGATAATCCTATAGGTATCAAAATAATCCATTATACCTTCTATTTGTCGCATGGCAAAATCAATGCACATAGATGGTGATTGCAATTGTTTGCTCACTTTATTGACAACAAATAGAATGTCATGCCAAATAACCATCCCAAAAATAAATTCGAAGCTGCCAAGCACATCAAATAAATTCTTTGCATCACTTCTATCCTTGGGTTCAACCTCAGGATCTTCACTTAGTGCAAGTAAAGCTGCCCTTAGCTGAGGAGCTTGATATCTAATTGCTGTAACACTTTTAATCCGACTCTCCCAGCGTGTGTTGCATAAAGATTTCACAGTTAGACCCTCAACATAATCAAGCAAAAATTTCCATCTTTTGGTAGAACCAGCAAATAGTACATATATTCGTTGCACAATTCCAAAAAAAAGTGACAGCTTTAGTGCAAGACTTGGCCATATCACAAAGAGTAAGATTAAGACTATGACAAGCACATGACACATATTTGGCTCTTGGATTAATTTCAAGCAGCCGACTTTGAACCCCCTTATGTTTTCCTTTTATATTAGAACCATTATCATAACCTTGTCCCCTAATATCATCAATATCAAGACCAAATGACTTAATGGCACCAACTAAAACATTGAAGAGCCCATGACCAAATGTATCATCTACCTTCAAGAAACCAAGAAAGTATTCCGCTACTTTAATTTTGCCCTCAACCATGTCAACACATCGAACCAATAAACTCATTTGTTCTTGGTGACTAACATCTGGGGTGCAATCAAGAATAACAGAGAAATATTTGGCTCTTCTAACAATCTTGATGATAGAATTTGTAATATCAGAAGCCATAAGAGAAATCAACTCATTCTGAATTTTGTGACTGAGATAATGATAATGAATGTCTTTGTTTTGAATACGTCTAAGATGGTCTTGCATTACCGAATCAAATTCTGCAACCATCTCACAACAAGCTAAAAAATTCCCATTTTGGTCATTATAAAGCTGCTCATTAGATCCTCGGAAAGCCAAATTACGTTTACCAAAAAATTTCACAATGGCAACTATTCTCAATAATACTAGCCTTAAGCGCTCTTTCTCCTTTGAGATTTGTTGTTGCAACTCTTTATCAATTGTTTGTTGTTTCCTCAGCCTAATTCTCAATTGATTCCATGAGGTCATATTGGTAATATGCTGTGATAGAACCTCTTAAGATAGGGCCCACTTGTCAGGATTAACCAACTTAATCCTAACAGATGATCCAAATCTTAATTAGCCCATCAGGTGTCGCCACTTTGCAGCGGGTCATCCACCTCTTTCCGAACAGGATCACCTCATTACAATCATGATAGAAGTAATACGAAAATTTTATATTACATCAAAGTAGCGGAAATTTAAAGTCATATTACAAACCATAGGTTTTGAAACATAACTTAGTGTCATACGATAAGGTTACGTCAAGCTGCTGATAGATGAAAGACAAACAACCGAGTTACTCTTGCCCAAGAGTCAAGCAAAGACAGTTTATTCCTCATCTTCATCTACACTGATCACGGTCATGCAGCAAGGAGCCACACAAACCGGGTTGCGATCCTCATCTGCAACAGGGGATTAACAAACCCTGAGTACGGGAGTACTCCACAAGACTTATCCGACAAAGAAAAGTATTTGGTGGACAAAGCAGTATGCAAGTCATAGGATTCAAGGTGGGTTTGCAAGAATCAAGTATTTTGCATAAATGAGCATTTATAAAAAGAATTGAAATCATTTATGTTATCCATAAGATTACTCAAGTATCGACCTAGAGGTATGGTCGATACAAGGTAACAAACATCCACAAAGGGATCCAACAAGTATCCAGTTAAAGTGTATTACTACGCAGTAGAGGACAGGGTCATGTTTCCATATCCGAGGAACACGACGATTCAAACCGGTTTATCCCAGCTGGGGTTTCCCTATCACACGACATATATAGCCGCTTAAAGCACGCATATGACTACCTTTCCCTGGATCCTCTCGCCAAGACCGGGGTTCCGCCACCCGAGAGCACAGTACACCTCCATCTAGTTCGCTAACTTGGAGGGTACACACTACTCTCGCCATCTCTCCACTCCCAGTGCGGGTTAACCGTTCTTCAAGCGAGAATAGCCAGAGTCCAGCTTCCCGGAGTATGTGATAAGTACTCCAAAGTCACAACCCTTGGACGTCTACAACGGATGGTTCCTAATCGACACAGGCGGAAAGAACCCGCTCACCAGACACCGCTGATGGCTCTCCAACACCGTGTCCGCCCGGTCTCAGATTATTACTTCCATCAAGAAGACATAGCCATTTGCCGCAGCAATCCGCTATTCTTCTCAAAAACAGAACCATTGCCGAAGCAATCATGTTATCACCTATTCTCGCAGATGACAGAAAATCATCTGACTCTATCGGTCTAAGCATTGCTAAGCAGCATAAAGCAACATTCGTATTTTTAAAACAGTATCAAGGTACAGGAATAAATAATTCAAGGTAAGGCTATGCATCAAGTAGGAATTTGATTGAATACCGTAATGCAATAGTATAAACATAAGTGTATTTAAAGCAATCATTTTAAATACAAGGAAGTGTTTGAATGCACCGGGGCTTGCCTTGGTTGGAGGGATAAACGAACTCGAGCTCAGATTCAAGAGAGAAAACCCCTTCACTGGAGGTATCCAACCCAACCAACGAACAATCTACACGATATAATGACATGTTTCAGATGATGCTCGAATAGTAAACATGATGCTCAACACAAACAAACAGGCTCTTAAAAGAAAACTAAAACAGATAGCACCTCGAGTACCACTTCCCTTCATGAAGGAAAGCAACACTAGTTTAGAGAGCTGAGCAAACAACATTACATCAAGCATGTCCAACTTGTGTTTGTCACTGGACAATGACCATATGTATCAAATAATCCAAAATCACTCAAAGCCTAAAGTTATTAGGGTTTCTAAACATTTTATAACTAAACTGGACATCTTTACAGGATTGGAAACATACTGAACTGAACAGGAAACAGGAAAAACCCTATACAAAACCCACTGGTGGCTAAGACCCGACCATCAGCGGCACAGAGGCTCGAGCGGTGGCACCGAAGACCACAAACATGTCGGTGAGTCGCCGTCGGTGACCAAACCGAACGGCTACCCCTCAAACTTGCTTCGGCTCGCCGAGCCGAACCCAACGAGGTACGCTGCGACCAAAACAAACTTTCAGAGACACCTCATCGACGGTGCTCACGATCGGACGAGGCTCGACCGATCGCACACCATCGAGCACAGACTTCGATCGAAGAACTAGACCTCGATCGACCCTCGATCGATGAAGCTAGGCCTCGATCGATGAAGCTAGGCCTCGAGCAAAGACGCTAGGCCTCGATCGATGACTCAGGAGACAACCACAAGCAAAACGCCCAACCGAAAGCAAGACTACAACCTACTCAGCTGACCTTGTCGACGGCAATGGCGGTGAACCGAGCTCGACCGCACACATACCGACGGACACAGGCCTCGATCGACCCTCGATCATAGACGCTAGGCCTTGATCGACCCTCGATTGATACAACCAACAACTCCAGCAAGCTAAGCGGCCCCCAAACAACGCAAAGCGTGCACGAAACTAACTCAGAACTAAAAGCAACACCCTCGTTGACGACACTGGCGGTCAGCGGGGATCTGTGCGACGTGCGCCGAAGAAAACACGCATGCGCTCGAGGGCAACTACCCTTCGAAACAAACTCAGGACAACTAGACGAAGCTAGAGCAAGACTTGGATCTCAAAAAGATCAACTATGACGACTAGACGTCGAACACTCCGCCGCGCCGAACAAGAATAGCGGCGGTGCTCGAGGACAGAGCTCTAAGGCTCGATGCAAGGACAAACAAGTAGAGCGGAGGGGTCGAGGAGCTCACCCTGGTCACGAAGCACTAGCAAGCGTGGCCGAAGATGAAGAAGAGACGACCGTCGATGGAGAACGTGCCGGCGGAGACGAAGAACTGCGCGACAACGAAGATGTTCCCGAAGCTATGGTCCACCATTTGCAAAACGGAGAAACCGACAAGATTCAGAGATGAACAAGGAGCAAGAAACACAAGATACAAAGCCAATGCGGCTCCTGCGTAGCCCGGTCGAAGACGGACCAGAGCGACGGCGATCTCGTCAGAGCTGAAGAAGACAGAGCCGCGCTGGACGAATGTAGGCTCGACGACTTCAACCAACTTGACTCGAGGAAGCGCGAGATCCAAGAGAAGACAAAGGCGAAGGATTGAGTGGTTGAAAGTGGCTAACGAGCTCGGACGAGTTCGTCAACGATGGTGGAGCGCTTGGCGGAGCAAAGTGGAGCAGAGCAGAGAAGAGCAGTGGCGTGGAAAGGGAAACAGAGAGGACGATGTCCTGCTTTTAAAGACGGCAACGGGTTCCGCGATGTCGCCACGTTCTTCGACAAGACGTGCGTCCCTGGACAGGTGTCGCACGGTGGTGTCGGACAGGGTGGGCGTCGAGATCGACCCCGCCATACAACTGCTCGATGAAAGGACAGAACTGACCCTGTGGCTATGTTGCAAAATTCTCAAGCTTACAGGGGTTTTCAGGAAAAACTTTGAACACGAAAGATGCTCAAAATTTCAAGATCTACAACTTTGCTTAAACAACCATAAGCAAAAACTTTATAGATTTTGAAAATCATGTTTAGGGTTTAATCCACCCCTTCTGGGAAAAGGGTCTGGATTCCATATTTTAATTTGAGAATTTGAAAGATGACCTGCATTCAAACAATTGATCAAACATAAGCAAGTAAACTCATTTTAGTTCAATGCATATCCAGGTTTTCAAACAATTGAATGATGCTTAATGCATATGATGACATGATCAATTTTTTTAATTAAGAGATTAACACCCGGGTGTTACATATGCTCAACACTAATTTCATGCTCCCTCAACCTCTCATTGACATGCCTCCAATTTCTAAACCCATCATTCCCCAATGAACTCTTGCATTTGTTAGAACTAAAAAGCTTACAACAAAAGCAAAATGCTTTGTCCAAGTGTTTGAAATAAACTAGCCATTTTCTATCATGTACCTCTCCATTGCTCATTTTCCTAGAGTAATATGCATAGGAAAAATGTCTATCATTGACATCATGAGGGAATTCAAGATTTCCTTCTCTTATAGGCCCCTTCTCAACTAATGTATCCCTTGCTTTATTATCAAGTTTATCCCAATTTCTTGGATCATAAATATCAATAGAAACTGGATCCTCCTCAATAATAGTAGGTTCTGCTTCATTTGAATTAAATGTGTGTTCATGATCACTCACATTACGTTCATCCACGTCGATGTCAACATTGTCTTCCATATGATCCCGAGCTTCTGGATTAGCACTAGTTGGTTCCTCCACAGCAACGATCGCCAATGCATTTGGATCTCTTGAACTGCTTGTATTACTCTTAAGAAATTTATGAAGAGCTCCTCTTTGTGATTCTACCAAATCATCTATTCGCTTCTTCTTCTTTCTTTTGTCGTTGCCACAAGCATACTTTTTTGATGACATAGTACTGTTAAATTAAAATTAAAAAATTAATTAGTGACATATAATTTTATAAAGTAGGATCATATATGAAAAAATAATTAATTAACCAGTAAGTAAAATTTAGTATCATACCTTGCTGCCTGGTGTTGTCTGTCTACGTGTTGCCGAACAGGAAGTCAGGAACAGAATCAGAGTTCAGACTTGAGAGAGAGAGCGTGCGAATAGAAGAATGCCTGTTGCTGGAGTGCTGTTTGCTGTACTGCTATCGATCAGCATCAGAGACAGGGAGACAAAGAGTCGGGGAACACGTGAGAAGCTGAGAATTGACAATTCAGAATTTCAGATTAAGGGTCTTTGCTTTGCTGCCGATCTGCAATACCTGCCTGCAGCCTGTAGGTTCGTGTCGTCGTGAGTCCGTCTCCACCAGCGCAAGGCCGCCAGCAGCCGGTGCTCGCCAATCGCCACGCTAGGCCCTCACGCGCCGGAAGGAAAGCAAAGGTCGCAGCGTCCTCGTGGCACGGGAAACGGAGAGGCAAATTAGATTTGATGATGTCTGGTATACTTGCTATACTACTCTGTATCTATTACTACCTACTATTATCTGGGGGCCATCCTCATTTTGGACCTGGGGCCCACGCCCCTCTCGCCCCACCCCAGGGCCGGGCCTGTCTCTCACATTACTAATCCTAAAATTGCACACTCTTACTTGACTTGGCTTCTCAGAACTTGTGAACAAAGCCTACTACTGTTTACAGTTTGTCGCCGCCAAATTGTAGCTCACATGTTACTCTCTCCTAAATCATGTGATCGATCTTGGTCTACTGATCGAACGAATTCAGTTAACAATACCAATTGGCAAGCAGAACCTAATGATGAACAAACCCCGGCGGGATGAATGTTATGTTGCAAGGGATGTCATATGTGTTTCTTCTCCCTGCAGCTGCAGATTTTGTTCAGTTCAGAGTTCAGAAGAAAGCTCTGCTCCCATAGAACACCCTTGTTGACCCATCCTTCTTCGCCTGCTGCTGCCGCTCGATCACCTTGTTGTTGTTGTTGTTGTCGGGCGTCTCTTCCTTCTGTACGCCGCCGCCGTCGAGGCCGAGCTCGATCGGCAGCTGCATCTTGGCCAGCGACTCACTGAACTGCTGCATGCTCTTGACGTACATCTCCATGATCTGCCGCTGCATCGCGCTCTGCTCCGCCTCCATGTCGATGTCCGTGTCCCCCACGAGCGGCGACGCGAACACGCCGGCCTTGGTGGTGGCCTTCCCTCCACCACGCGACGTCGGCGTGTCCGGCGAACGACGCGACACGGGCGCCGTGCTGGCCTCGTCCACGTCGTGCGGCGGCAGCGGCGGATGCGGTTGCTCTGCCGCCTCGCCGGAAGAAGAGACGACGGCCCTGTCTTCGCTGACCGTGCTGGCCGTCGAGGCGGCGGCGGCGGCGTTCCTGCTGGTGCTGCCGTCCGAGGACGCCGCCGACTTCTCCCCGCCTGGGCTCGTGCTCATCTCGCAGTCCTCAGCCACCACCACGGTTTCCCCGGTGCGCAGGAACGGCAGGCACTGCACGGCCATGGCGTCGTTCTCCTGCTCCACTCTAAGGTCCGTGAACTCGATCCTCGAGTAGTCCACGGGACCGAGGATGACCACCTCCGACGCGATGGACGGCTCAACGTCGGCGCCGCAGCGGCGGCGGGGAGCATCGACGTCGTCTTCGTGGACCCCCCACGGACGAAGGGCGAGCGAGAGGCTTACGGTTCCAGCAGGCGAGTGAAGGAGATCGGTAGAGGAGAGCTCGAACTCCCCCTTTACAACCCTAGCACCATCGGCGGCAACGACGTCCGCGAGCGGCACGAGCGCGAAGCCGAGGAGCTGGTCGTCGAGGACGCCCATGGCACAGCTACGCATCCAGAGCTCGCACTTGAGCACGTCCACCGCGATCCTCCCTTGGGCCACGCGCAGCGGGGGGAGGCGCTCGGCGAAGCGCGGGGTCGCGCCGCCGCCCCGCGCGACGCGCGTGGACACCGCCGCGGCAACGTCGTCCGATGTTAGCGCTAGCCTTGCGTACACGTCCTGGTCCCCGTAGATGCAGATGTTGTGGATGCCCCGTGCCTCGTGCACGAAGATGTCGAGGAGGTAGGGAGCCTCGTGGTCGAGATGCCTGCTGCGGTTCTGGTCCTCTGCTCCTCCTCCTCCGCCGCCTTCGTCTGGCCGGCTCTGCGTAGAAACCTCGGCGCTGGATCCATGGCTGTCAGAAATCAGGCGAGATAGAGAGAGGTACGTTGTTGCAAGGAGGAGGAGAAGGGCAGAATTGTTGAGGGAGAGAGAAGAGGAGAGAAGAGCACAGGGAGGGAGTAGACGGCAAGTTTTGTAGTGGCTTGCAAGAGCAGAGCAGGGCAGGGGAGTGTGCTGTGCACGCGAGGGAGGGCGTAGTGGAGTGCTGTAACACATTAGGTGTTAATTTCCAAATTATGGAAATAGATCCTAATTTAAACTTTGTTTAATGACTCTAAGTATAAATCTCTCTCTAATCCTGTTAAGTAATGACTCCAGAAATTAATTTTGTTAAAACCTTCAACGCTTTTAAAATCTGGGTTTTCCTAGTCATCAACTTTGACATTCCGCGTTCTCAAAAATTTATCAAGACATTCGAAATTTATCAAACTCCTTTATACCATGTTGATCTACTTTTGTTGCTCTGTATGATGGTGCAATTGGTTGATCAAATCGAGATTTATGTGAGTGGCAAATCTGTAAATTCAATCAGTTTTGTGGGCTTGCCATGGACAGCATGGATCGTGCGTGTCCTCTTCCCAACGCCCGCGCTCGCACGAGGCGACACCTGCCTCGGTGCGCTGTCCTTCAGCGGGGGAAAACGGGAGCCCGGCCTCCGGTCCCTCTCGGTCTCTCACTCTCCCTCTGATCCTCTCCCTCTCTCAATTCCCTCTCCCTTCGGTCCTCCTCTCTGCCGAGCTTTGGCATGGAGCTGACGACCAGAGCCGAGCGCTGCCGAGTCCCGCTCCTCCTCCATCCACCTTGTTGCTGCTCAAATCCTTCCTCCCTCCATCCCTTTGATTACTGCTGCCCTAAAGCTTCTCCTTGTTTCCTTCTATCCTATGAGAAATCTCCCGATAAGATTGAAGAAAGGTTGGTTTAGTGAGGTATAATTTTTTTTGGATTTTTATGCATATATTTCATGACTCATGAATTTGCAAATAGGGGCTTATTTGATTTCTTAAAAAGTTGGGATTCCTGGTGCTTAAGTTAAATCTCGTAATTGTTTTCTCTAGTTTTTGCTGAATTTTGAAAATCCATGGTAATTCATATAAAAATCTTATGAATGTTTTTTTGAATTTTTTGGAATCCTCATGAAGTATTCTATGTAATAGATCCATAATATATGGTGCTTTAGTTCATTAATTTTTGCTGTAAAAATCATTTTGTGCAAGCATGTCATTTCTGTTAAGTGATTGTTTGTTATTTTCATAGCCACTGTTATGCTTGTTAAATAAATCTGAAATTTTTATGGGATGTTTACAAGTTTATGCTTGATGTCTGGTATTTATTTCATAATTTTAGGCTTTATTGTTGTTGCGTTATAAAAATGGAAAAATGGTTGTGCCTCTGTTTAAGACTGCTACTGTGATGATTGTTAAGCAATTTATTTCATGGTCAATATGATGTTTTCTATGGCTGAGTTGAATACCAAAGTGATAGATAATTTTATGATCTATCTTTTGTTAAAATTTCATGATATCACATCTGATAGTTTAGGAGTTATAAATTTTACAAGTTGAATGCAGTTGTTGTTCACTTTCTGGACAGAGCTGATAAGATTGATTTGTTTGAGCAATTTACATATAGATTCATGCTTTGTCACTGTGGAAACATTTGAAATACATTTCATAAGCTTTCTGAAAAGTTAAGATTAATATTTTTATGTGGTCTAGATTTCAGGTTATAGCTGTTTAAAGTTGAGTGCATAATATGTCTTGTTGTTTAAATTGATTGCATTAGAACTTTTGTATTTTTCATAGAGGCTCATATACTTGTTTAAATGACATGAAATTTGTACAGTAGACTTATGGAAACATGTGTAGGTCTCTGTAATTTTGCTAGATTTTGTTGTGCATGTTTGATATATGTTCATAATTACACCTAGTTATCTAAATAAATTAAGAAAGTGTATGCAAATAATTTATTTAGCAATGGACACTATATTTTTTAGTGTTCATTATTCATGGTTAACATGTTGGTAAAGTTGGTTTTGCCCAATTATGTGTTTGCAACATAAGTTAACTTTTATTTATTGCAATTGCTAGTTTCTGGACAGTTCTAGGAGCAATGTAAATTGCCCCTTGTTAATGATGTTCTTTGAGAATCTTGTGAATACCAAAGTTGTAGATAACTCATTTATCTAGCTTCTGTTAAAAGTTGGTGGCATTTGGCCAAATAGTTTATGATTTATGCATGTTTTAAGTTGGAGATCAGAAGTGGGTGTTCTCTGTTTTTCTGAAACAGGTTCTGCCACTTTGTGTTTTCGACTTGTTTAATTTGTGAATCATGCTATGCTAGTATGGAATTAAATGTAGATAATTTCATAAGATTTCCATAATGTCTTGTTGCAAATCCTTTGGATTTGTAAAACTCTAGATATGATTAAATTGGTGACTGTTGTCTTGCTGTCCAAAAACTGCATGCATAGTTTAATTGTTCTATTCTATCTTGGTTGTTTAATCTAATGATTAACTCTTGGTTATTGAATGCTTAAAAAGTCTGAACCTAAGTTCAGTTGTGTGTGTACTTTAGATTCTTTTCATGTCTAAATATCATGCTTGGTAAGATTAAGTTAATCAACTATAAATGTCTATGCATTGTATAGTCTTGTGATGCCTTGAGTGTTTTAATTTGTCTTTGTTTGACTAAACTTATTAGTTAATCTTGATTGCTCTCTACTTGACATAACTTGAATCAAATCAACCTGATTATGTTATGTTTGAAGTTCTTAACATGTCTAACCTTTATTCTTAATAATATTGTTTAAGTAACTAAAATGTTTTGTTATGTTTTATCTTAGATTACTATTCTGCGCATTCATACATTTGCATATTTGCATATCATTAAGGTATGATAGATGCATACGTGATGGTTTGTGTCGAACTACAAGACGGTGATTGGTGGATCTAATCGAAGATGTTTTGGTGCCTAAATCCAGAAGATGGGTAATCTCGGAATTCTTTTATCAATCATGTCATCTAACAAGCGTTGACTAGTGTTCTTACCCAGGCAAGCTCCGGTGCATTTAAACCCCTCCTTGTATTTAAAAGCTTTTATTTAAATACACTTATGGTTAATTATTGCATGGTTACTTTTCAAATAAATTCCTACTTGATGCATAGCCTATCCTTGAATTATTTATTCCTGTACCTTGATGTCGTTTTAAAAATACAAATGATGCTTTATGCTGCTTAGCAATGCTTAGACCGATAGAGTCAGATGATTTCTGTCATCTGCGAGAATAAGTGATAACATGATTGTTGTGGCAAATGGTTATACACTTTTGATAAAGGAATGTGTTGTTGGAAGTAATAATTCGTGACCGGGCGGACACGGTGTTGGAGAGCCATCAGCGGTGTCTGGTGAGCGGGTTCTTTCCGCCTGTGTCGTTAGGGCCTTGCCGTTGTCGCATGACTAGGGTTGTGACTTTGGAGTACTGATCACATACTTTTGGAAGCTGGACTCTGGCTAATCTAGTCTAAAGGACGGTTAACCCGCACTGAGAGTGGAGAGATGGCGAGAGTAGTGTGTACCCTCCAAGTTCGAGGAACTGGATGGAAGTGTACTGTGCTCTCGGGTGGTGGGCCCCCGTTCTCGGATAGAGGATCCAGGGAAAGTAGTCATATGCGTGCTTTAGTGTTGTATATGTCGTGTGGTTGAGAAGCCCCAGCTGGGATAAACCGATTCGAATCGTCGTGTTCCTCGGATATGGAAACATAACCCTGTTTTCTTCATCTGGATACCTGATGGTTTCCTTTTTGGAGATGGTTTGTTGCCTCGTTATCGATCATAAATTCAGATCGGTACTTGAGTAACTGTTTATGAGAACTAAATCAATTTCAATTCTTTTTATAAATACTCATTTATGCAAAACACTTGATTCTTGTAAAACCCCACCTTGACACCTATGACTTGCATATCTTTTGTCCACCAAATATTTTTATTTGTCGGATAAGTCTTGTTGAGTACTCCCGTACTCAGGGTTTGTTAACCCTTATTGCAGATGATGTTCCTAGAGCGGTGGGTACAACTTCGTGTTGTATGACCGCAGATGTTGTTGTTGAAGATCAGTCCTGGTATAACTCTTGGACGATTACCTGACTTGATTATCTTATAATCTTTACCACTTGGCTTGATGTAGTAATAACACTTATGTTATATTTCTAAACTTATGTAATATGACTCTTATTCATTCCGCTACTTTGATGTAAATTAAATTATTGTATTACTTCTGCAATGATTATAATGAGGATCCTGCTCGGAAAGAGGTGGATGACCCGTTGCAAAACGGCGACACCTGACGGACCAATTAAGACTTGGATCATTTGTTGGGATTAAGTCGGTTGGACGTTAATCCTGCCAAGTGGGCCCTGTTCTTAAGAGGTTCTGTCACAAGTGCCCGCCGGTAGTTGCATTGCACCCAAACTTTGTTATCCTATCGTATGCCTTGGCCTTGCTTCCACACCAGGTTAGGTCTACTTCAGGCCTCTAGCAACAGGTTGCTACAGGCCAGATCAGGTGTATATCCACTGTGCTACGTACTGTATTTGTATGTCTTTATGTACATACTAACATATTCTAGTGGCTTGGAAGGGGTGCTCATTTCATGGAACCCAAATCTTTCAGAATGATTTTGCGATTGCTGTTGAATTGACCTCCCTTCACTAATAACATATTGCTGTTGATTTTTCCATATAGGTGCCCTACACTTTGAAACCTTGGTCCATCTCATATGTTGGATGATGTGGAAGCATCGCAACGGAGTAGTCTTCAACCACCTACCGCCGTCAGTTAGTCGACTAGCTACAACCTTTCAAGATGCTGCTCATCTGTGGCAACACAGATTCCCAACTATTGAGCGCTCTGTTGTGGAGCAATGGTGTCATTTAGTTTCCTCATAATGTAAACCCTTCCTTCTATGGTTTGGCACACCCCCTGTAAGTTGCTACTCATGTAATTGAGCTGCAGTGTTTCTGCTGCTCCAATGCAAGGTGGGGACAACTCCTGCCCCCCCCCCCCCCCCCCCCCGTTTAACTCAAAAAAAAATCTGAATAATAACTCTTGGATCCTTACCACAGTATATGCCCCATGTACTCAGGCAGGCAAAAGAAGCTTCTTAGAATGGTTCAAAGACATTCAAATGCCTGATCAAATTGAATGGATCATAGTGGGGGATTTTAACCTACTTAGAAGGCTCGAAGACAGGAACAGAGAAGGTGGAGATATAAATGAAATGTTCCTTTTTAATGAAGCCATAAGCACTCTTGATGTAGTCGAGCTGCCACTGCATGGTAGACGCTACACTTGGACAAATAAGCAACCCTCTCCGTTGTTGGAAAGACTTGATTGGTTCTTCACTAATAATGCTTGGACTGAAAATATCCAAATACTCTGGTTAGAACTTTGACCATGGAGACTTCTGATCATTGGCCTTGCCTGATTGAGATTAGTACCAAGATCCCAAAAGGGCATATTTTCAGATTTGAGAATCATTGGCTGAATAGAGAGGATTTTATACCAGTTCTCATCCAAGGATGGTCAGCTCCCTACTTACCCCAAGATCCGGCAAAAGCTATCAATGCTAAATGCAAAAAATCTGAGAAAACAACTAAAAATTTGGAAGGACAAGTCCCCTCCACTTGCAAAACTCATTGATAACTGCAAAATGATCCTCCATTTACTGGATACAATTGAGTGCTTTAGAGATCTCTTAGTCAGTGAATGGAACTTTAGAAATGTTTTGAGCAGTAAACTTGTTGCTCTCCTTAGGCAACAGAGAAGCTATTGGAAACAAAGAGGGAAAATAAATTGGATTAAATAAGGAAATGCCAGCACAAAATATTTCCATGCTCATGCCACCATCAGGCATAGGAAAAACAATATTGCATGTTTGCAGGATGATTCAGGGACTGTGCTCACTGATCACGATGAGAAAGCCAAATTACTATGGGATACTTTTAAAGAAGATTAGGCACGTCTGAATTCAGGAACATACTTTTTAATCTTGGCAATCTATTGGATGCTAGTGATAATTTACAAGGCCTTGAAGCACCATTTAGCAGATTGGAGATTGATAATGTTATCTCAGAACTGCAAAACAACAAGTCGCATGGACCGGATGGTTTCAATAATGAGTTCATCAAAGGATGTTGGAATCTAATTGCACCTGATTACAACAGACTATTTGAGGCCTTTTACCAAGAGGAGATCTGTCTGAGAAGCATTAATACTGCACACTTAGCTCTTATTCCAAAGAAGGATGGCCCCATAACTCCTGCTGATTATAGGCCTATTTCCTTGCTTAACACTTCTTTCAAGTTGGTTACCAAGGTTCTTGCAAATAGGCTACAGAAGGTGATCAGACAAGTTATTCACAAGAATCAATATGGTTTTATTAAAACTAGAACAATCCAAGATTGTCTAGCTTGGGCACTAGAATATTTACATTTGTGCCATAAATCCAAAAAAGAGCTTGTCATCCTGAAGTTAGATTTTGAGAAGGCCTTTGACAAGGTCAAGCATGAGGCTATTTTGCAAGTGCTCAATGCTAAGGGCTTTGGTAATAAATGGATCAGCTTGATAAGGAATATCCTTAATTCTGGGACAGCCTCTGTGTTACTTAATGGAAAACCAGGAAAAGTTCTACATTGTTGGAGGGGAGTAAGACAAGGTGATCCTTTATCACCTCTTCTATTTGTGCTTGTGGCAGACCTGTTACAATCAATTCTCAACAGAGCCAAAGATATTAATCTACTGAAGCTTCCTTTGCCTCTTAGATGCTCCAATGACTTCCCTATAATTCAATACGCTGATGATACTCTGATTATAATGGAGGCTTGCAGTAGACAACTAATCACCTTAAAGGCTTTACTACACTCCTTTGGAGAATCAACAGGCTTAAAGGTCAATTATAGTAAATCTGTAATGGTACCAATCAATCTACAGGAATCCAAAATTGATCACCTTGCAAGAACTTTCTCCTGTCAGAAGGGTACTCTTCCTTTCACATACCTTGGGCTGCCTCTGGGACTTTCAAAGCCAAGAGTAGTTGATTTTACACCATTGGTTACCAGATGTGAGAAACGGCTTGCTGCCACCTCAATGTTCCTAAATCAAGCTGGAAGGTTGGAGCTTAGTAACTCAATATTTTCAGCTTTCCCAACCTTCTGCATGAGTACCTTTGCTGTCCACAACACAGTGATTGAACAAATTGACAAGTTCAGAAAACTTTGCCTTTGGAGAGGTGCTGATATCAATGCAAAACAAAACCCAAAAGTTGCATGGGCTGAGGTCTGTAAGTCAAAAAGTGAAGGAGGGCTGGGAGTTATTGATCTCAAGACACAAAATGAAGCTTTGTTACTTAAACATTTAATGAAATTTTTCAACAAAGAAGATATTCCATGGGTGGGCCTCATTTGGGAAAGTTACTATGAAGCTGGAAGCCTTCCCTCAAAAGCAAAGAAGGGCTCTTTTTGGTGGAAGGATATCTTGAAACTATTAGACAAATTTAAGGGTGTAGCAAAAGCAAACATCAATAATGCCAAATCGTGTCTTCTATGGTCTGATCTTTGGAAGGACAAGGTCCCTATGTTTGTGTTGACACCGTTTTTCGACACGTGTCAAGTGGGCTGAGGCTTGACTGGTCAATGGCCGTTCTCCATCGGCATCGGGAAAATTCTGAGCCAATGTTGCCGATAAGACTGCTGCAGAGGGCCAAGTGCGTTGCCGATGAAGGCTAGATGATCTTTGCCGACAAAGGTTAATTGGTGAAGTTTTACTGAAGCTGATTGCCAATGAAGAGTCATTGCCGATGGCTGATGAAGAGTCATTGCCGATTGACGATGAGGGGTCATTGCTGATTGCCGATGAAGGATGGTTGCCGATTGCCGATGAAGGGTGGTTGCCGATTGCCGATTGGGATGATTGGTGAAGAGTTACCAGCACAAGGACGCTAATCGGAAATGTTGCCGATCAGGAAAGTATTGCCGATACCTATGGGCGTAGCTTAGCGCTTGGTAGCAGCAGAAGGTTACCGGTGGTCAAAAGAAGGAAGGCGCGGATTAAAGGGATCTGCCGATGGAAAGTTTTCATCGAGGAAGAGAATAAGGAAACTGGTGTTTTGTGCCAGTATTATTATAGTAGTTTGAGTCCGACTCTTGCATGAGTCGTTTACTTTCCTTTAAAATAGGTGTGTTTGTTTAGGAAATAAATATTGTTATCCGGCTCCTGCGCGAGTCAGTTTCCTTTAAAGTAGGAGTTTGTTTTAGGAAGGATATGTATCGTGTCTTTGTACAACTCTCCATGCGGGAGTATAAATATGTTCCCGAGGGCTATGAAAAAAATCCAATTCAAAACAAACCAATTTTATCTTATTCTACTTTTTATCGCAATTTACCCTTTTACTACATTAGTTGTAGTTATCAACGAGTTCTTCAAGCTTTCGACGGGCTGCATCATCCTGATATCCGTCAAATCCTTGCTAGTTCCACGTGGGAGTACCTCTGAGCTTTGGCAATCCGGGCGCATCGTTGTTTGCCTCGTTCAGCTCTTCTCTAGTTATCCTTGATCAATCTGAGCCTTGACGTCCGGGCGCATCATTGTCGTCTCGTTCAGTTTGTTTTAGTTATCATCCTTGTCGATTGATTGGTCAAATCGACTGGCACGCCTTCGGAATACCGAGCTTTGGATAATAGCCCGAGGTGTTCACAGATCTGACGCTTTTTGTGTCAACACCTCTTTTGACACGCTCGGTGGGACATGATTATACAGATCTACACATTCGGCATGGGTGATCACGCCGATGTCAACAAGAGGAATGTCATTGAAGTTTCTGAGGCCGATCTGAAAGATGATCAGAAGCAGGCCATGGAGCGGGCTATGGAGGAATACAAGCAGCTGTATCTCAAGTCCTTCAGCCTCAGCAGGAGCGGCGAAGCAATTCAGAAGCAAGATCCGCCGTTGCCGCGGCAGGTCACGTACGACGTCAACCCTAGTAAGCTACAGGAGATGGTTAATACTGCTGTAAATCAAGCATTGATCAACCACTCCAGCGTGCTGTCCAACACCGTCTACAATGCCGTCGCACAAACATTCAAAGAAGGACATGCGCCGCGATATGTCGGTCCAGCGTATCATCAGCCTGGATTGGCATCTACGAGCCCATCGACAGCCCCAATGGCGTCTTCCACCCCTGTGGAACCGTCTGTCGATGTGGCTACATCACCAAGGCCGAACGCTGGCGACATCACCAAGCTCAACGCAGATCCAGCCGCATCAGCAATGTTAGGACCAGCCCCCGCTAACTGGTGGGGATACGGTATGCCTCCGAATCTATATGCTGGCTCTAATCTGGTGCAGGGAGATAGTTCAGCCTGGAGGGACTCTACGGCATCGGCAATGCAGTCACAGCCGATGGCCCATATGATGCACAACTCTGCGCCTGCTCCAAAAATACAAGTGCCATCAGATGATCTCCAAGTAATCCCCAAGATACCTCTGATGCCACCATCGGCAAGCTCTGTGCCGATGCAACACATTATAACCACCGACAGTCAATCTCTGGTGGCAAATTCTCAAGCTGGAGTACCGGTTCCCCAGGGTAATCTGGTGATTAATTGCTCTAGAATTCAAGAGCCGCATGCTCCGATCAGCTATCAGCCATCGGTAAGTCATATGCCGATGCTTTATAATCCTGGGTGGGTCAACCAGCCACCGGCTCAGCAGCCTGGCGCACCGATGTATTATTATGGAGGCCCAACTTACACTCAGAGCGGATCATCGGTGCAGCAACCGATGAATGTGACAGTTCAGCCAAATCCGCCAAGTGTGCAGAACTATCCATCGGTAAGTCAACCGATGCATAGTGTTCAGATGACTGGTGCTACGCCTGCAACTACTACACATCTTCAAGAGGCGCGTCAGCCGACTCCACCAGTCGACAACCAGCCAATGAGTCGGCAGGAGCAGGATGCCTACTGGGTCGGTAAGATTGCTGAAGTCATGAAAGAGCAATTCAACACGTACTCTTATCGGACTCTGTATCCTCCCGCATATGACTTGATTCATTTTCCAAATCGGTACAAGGTGACACATCAACAATGGAGCACATCAACCGCTTCATTATTAAGTGCGGAGAAGCTGCCAGCAGGGAGGAATTAAGGGTGAGATTGTTCTCTTCATCATTGTCTGGATCGGCATTCACATGGTTCATATCGTTGCCTCCGAATTCTATAATTACATGGGCCGATCTGGAGAGGCAATTTCACAAGTACTTCTTCGCTGGCATACATGAGAAGAAGCTTACTGATTTGGTTAAGATGAGGCAACGCAACGACGAATCGGTGGAAAGCTTTGTGCAAAGGCTACGGGACGTGAAGAACATGTGCTACAGTCTGGTGCTTGATGATCGGCAACTAGCAGATTTGGCCTTCCAAGGATTGTTGCCGCACATCAAGGACAAGTATGCGTCCCAAGAGTTTGACAGTCTGAGTCATCTGGTGCAGAGAATTGCCGATCAAGATATCAAAGCCTTTGAAACCAGGAAGACTTGGAACAAGAAGGTGACCTTCATCGGGAAAGAAGAAGACTCTGGATCGGATGAAGAGCTGAATGTCGATGCGGCCGAATGGGTGAAGGATAAGAAGCATGTGTCTTGTTCGTTCGGCCATAAGGAGACTGAGAGGTTCACCTTTGACATCACCAAGGCCGATAGGATGTTTGACTTATTACTGCAAGAAGCGCGAATCAAGTTGGCGCCTAACCAAGTGATTCCATCGGCCGAAGAGCTCAAGAAGATTAGGTACTGCAAATGGCATAATGCAACCTCACACAGTACCAATGACTGCAAAGTATTCAGGCAGCAGTTGTAGTCAGAGATTGAATCTGGGCGTATCAAGTTTGAAAATTCTAAGGTCCAGAAACCAATGAAGATTGATCAGCACCCCTTCCCAAACAACATGGTGGAGATCAGTGAAAAAACCAAAATGCTGACATCGGAAGCTACCAGAAGGAACTCATCGGTAGACCCTGACTACCAAGTGCCTGAGCACGATGCAAGGAGGTTTGCCGATGACAGAAAAGGTAAGAAGGTTGCCGATGAGGGTAACAGTGCCAACAGGGCTCCTGGGGTGGTGATCACTCACAAACAGCTAAGGAGAAATCATCGGCAATCACGTGAAGAACGGTATCGACAAGAAGAAGAGGAGCATCGGGAATGGCTTCGACACAAGGACCACTGGAGGTGTCCCTTCTTCGTTCATTGATGGGAAGAAGGCATCAAGCTGCCCACTGCCGATAACTGTCCAGAATGCAATGGGTACTACACAGCCGATCGATCAGGTAAGCGACCTTGTTTTGATGATCAGGCACCCAAGTACACCAAGCCGCTCAGAGAAAATAGATCGGCACATGACCGACTGGGGGGCAAGCTCAGTGCCCATGATCGGCTCGGCAGGCGTGTTGACCAGGGGGAGCTGGAGGAGATGGCCAATGCTAGAGTGCCCGACGAAGAGATATTCTCCAGAGATCCCAACATCGGAAGAAGTGCCGATGTAAGCGGGGGAAAGCAGCACCAGCCTGTCTGGAAGACCAAGCTTCCTCCATGGTACCCTAAGGGTTTGACTAAGACCCAGAAGAGGAGGATTCAGCGCCAGCGCCGCGACAACCTATATGACAGTACAAAACCCTCAGGAGAAAAGCAATGGAGGCCGAAGCGTAAGGACAGGGATCCATCGGCAGATATAAATATGGTTGTCATGTTGCCGATGGAGTTCATGGCGCCCATCAGCGATGATGAAGAGGCTGCCGATATGGCACAATTGGTGCTGGATCCGATGATGGCTATTTTTGAAAAGCCTGCCGAGGATGAGAGGCAGCACTTAAGGGCTCTGTTTGTTAAGGGCAAAGTGGATGGTCAGCCGATGACCAAGATGCTAGTGGATGGTGGCGCGTCGATCAATATAATGCCCTATGTCGTGTTCAGAAAGCTTGGCAAAGGTGACCAGGACTTAGTCGAAACCGACATGAAGCTCAAGGACTTCGAAGGCAATGTGTCAACCGCCATGGGAGCCGTATGTGTTGACTTAACCATCGGCAGTAAGACTTTGCCGACAACGTTCTTCGTAATTAGCGGCAAAGGCACTTACAACTTGCTCCTCGGAAGGGATTGGATCCATGCTAATTGTTGTATCCCTTCTACTATGCATCAGAGTCTGGTACAGTGGATCGGGATAGAATTGAGGTCGTTCGCGGCGAAGCTCCGTCTACTGTTGCATCGGCAGAGTTGGACACTTATGAGCAGACCAGGTGCATATCCGGCGAAGCCTGGGAGAAGGAGTTCCTCAAAGTTGCCGATTACCGCATCAAGCCGATCCAAGCAGTCGGTCCTGAGGAGGAGCCTTAATGGATCAGTTCGCCGATGACGGAAAATTGGGGCAGGGCTTTACGTCTGCCGATGACTTGCTCGAGATCGACATCGGCGATGGTAGTAAACCTAGGCCTACTTTTATTAGTGCTAAGTTAGATTCCCAATGTAAGCAACAGTTAACCGATTTGTTGAAAGAGAATAAAGATTGTTTTGCTTGGGATTATACAGAGATGTCTGGTTTAGACCGATCGATAGTTGAACATCGGTTACCCATCAAGTCTGGTTTCCAGCCACATCGGCAACCGGCCCGCCGATGCAATCCTACCATCTTACCCGATATTAAGGCTGAGATTACTAAGTTAATCGAAGCTGGATTTATTCGGCAATGCCGATATGCCGATTGGATCTCTAATGTGGTTCTTGTGTATAAAAAGAATGGAAAACTTCGTGTTTGCATTGATTTCAGGAATCTGAACAAGGCTACGCCGATGGATGGCTACCCGATGCCCGTTGCCGATCTGCTGATCGATGCTGCTGCTGGACATCAAATTATTAGCTTCATGGATGGTAATGCTGGGTATAATCAAATATTCATGGCTGAAGAAGACATATCCAAGACTGCTTTCCGATGTCCAGGTCACGTTGGCTTGTTTGAGTGGGTAGTCATGACTTTTGGCTTGAAGAATGCCGGTGCTACTTATCAGAGGGCAATGAATTTTATCTTTCATAAGTATATCGGCACAATAGTTGAAATCTACATTGATGACGTGGTGGTTAAGTCTGGAGACTTCAAAAAGCATCTTACCGATTTGCGGAAGATATTAGAGTGCACGAGGGAGCATGGGTTAAAGATAAATCCTAACAAGTGCGCATTTGGCGTATCGGCAGGGCAGTTTCTGGGTTTCATGGTGCATCAGAGAGGCATTGAAATCGGCAGAAAGTCTATCGATGCAATTAACAAGGTAGTTGCTCCCACAAACAAGACTGAGTTGCAGTCCTTGATCGGCAAGATTAATTTCATCAGAAGGTTTATATCTAATCTATCTGGTAAGATTAAGTCTTTTAGCCCTCTGTTAAAATTAAAAGCCGATCAGGAGTTTATATGGAAAGAAGAGCAGCAGTTAGCTTTAGAGGAGAATAAAAGATACTTGGTAAATCCTCTAGTCTTAGTTCCACCTCAACACGGGAAGCCTTTCAGGTTATATTTGTCTGCCGATGACGGTGTTATCGGATCAGCCTTAATTCAAGAGTTTGAAGGAAAGGAACGTGTGATATATTACCTGAGCAGAAGATTGGTGGATGCTGAAACCAGGTATTCGGCCATACAAAGATTGTGCTTATGTTTATATTTCTCTTGCATTAAGTTAAGGCATTATTTACTGTCGGCCGAATGCACTGTTGTCTACAAAGATGATGTGGCCAAGTATATGCTGTCAATGCCGATTTTGAGTGGACGAATCGGTAAGTGGATTTTGGCACTGTCAGAGTTTGACCTAAGGTATGAATCGGCTAAGACTGTTAAGGGTCAGGTGATGGCCGATTTTGTTACTCAGCATTGCAATATGGTGAGCTTTGTTGATATTGCTCCTTGGGCTCTATTCTTTGATGGGTCTACATGCAAGGATGGAGCAGGTATCGGTATTCTCTTGATTTCACCCCGAGGATAGAGGTACGAGATTTCGTTGCCAATTGTTGCTACTTCAACAAACAATCAGGCTGAATACCAGACTTTACTTAAGGGGTTGGAGTTACTCAGGGAAGTACGTGCCGATGCTGTTGAAATCTTCGGCGATTCTATGTTGGTGATTAACCAATTGATCGGGACGTATGAGTGTTGAAGTGAAGTTTTGATTGTTGTTCATGAGCGGTGTTTGCAGTTGTTAAAGGAGTTCAAAGAATACCGCCTTGAACACATTCCAAGGTTGCATAATGAAGAGGCCAATCGGTTAGCACAGAATGCCTCGGGATATCAGCCGATTCAAGAAGTCACGACATCGGTAACAGTTGCCGATGACTGGAAAAAGGAGATTGCCGATTACTTGAGGGATCCATCCAGGAAAGTTGAAAGGCGTCTAAGGTTCCAAGCTACTAAGTATGTGCTCCTTGATAATGAGTTGTATTATCGGACAATTGATGGGGTTTTACTTAGATGTCTTGGCAAAGAGGAATTGAAAGAGTTGATGGGTGAGATCCATGAAGGTGTAGGTGGAGCGCATCAATCGGCATTCAAGATGAAATGGATGATTAGGCGGAATGGATATTATTGGCCGACAATCCTTGAAGATTGCTTCAATTATTTCAAAGGGTGCCAGGACTGTCAGAAGTTTGGTAATGTCCAAAGGGCACCTGCATCGGCAATGAATCTTATAATCAAGCCTTGGTCGTTCAGAGGATGGGCTATTGATCTCATCGGCCAAATTTATCCGCCATCGAGCAAGGGGCACAAATTCATACTTGTTGCTACCGATTACTTTACCAAGTGGGTCGAAGCAATCCCCTTGAAGAAGGTGACATCGGCAAACATGGTAGATTTCGTTAAGGAGCACATCGTTTACCGATTCGGTATTCCTCAGACTATCACTACCGATCAAGGGACCATGTTCACATCGGGAGAGTTTGATGACTTTGCTGTTAGCATGGGTTTCAAGGTGTTGAATTCTTCTCCTTATTATGCTCAGGCTAATGGTCAAGCTGAAGCGACTAATAAGGGAGTCATTAAGCTTATAAAACGCAAGATTGAGGAAAATCCTAGAAAGTGGCATGTGGTATTAAACGAAGCTTTGTGGTCATATCGGATGGCTTGTCATGGTGCAACCAAGGTCTCGCCGTATCAGTTGGTTTATGGACACGATGTTGTCCTACCTTGGGAAATCAAAATTGGTTCTAGGCGATTGTCTTTTCAGGATCAATTAACGACCGATGATTATATTACTCTGATGAAAGATGAGTTAGAAGATTTGGCAGGTCATCGGTTGAGGGCATTAATTAGTATTGAAGAGAACAAGAAGAGGGTTGCCCGATGGTATGATAAGAAAGTAAAGGTAAAGGAGTTTGCCGATGGCGATTTGGTTTAGAAGTTGATTTTACCGATTGGGACTAAGAGCTCTAAATTTGAAAAGTGGTCCCCTAATTGGGAGGGTCCTTATCGGATAAAGCAGTCTGCTCCTGGTAATGCGTACATTTTGGAAACTCTCGAAGGAGTTGCGTTTTCTAGAGCGATTAACGGCAAATACTTAAAGAGGTACTACCCTAGTATATGGGTGGACGCGTAGTGCTCAGTTAAATGCCGATGCACGAGAAGTTGTATAAACATCGGTAAAAATAAACTGGCATTATATTACAAGTCAAAATCAAATGTCAAAGTTACATTCTTGCCGATACAACAGATATTACAGTAAGGAGTGGATGGTTGATATTGCACGCAGGCGAATTTGCTCTATTTCTTCCATCTCCTTGGCATCGCCATCGGCAGAGCCCTCGACCGGCTTGATCTTTTTCTTCCACAGTATAGCTTGTCGCGCGTTCTGGTCCCTTTCTTGCCGCAGGACCTTGATGGAGTCGGATAGTTGGGTTTTCTGCTGGTTGGTTGCAATCAGATCCCCCTCAACCTTCTGTAGCTTCGCCAGTAGCTCCTCCTTCCTTGCCGACAGTCGGGAGATTTCTTGATCAAGGTTGCCGATGGAGACTTTTGCTTGACCGATGCCTTTGTGCTTCTCATCGGCAATATGTTTGAATTTGAGCTTCTCTTCCTCGCTCTTGGCTTGAGCGGCCCTATCGGCAATGCGACGGGTAAGCTTCTGGTACTGGATCTTCTTGATGTCGAGGAAGGTTGCCTGGAGAAGGACTTCTGCTGCATCGGCGGAAAGATGGCTTTGAATGTCCTTGAATGCAATCCTTGCTGCCGATGAGTCCTGGATGAGTTGAGACGTGTCTTGTAGCAGCAGGAGAGCAGCTCTTCAAGTTTGGACTTGATTTCTGCCGATAAAGCTGGGACAGAACTTTCCTCTTCCGCATCGTCGAGGATGTCGACTGCAAAGGAGAACAGACTGTCTGCTTGAATGCGGCCTTAGCGTTCATCTTCGTCCTGAGGGTTCAGGCTGTAGGAGAAGAGGCTGTCTGGAGAATCCTGAGCCTGAAAACAGAGGTTAGAGTTTGCCGATCGGAAAATTGTACTGTAAGCTTTAGGATGATTAACTTACCATCTTGAAGCGGATCTCCTGCCTGGGACTTGGAATGCTGGATGGTCCAACTTCATCAGGGACGGCGGCCGCAGATGCCGATGATTGGGCCGGAGAAGCAGTCGGCACCATCGGTGGTGTTACTATCGGGGCTGCTTCCGACGTGGCGGCTGGTTCACGTGGTGGCGATGCTGCCCTTTCATCGGCTGACAGTGCCGATGCTGATGCTACCTCCGCTGCTACGGCGGGTGTTGTTTCTTCATTGAGCCCCGCCGGTACCGATGTTGATGCTACCTCCGCTGCTACGGCGGGTGTTGTTTCTTCATTGAGCCTCGCCGGTACCGATGCCGATGCCGCTTCGGTTGTTGTAGCAGCTGCTATCTCCTGGTCAGGGACGTCATCCATCGGCTGATCAGGCACAGAAGCCGATGGAGGTTCTGTCGACGACCCGCCGGCAGTTAGTGCGATTGGGACCGGAGGCAGTCCTGCTGATGGTGCATCGGCAGCTGGTGGCGCGGTTGGAGCCGATGGTGGAGGAGAAGCCAGCCTCAAGCGCCTCTTCTTCGTCGGCGCAGCAGCAGGGGAGCCGACCCGCTTTGAAGACCGGGGGGCATCGGCAACCGGGCTAGAAGGTGTTTGCCTGCTGGAAGCAGATGCCGATGACCATAGTGCCTGAAAATACAAAGCGAGTTATACAAGATAAATGTTGTCGATGAAATAGCATGTAATCGGTATAAGTAAAGATGAGTTTACTGCATAAATTTGCGTCAAGGCAATAACGGCAGCCGATGTAGCCTGAGCTTTTGTAGGTGTCGGCGTGGGTACCTGTTGAGGCGTGAAGGCGGCCAATGTCGGAGCTTTGTTGCCGATGATCGATACAGGGCCCATTATCCGGAGATTAAAAGGCCTACCACTATTACTCGTTATGGGACTGGATCATCGGCATGTCAGGCGCAAAGGAGTTAGGTGCTGATACCGATGACAAAAATAAAGTATTAATAGTACATCAGATAGCAGACTTACTGCGTCATCGGGGATGAGGTAATCGGCGTCAATCAAGTGCCGATAATAGTGCGAAGACTTCGCGAGTAGCTGGCACTTCCACTCTTGCCACCAAAACTTGAACTCGTTGGTGATGAAAGAGGTTGGCGACCAGGAGGACAAGTCAAGGTCTGACAGATCGGCATCGGCAGGAAGGTTGATGACTTTATTCCAGTCCAGGTTACTGGAGATTGCCTGCCTGGGTCTTACTACCTTAGAGTAGCAGAGTTTGATCGGCAGTTGGCCAAATCCCAGTTGTCTTGCTGCCGCGGATGGATAGTAGAACTCATAGGATGGCGGGGCATTCTTCCCAGATCCAAACATATGTACTGGAATAGCTCGGGGAGTAATGCTGGCCCTCATGATTGCTTGGTTCTCGGGCAGGCTCACATCGGTCAAGTTGAACAGCAGCGGGAATTGGTTGTGTTCATCAAGATATGGCCACCAGGTCCGTTCTGAGGAGGGGAGTCCGTTGTAGAACTTCTGGAAATAATAGCCGAAGTTCTCTGCATCGGCATCGGTACCTGGCAGCACTATGATGGCCTCTCCAAAGTTAAGTGGAGGGCAAGTTGCCGATTCATCATCCCGTATCGGTAATCTTCCGATATGTCCCTCGGGAATTGTTGGGCAAATAAGTCAAACTGGAGGGCCTTGTGCATGTGTGCGTTCAGCCATAGATTGACAAACCACCAGGGGCCTCCGAGATTGCCGATGGGCTCTCCTAGCAGTAGCTTATTGTATACTTGATGCAGCAATCGGTAAACTGATCCAAGAAGATACCTGCCTAAGGGGAGCCTCGTTCCATCGGCAAGTAGTTCGGCCGCTGGGAGATGCATGGTGGTTGGACCGATGGTTTTGCCGCAGAAAATGAATTTTTCCAACCACATGTTTAAAAAGATGGCGTGCTCCCGTTGAGTTACCGATCCAGTCTTCTGGTTCTCTTCAATGTAGCCTGTCCAACCGCCGATATTCCGGGTGTTCACCTTGTACTCGGATTTTCTGTTGAAGAGGGTGAATGTATCGGCAGAGGTGATGTCTAAGCCGGTCAGCATGTAGACATCGGCAAGGGTTGGGGTGGCTGGTCCATGCCTAAAGAGGAAAGCGTTCATACTATCGGACCAGAAGTATGAGGTTGTCATCATTAAGTTTTCATTCTTCTCCATATCGGCAATTGACAGCCTAATGCACTGATCCAGGTTGCGTTCTTTCCAGTACACTTGCTGCGATCTGACCACTCTCAGGTACCAGTTCTTCCATCCTTTGGTAGGTTTGGGCCATGAGCGGAATGTGTCCTTCCACAGTCCTAGGTCAAAACGTTCAGATCTGAACGGAATCCGGTTGGTTTATGCATTAATGATGAATGTGGGGTCTGGATTGCCCATTGGGCCTAGGCAGCTGAGATTGGAACCGGCGAGTGGGATCACTACCCTATTGTACAGTTCCTAGGGTTCAAATAAGAAGGGACGAATCAGAAAGAATGGGGATAAATCCAGGTTTTTTGCGAGGAACAGAACCATACAGAGGGGTCGGATTAGGCGGAGGATGAGTCTTACCTTTGGGATGTCGACTTGGATCGCCATTTGGAGTCAGGGGGATGCTTGGTTCGTCCTTGGATTGCGAAGGAGTACTGTTGCTCGAGCTTGTGTTCTTCAGAGCGGCTGGAGGTTGAAGACAAAGGCAGGAAGGTGAAAGTGAAAATGGGCTCGGGTAAAAAGGGCGGTGTGGATCCCGGTAACTTTTATAAGCCTGTTCAGGGGTATTTTGGGGTTCTGTTTCACACTGTGCAGGAATGTGGAGAGACCCGCGGTAGATACGCGCGGTGATCGAGGTGGTCTACAACTGTTTGTGCTACAATCGAGGGATTTTATTATTAAATTGCAGTTCCACACGCGGGGATCGAGGAAACTGTACACCTATCTCGGGGTAACGGCTACAGCAACGGCTACAGTGGAGAGAATTTCGGCACGTAAAGTTATACGCTCCGAAACTGGGGGGCATGTGTTGACACCGTTTTTCGACACGTGTCAAGTGGGCTGAGGCTTGACTGGTCAATGGCCGTTCTCCATCAGCATCGGGAAAATTCTGAGCCAATGTTGCCGATAAGACTGCTGCAGAGGGCCAAGTGCGTTGCCGATGAAGGCTAGATGATCTTTGCCGACAAAGGTTAATTGGTGAAGTTTTACTAAAGCTGATTGCCAATGAAGAGTCATTGCCGATGCCCGGTGAAGAGTCATTGCCGATGGCTGATGAAGAGTCATTGCCGATTGCCGATGAGGGGTCATTGCTGATTGCCGATGAAGGATGGTTGCCGATTGCCGATGAAGGGTGGTTGCCGATTGCCGATTGGGATGATTGGTGAAGAGTTACCAGCACAAGGACGCTAATCGGAAATGTTGCCGATCAGGAAAGTATTGCCGATACCGATGGACGTAGCTTAGCGCTTGGTAGCAGCAGAAGGTTACCGGTGGTCAAAAGAAGGAAGGCGCGGATTAAAGGGATCTTCCGATGGAAAGTTTTCATCGAGGAAGAGAATAAGGAAACTGGTGTTTTGTGCCAGATATTATTATAGTAGTTTGAGTCCGACTCTTGAATGAGTCGTTTACTTTTATTTAAAATAGGTGTGTTTGTTTAGGAAATAAATATTGTTATCCGGCTCCTGCGCGAGTTAGTTTCCTTTAAAGTAGGAGTTTGTTTTAGGAAGGATATGTGTCGTGTCTTTGTACAACTCTCCATGCGGGAGTATAAATATGTTCCCGAGGGCTATGAAAAAAAATCCAATTCAAAACAAACCAATTTTATCTTATTCTACTTTTTATCGCAATTTACCCTTTTACTGCATTAGCTGTAGTTATCAACGAGTTCTTCAAGCTTTCGACGGGCTGCATCATCCTGATCTCCGTCAAATCCTTGCTAGTTCCGCGTGGGAGTACCTCTGAGCTTTGGCAATCCGGGCGCATCGCTGTTTGCCTCGTTCAACTCTGCTCTAGTTATCCTTGATCAATCTGAGCCTTGACGTTCGGGCGCATCGCTGTCGTCTCGTTCAGTTTGTTCTAGTTATCATCCTTGTCGATTGATTGGTCAAATCGACCGGCACGCCTCCGGAATACCGAGCTTTGGGTAATAGCCAAGGTGTTCACAGATCTGACGCTTTTTGTGTCAACAGTTTGCCTATCCGAAGTTGTTCTCTTTTACCAAGTCAAAAAGCATCATCCTTGGTGATGCCAAAATCAATGGCAACCTTCTCAACTTCTTCCATCTGCTTCTGTCCATACAAGCATTTGGACAATTAAACCAGCTGCAAAACGATCTGCAACAACTTCAATTGAATGATAACAATGATTTATGAACCTGCATATGGACCTCTGGGGCCTTCACTGTTGCTAAAGCTTATAGTCACCTAAAAGGTCATAGAGCAATTCACCCAAGCATCAAATGGATATGGAAAAGTTCATGTCAGAATAAACACAAAGTATTTGCCTGGCTCATTCTAAAGGACAGGCTTAGTACCAGAGAGCTTCTCAAAAGGAAAAATATGGAACTACAAGATTATAATTGTGTGCTATGTAACAGAGCAACCGAAGAATCCATTTTTCACATGCTCATAGACTGCCCCTTTGCAGCAGCTTGCTGGAATTGGTTTGGCCTGCAGATAACTCATCAAGGAGATCTTCTGTCTTGCCTAGAGAGTTTCAGAAGGCAACTACATGTCCCCTACTTTATGGAAATCATTATTTTGATGTGCTAGACCATTTGGCAAATGAGGAACGGGCTCATCTTCAGCAACCGGCAACCTTCAGTGCAGCAAGCCAAAAGATCTTTCAAGGCTGAATTTGCGTTGCTTCTATTTCGCGCAAAGAAAAGATACTTCCCAGGAATTGATTCATGGTTAACCAACCTCGCTTAACCTGTATTCTAGAGCTCATTTTTTTCTTTTCCTTTTTTGTTTCTTGAGCCCCTTTTTGTTAGATGGAGCTCTCTTATGTTATTTCCTTTTCCTCTTTTCCTGTACTGAACTTTTCCCAGCTTTCAATAAATACCAGTAGTGGCGCGCCCCTCCTGTTTACCTTAAAAAAAAACATACATACAGATACATGACGACCATATAGCTAGATCTCTGACTCTGAACAACCTTGTTCCCCAACTTCCCCTGTTGCTTTCCTTGTTTCTGTCAGAGCGCACGCGTGTGTTGCAATTGCAACACACCCCCTGCGATGCTTCATGTACGTACACATCCTTGGTTCCAAAGTCAGGAGTAGGTGGCGAAGAAAGCCGAGGGCTCCGTTTCGGTCGGTTGGCTTGGCTTGGCGCGAAGGGCGGGATACTGCCGCCATGGCCGGAGAGACCCAACCACCCCTAGTGCACGCACGCTGCATCATGTTCAGGACTTCAGGGTAGCAGCTGCAGCTCATAAGCCATGATCCCATCACACACCCACAGCATCAGCAACACCATTTGTCTCTCTTGTTTGTTTGTTTTCCCCTCCTTGGCTCTGAATCAGAACCTCAGATGTACTGTAGCAGGAGTAGTATACGCCTGATCCTTGTCGACACGCACGCACCCTGACCCTGATGATGCCTTGCACTGCACCTAAACTCAATCATCGGTCGACCGGCCGGTTTCACTGTCATGTGGTAGTTGCGCTGCTAGCCTCTCCCTGCATGTTTATCTAGAAGACATGGATATAATGACTGAAGAAAATTAATACCTACTATTCAATATTAGCGTCTCTCTGGTTGATGTTACCGTCTGACAGTGACGTTTGCCGATTAAGACGTACTCCACCAGGATCTTGGAGAATTTAGGAACTCATGCTAATACATACGACGTAGTACGTACTACATGATATGATTTTCTCTGAGATGATACGTCCTTGGTGTCTTTTAACATCCTTAGTGTTTAACAGCGGCCGCTAGACCGACACCGACTCGCTAGCAGCGCCGCGTTCCTTGGTGTTTGGCGTCGCGCGTCCATGGCCGGCGGCAGATCGGGCGGCGACGTCGCCGGCAGGATGGCCGCACGTAGGTCGTCGGGAAAGGGGTGGGCGGGCGCAACGCGACGCGACGCTAGGACGACGTGGCCTGGGTATTCGTCAGGCAGACAACAGACAAGCGAGTGGTGGATGGCGTGGAGGGCGGACAGCAGGTCAGTCTCGGCGTCGTCGGCGTCTCTGTTTGTCAACCGGACTGGCTGGAGCACACTACTCCTCCGGTTCTCCCCGCTTCTTCCTGAATTGGCTTGCAATGGCAACCATCGACAGCGAAAGCCACCCAACCGGACTTATTAATGAGCGTCACCACCAACCGACGACTAATGATTTCTACTCCCTCTTTTTTTTTCACTCACTTGCCTAATATACTCCGTTAATAAACGTCTTGATTTATATACGAGATTTGCTATATTTCAGATACCTGAAATATAGTATTTTTTCAGGCAATAGTGATAACTATTACTAGTGTTCTCTCAAGTGATTAACACAGTAGCTGTTACTAGCATGTTTGTTGGACAGTCAGATGGATCGCCTGAACCTTCAGGCGACTGAGAAGGAGGAAAGGTGTTTATATATACATCGTTATATTTTTTCTACATGTATATTTTTCCATTTTTCCTATAGTTCAGATGCCTGAAATTTAATATATGGTTTCATGCAACACTAATATACCTACAACTAGTATAAGTTAGTTGTTAATTTTGTCTTTGTGTTATAACATATTAAATTTTTGTCATTGTCCTCCTATATAAATAATTGTAATTGTTAAATTGTCTTTGTGAACATATATAAGATTTTGTCACATTTGTAGTTTTGTCTAATCTATATCTATATCTTCTATATCTATATAATAATAAAGAGACAAAATTTCTCCACGATATGACATTTCCTAACTAACTTCGTGAATGCAAATGTCTCTAATCGTTTGTATACTACAACCTTCTATTTTTTTATATATAGGGATTAGACACGAGTATAATCATATTCTAATTTAAATAGAATATGCCCGAGTAAGATGAATAAGAGTTCTAATCATAATCCTAATCTAAATAGTAAAAGGCAAGAGCAGAGATTTATTTCTAATTCTATATATATAATTCGTGTTTATACAAGTTTCAATAGCTCTTGTTTAGCATGATACAGAGTTCGATTCCAAAACCTATTGTGTCGCATATATGATCTAAATTTGAATACAACCAACTTTCCATATAATTTTTATTCCAAAATAGCTCATGATGAAATACCTCCGAGTAGGATGAATAGGGATCCTAATTCTAATCCAAATCTAAATAGAAAAGAACATGTATTTAGCTCAGAAAATAGCTATTCAATGAGTTGATGATAAAAAATAGAAAAAATATAAATATGAATAAATATGCAATACTCCGTGTATTTTTAATTAATGTTCAGTTTTTTCTCCCGTTGTAACGCACGAGCATGTTTGCTAGTAGTTTTTTTATTTCTGAAACCAAAAATCACAGACTTTGTCTACACAAATTACAACGAACTAAACTACAATGTATACAAATATATACAACAGCGGTTGCCTGAAAGCAAATTATAGAAAATTCCATATTTGACTTTGTCTACACAAATTACAACGAACTAAACTACAATGTATACAAATATATACAACAGCGGTTGCCTGAAAGCAAACTATAGCAAATTCCATATTTCTCCATGGCGAAGTAGAAGTAAATTGGAAAGGTGTGCACTTTTTTGAAGAGGCATAGGCTTCAACCATGTCGCATGTGTACGTGCATATAAGTCGCGTGTAGTATATATATAGCTTTGCTTATAAGTAGTAAAGCAGCTTCGTCGGTGGACCTAAGGCCGTTTTATTGATGAATTATTTAACAAAATAACTTTATTAACAAAATATTCTATTAAAATCACTGTTTTATATTTTTTATGACTTCAACTTATATATAGTTTCTCTCTTGTTATAAACACAGAATATAATATGTTATGTCATGGTTAAAAACGTAGTGAAATTTAACAGACCTATCTATAATTCAAGAAAAATATGAGATAAGGCAGGAATGCATGGTGGTGGTGGCGTCACAAAAAAATCGCTATGTAAAAGTCCGATGACGTCACAGTGCTTCTGCTCTACACCTTTTCCTGAAAACGGCTTAATAAGGCTGCAATGGAACGCCTTTGCGTTGCGTTTGTTTTCTTTGGACGTCCACTGTCCACCATATCCTTTCTATTACTTTTCATTGATCCGGTAAAAGCGACAGAATCCTGGCTGATGACGCCAACTAACTCGGCTGCCATGATACACGAGTTGTAGTAGTAAAAAGATTTTGCTAGCTAGGACAGAATGTGTACTAGCTGAAACTGAAAGCTTCTCTGCAGCATCACAGCTCAGAAAAACAAGGGAGTAAAGCCAAGCCAAGACCAAGAGTTAGGTCGCCGTTCAACTCGTCACAATCTACCTTTTTGCTGGGGATTAATAGGTGAACTATGCATGCTCCTTTGTATATTGGTTCTTTTAGCATCACTGTTGCAGAACTTGCACTAGTGGTTTAGGGTGGTTCGTTTCGTTAGTCATCTAGTGGCAGGCATCAACTGAAACCGCCATCATGCTACCAACCGTGATCGCCACGTGCTACTGATTTCTAACTATTTATTTAGGTATCACTGCTTAGCTATAATATACTGCACTTACACTACCTAGGAGTATATCCTTAAAAACGATGCAATTCTTGTTCTGTAACTAGCTGCAGCATCTAAAGTTTGATAATTATATATAGGAAAAAATGCTTACTAAAAATATATATATAGGAAAAATATCAATATTTATGTCACCAAATAGTTATTGTATAAAAATATATTTCATAATAACAAATCTAGTGATAATCAGAATTTTTAAATAAATTTGGTCAAATTCAAGGCCCTTGACTCAGTACTATGCTAGAATTATATCTTTTTCCAAACAGAAGAAATACTCCCTAGTAAATGAATTGTTTTATTAAAAGGAAAAGGCAGCATTCCATTTCCTTCAATCGCAAACAATTCCCATTTTGTGTGGTCTCCCAGTCCCATTTGCACCATCAAGTGGAGGAGATGGTGAACATCTTTCTTTTCCTGCCATAGGGGGTGCAATGCAATGATGATGATAACTGCCAACAAGCAACCTTGCAGTTGCAGAGGAGGAGCTAATGGACAGAGTAGTGGCAGCTGGTGCCTGCCTAGTGCCTCCAAACATTGTGCATGAGCAATGACAATGAGCAATAGCCGGTCGGCCGGTCAGTACCAGGTTCTTGTTTCACACGACGCCGTGCCCCTGCAAGTCCAGCAGAGGTTGAAAAGTTTGGGGTCGAGTTCACAAAGAATCAGACGGGTTCGGTTGGATTAGGTCTCAGCCCACTTTGGCCTTCTAGTCTTGCTTGCTTTGACAGCTCGAGGGGTGTGTCGGTCGTTTCTTTTTATTTTGCATTGCAGCGACAAGTGTGCTTCCAGAAGTCCCACACTGATGCTCAATGGTGATGGGCTCTCCATCTTGTGCCGAGAACTCCTGCATCAGAATTCAGAAGCACCAAACAGAGAGGGATACAAGAATCTGTGTTTCAGCTTCTGAAATGGCATACTTATGCAACAAGCCAGAATAATTGCTTCTGAATTTGGACCCAACTATTCCCACCCAACTTTTGCCACAGGAATACATGATGTCAGTACAAATTAAGGAGAGTCAGTCTTTCACAAATGCATAGTAGTAGGAGTATAATATCAGCAACGGCGCACCAGATCCAAGAGTCAATTGCAAATCACAATCATGAACAGCTTGTGGACAAGATCTATTACCTGAAAAAACTGTAGTACATCTTGCCAAAACTTGACAGTTCATTCAGTTCTCCCAGGAATTGCACTTCTGTCATCTCATACTTTTTTATCGGTCACACAAAAGTTTTACACGTCTTTATATTCAGATAGAAAAAAATACAACACGTCTTAGCGACGCCCTAAAGAGTCAGAAGAATTATACATGGACGCTTAGACCCACCCTAGTATAATTGTTTAATTGATTTGCCTCCATACCATAGGGGAAACCAATATATCTCCTCTTCTTGTTTTGGCGCAAGAAGATTCCATTTGTCCACACTCAACACCAACATGAGAGCTGCCTTGTGTATCATATCATATCGTCATCCATTCATGCTGCAGTATGCACCTGCACACGCAACACAAACAATTTAACCAAAACCAAAAGTGGGCGTGCCGTGCTTGGGACATGTTTGGCTTTTGTCAAATATATTAGTTACCTTACAATAGGTAGCGGTTTAGTATGGCAGATCACCTGACAGTCTGAACAAAAAAAAATGATGCATAGTGGCTGGCTGTTGGTTTCTGAGGTTTCTGAAACTGATAATATTGTTTTGGTTGTTTTATATAAAAAAAACTCGACCTGCGGGGGGATAAGACAGCCTCCGGATATTGCATTAAGAAGAAGACCTTCTCACGCAGGTCGAGAAAACCCGCGAACCCCTGCCCCACCCATACACAGCGGCACCGTAGCCCATGTGAGACGACCACGACCGGGGCCGGACCTGTCGAGAAAACCCGCGAACCCCTGCCCCACCCATACACAGCGGCACCGTAGCCCATGTGAGACGACCACGACCGGGGCCGGACCTTAGACCTGTGCTTTGGCTATGGGACAGATGAGGGGATTTTTTTAACCCAAGCTTGAAATTCGCTCCAACAAGGAGTCGAACCCAGGACCTGAGGAGTGCCGCTAGGTTCCTCTAACCAACTAGACTAGAGGCCCTTTGGCTTTTGCTTGTTTTATTGTGAGAAAAACAAAACACGGTACTATGGCTAATAAGTTGGGCTGATAAGTTCAAACGAACAAGACATCGAAATTTCATTTAACTGTATTTATACAATCACAAGCTTACACTTAATTTTAGTTGCTAAATCATTAAAATTACACCAAAATTCAAATATTTGCTAAGACAAGACAGCTGCTGATAATCAATTCATAACACAATCTTTATTACTCAGCAAACAGAACACTTCTCCTTGGATTTATTACAGCTTTGAGACCACCCACAATGCATTACATGTCCCAAGCGAGGTATGTGACACGCAAGAGCCATAAACTCTTCTCAGGGAAGCACATGCTACAATGGTCCCGTCAGTCCTTCTGGAGCCTGAGTGTGAAGGCCTGAAGAGATAAGAGCACTTGCTTGAGCCGCTCTCTGATTTCAGCATCAATCAGATTTCCGTCGCTGTCAAACTTGGGTGGTTGCTGAAATGCTTGGACGCACAGTTCTGGCTTGTTGATGAAATGAAGATCCAAGAATACCCCAACCTGACGGAGATGGTACTGCGACCTCCCTCCTCCAAAGCCACCGCCTGCACTCACAATTGCAGCGGGTTTGTCTGCCCAACAGTTCTTTCCTCTAGAAGCCCAGTCAAGTGCATTCTTCAGGGGGGCTACAATTGTTAACACAAACCATGTAAAGGAAGCAGAAATGCTGAATTGTAAACGCAGGCTACGATTGTAACACAAACCATGTATCATTTCAAAAAGAGATGAATTTGGTAGTTTTGGCATTAGTTTTTCTCGAACTACTCAGGAGAGCTGCGTGTCATTTCAATATTTCATCAAGAAGAAAATAGTTTTGGCATTATGATATTCTAACATTGTCTTAAAACAATAAACCACTACACAAATTCTGAAACTAACGATTCATATCAATATTAGGCCAGTTAACCTAGGAATGAAATCTTTCAAAATGTAAAAAAAAAAAATGTGTACTCATAATCAGACAACATGGAGAGGCACCCATTGATAAACAAATAGCAATGTTGAATCAACATGAACCTATGCATAATTAACATCATGCGCAGTACAAATTACCTGCCAAACAACACTATAAGAAACTTTGTAAAAACTAATTCGAGATATCACGTCCTGTGGGCAAATATAATGATGCAGATAATACTACAGTGTCCTAGACCTACCATTGACTGCATGGTATGTAGAAGATGTATTCAGTGCCACAAAAGGTCACAATCTACATTGCAGGTTCAACTGTGAGTACATGGAATGCAAATGATGCAAACAATATAAGCTGATGATTTCATTAAAAGTGCAGGTCATATATGGTGGGCTAATGAGTAGAGACCAGACGATTGGGAACGGCTAAAATCTGGAAGCAATGGCAGCAGAAGTAACAGTGATACTAGGAATGAGACAATAGCTTCATCTCCAGGACAGTGGAGTGAAATCATGCACTCCATAACAGCATATATAATAGTAATACTAATACACAAAAATTATATTGCGTCAAAATTTAGAATAGATGTTAACAAACATAATGGGCAATACACGAAATGGAAGTTGCTGCATTCCTAGCAAATGAAATGGAATAGCCATGATATTTTGGGGAATGGGCTTTCTTCAGCTCATGGGGTAAAGGGGATGACAATATAGATACGGAGTAGTAATCAAAAGGGCTAAAATCCTCTTAGTACAATGATACACAGCTCTTTTGTGCGTTCAAGGAAAAAGAAACAAGAGGATTAAAAAGGAGCATTTCTTAGTAGTAGCCAGTAATCTGTAAACTAAACCAGCATCAAATTCAGCAGAAAGTATGAAGGAAAGAATATTGCACCTTTGTTGATAAGATTTTGCAAGAAAGGAATAAAGGAAAAGCACACACATCATGGGGGACATGGCGGCGAAGAGCGTACTGGCGATGGAGTAGTTGTACTCGGGCGCGCCGAAGAGGAAGCAGTCGGCCTGGCAGACCTTGGCGCGGAAGGCCTCGACGGCAGGCGGGAAGCCGGTGCCACTGCCACCGCCGGTCTCGAGGTCGGTGTTGATGATGGGCAGGTCGGAGATGTCGAGCTCGTCGACGCGGATCCCCGGGATGGAGTCCTCGCACACCTCCGCGGCTGCCGGGTAGTTAGTTAGTTGGACGAGGAAGCGATGAAGGAGGTGGGAGGCGAGCAGCAGGGAAGGAGCAAGAGGAAGGGAAGCGTACCGGCGCGGAGGAGGCCGCGGTTGAAGGAGGCCTTGCGGAGAGAGCCGCAGATGGCGGCCACGCGCAGGACGGGCCTCGCTGACGCCGCCGCGACTTCCATGCTTCGACTTCGAGTGTTTGGGGTGGGGGCCGTGGGGCTGGGAGTCCGACTAGTCGAGTTGGTTGGTCGCCGTGCTGGTGCTGGTGCTGGTGTTGGTGCACGACGCGGCGGCGAAGCCAATAAATAACGTCAGGCACTCACAGGCAGCCCGGTCAGCTCGAGTCGAGTGCGCCACCGGCGTTTCCACGATTCTTTGCCCAAATCATTGGCGTAGTATTCTATCGGGCTCTTGGCAGCCGGCGGCTCGTCACCGGCGGATGAGAGCATGACCTCGGCTCAGCCTTTTCTTTTATTTTATGACGAGAGGATGACCTCAGCTCAGCTGGATGGCATCTCAGTTTGCTTGCTTGCTGACCAGTTTTATGGGGGGCCCGCCGTGAGCAGTTTTATGTGTGGCCCAGCCTGCAACCCATGACGGGCCTTTAGCGCTCCACGTCGTTCTATGGGCCAGTTAGCACTTGCGCGTCCAACAAGGAAACGGGGATTTGAGCCGCATTGTAGTAGGAAGTACGAGCGAACCTCTTTTTTTTTTTCTTTTTCGGGATCTAAACTTCCCTTTCTCTAAAATAAACCCATAGTCTTCTATAGTCCTATCTCCGATCATATTTTGAAGACACGAAGATGAGGGATGCACTCAGTCTTGTCCACGAGCCCATAAATACGGTTAATTTCAAACAAGAAAACTGATGTTTTCAGAAATTAGATCACAATGATTTATCATGAGTGGAAAAACCATTTCTCTCGTCCATGAGTTGCACACTAGTTTACAAGTACAATTCTGGAGGTGATCATAAAGAATTAGTAAGCTAGCTTGAAAGTTGGTACACTGTACACCTAATCTTTTTTAAACACTCTTCCTGCGTTTCATGTGCCTGAAAATGACAAGAGATTTCAGACCACATTTTAATTGTGTGCAAACAACAAACAAGCAAGCAATGGAAGGGGAAGAGCTGATTTCTGATCAGACACTTCACATGCATCGTCTGAATTTCAGACACATGAGTAATAGCTTGACCCTTTTTTAAAAAAGAAGAAAAAAGGTGGGGGGAGGTGTAGAAGCCCTAATGACATGATGATCTAACTTTATTCGTTTGGTTTATCAATTCAGTTTATTAATCATGGTGTAATGTTTTTCTCTCACAACAAAACATAAAAAAACAGTTGGTTTAAACAACCAGCCGAAATGGCCGATTGTTGCGGGGGAAACTGAGAATAACTAGTGCAACAATCTGAAAGCTGTTTTAGAGAGGAAACAATCTGAAAGGAAATGTGAGCAGATACTCTGGTGTCTGGTCGAGTGGTCCTACAGGCTTCACTGCTTGGGTGCCTCTGCGGCTTCTGCGACGACGGAGCACGCGCGACAGTAGCCTAGAGAAGCAGAGAGGCGGAGGGAGAAAACTGCAGCTGCAGCCTGCAGGCCACGAGGAAGACTACGGCCTCTCAGCCTTTCCAGGTCTGCCGTCTCGTCTCTACGGGCTGCTCTGCTCAACGTTTCCAGCCTTTTGACCCTGCAATTTTTTGCCACCAACGGGTGGCGAGAGGCGGCTGCTGCTGCTGCCGTACTACCTCGTAGGTCGAAGTGGACTGTGCACCGGCAGCCAGCAGGAGCAGGAGCAGGCACAATGCCGCATTCCAGCCAGGTGGAAGATGCCAACCTTGTGCAGTTTCTTCGATCTGCTTTGCATCATCATTTATTTTAACGTAATTCGGGTGCGTGATGGTTTAAGTTGAAGTTCAGAGGAACCGGGCATGCAGGCTGGGCAAAAGGCAACCCATTTCCGGTGAGAAACCGCAGCAACGGGCGAGGCGCGAAGCTATGGATGATCGAGATCGACGCAGGCACTAGCAGGCAGCGACCGTTTTTTTTTTTTCACAGCTCCGAGCCCCCGACACTGCCTTTGACCACACCAAATTTTGCCCAAGGCTGCCTGCATGCTGACGCTGCACCTCTCCACCCAAGCACCCAAGGTGTGTTTAGTTCCCTCAACTTTCCATCCCATCGAATTTCTATTCCCCATCACATCAAAATACCGACATATATATGAAGTACTAAATATAGATGAAATAAAAAAATTAATTATACAATTTTGTTATACTTTACGAGACGAACATTTTAAGTCTAATTAATTAATATTTAGATAATTATTATTAAATAAAACCAAAATTACTACACGTGACAAGTGCTACATGATTTTTTTTCACCCTATTCGGCAGGATCTAAGGGCGCGTTTAGTTCCAAAAAATTTTGGCTTTTGGCTACTGTAACACTTTCGTTGTTATTTGGTAAAAATTGTCCAATTATGGACTAATTAGGTTCGAAAGTTTCGTCTCGCAATTTCTCGATCAACTGTGTAATTAGTTTTTTTTTTCGTCTATGTTTAGGGGGTGTTTAGATCCAAAACCAAAATGCAAAATGACACTGTAGCATTTTCGTTTGTATTTGGTAATTATTATCCAATCATAAAGTAATTAGGCTCAAAAGATTCGTCTCTCCAATTCCAGATGAACTGTATAATTAATTATTATTTTAATCTACATTTAATTATCCATATATGTGTCAAAGATTTGATGTGATGGGGAATCTTGAAATATTTTGGATTTTGGGGTGGAACTAAACATCCCCTTAGTACTCCATGTATGTGCCGCAAGATTCGATGTGACAGGGATCTTGAAAATTTTTGGTTTTTAGGTGGAATCTAAACGGGGCCTAAACACAGCCAAACCTGAATATATTTGATCTGACGCGAGCGAGACCCATGGCGAAAAGCGGCAGAGCAGCGCAGGACAGCGTGCCCCAGGACGCGTTGGATTGGACGTCCTCTCAGCATGCATCGAGAGTCGTGAGCACGGGGAAAATCAACGGTGGAGATCACAGCACGCTCGCGACGACGACCATGCAGCTGCGCCTGCGGTTGCGCGGGCTGCTGACGAGCTGCGACCTGCGAGCCCAGCCGAGACACTCACTCCCTGTCTCCCTCTACAAATACGTACTACTCGTAGTAGAGCCAAAGAGTCTACTACTCCCGGCAGCTATTTCGCTGTTCCTTACCGAACCAGCCACTGTACAAGTGTGTCTCGTACAACAGGAATCTACCTCAGCGTCTGGTCGTACGTACGTCCGAAATGGCCAGCGAGGGGAGGTCGTCCGGCGGCGTCGCCGAGCTGATGGAGCCGGCGCTCACGTTGGTGGTGCCCGTGACGGCGACACCGACACCGCGGAGGAATAAGCCGCGCGGGCGTCCTCTGGGGTCGAAGAACAAGCCGAAGCCGCCGGTGGTGGTGACGCGGGAGAGCGAGGCGGCGATGCGGCCCGTGGTGCTGGAACTAGCGGCCGGGTGCGACGTGGTGTCGGCGGTGGCGGGGTTCGCGCGCCGCCGCCACGTGGGCGTGTCCGTGCTCTGCGGCCGCGGCGCGGTGGCCGCCGTCACGCTGCGCCTCGCGGCCGCGGCCTCCGCGGTCACGCTGCACGGACGGTTCGAGGTGCTGGCTCTGTCCGGCACCGTGCTGCCGTCGTCGTCGGCGTCCGCATCGGCGGCGTTCTCGATTTCCCTGGCTGGCGCCGGCGGGCAGGTGATCGGCGGGACCTTGGCTGGGGAGATGACCGCGGCGGATGGGGTTGTCGTGGTGGCCGCCGTGTTCCGTAGCGCCCAAGTGCACCGGCTCCCCGCCGCCGCTGGCGCGGAGGATGTGGAAGCGGACGGCGGTGGTGGTGGAAGCAGGGAGGTGGGGAGGCACCACCCGCAGCAGTTGCTGATGCAGGTGGCGGCCAGTGGCGCCGACGTGGCCGGACTGGGTAGCTACGGCGGTGGCGGCGCTGGGAGCGACGGCGGCGGCCACGTGGGCCAGCACGCGCAGCAGCTGGCTGAGTTAGGTCTGTGGGGCCAGCAGCCGACGCCCGCTCGCGGACCGGTCCACCCTCTGGTGCACCGTTTCTAGAGCCAGGCAGCCTTGGTTGGCCTGTGCGTTCGAGCGACGTTCTCTTGCCCTGTTACGAATACCGGGAGACGGTTCCGTTTCTGTTGCTAGTAGTCATGCGTCCTGGGTAACTCCTAGTGGTAGTAGTAGTGGTGGTGGGTGAAATTGAAAAAAGCTTTTGGAGCTCAAGATCGTTGCATGTGTTTGCAAATGATTTTTGTTGATTTGTTCCTCGGCAGCGAAGATACAAATCAACAAAAATCTTAATTGCGATACAACATACGGAGTACTCCGTACTAGTCTTGTTTTTACTCGTGATGGAATCTCGATTGGGTACAGGCTGCGTTGCGTGCGATGCGATGCGAAGCACGACGACGATACAGCATGTGTGCGGTGCCGCTGCCGCTGTATTTTTCTCGGGAAGGCGCGAGTTGTGTTCTGTTTCCGAGGCATAAATCCCATGCAAGGCGTAAAGCTGCTGCTTTGCTCCTTCGCCGCTGTGGCCGGACGACTGTGGTGGTCCGAGCACGCACGCAGACGCAGGCCGACCCGGCATCACGTACATTTGACTACGAAGCGCCACGGTCCACCACTCCAGCTCACACACCTCACTGTTTGTGTCACTGACGATGATGGCTTCGCTAGGCAGCCCCTCTCGGCGCAGATCGACGAGCGCACCATCTCGCTCATCGCAGTGCCTGCACCTGCACCTGCACCTGCATGCGCGTGGTCGCCTGGTCGGTGAACTTTATGCAGGGCATGCAAGAGCTCACCACCCACCAGCACGGAGACGGTCCAACGAATGAAGAAATATTGGGCATGCAGCCCGAGCCCGTGAGCCCGCCACGAGTCCCGCTGTTTTGGCACCGCACGAGCACGGCACGGCCCAGACGTGCAGGCCGAGCTTGGGCCGCACCCCAGGCCCACAGGCCGGCACGGCACGGCCCGCCAAATAACGCCAGGCCCGTCATCGGCCCGCAAGGCCGCACCCCTAGCAGACCGAGCCGAGGCAGCCCAACGGTAATCCCCCGACCCCGTATAAAAACGGTCGAGTCGGCCGCTCACCCCCACCCCACCCGAACCCTAACCCTATCCACTCCCATCCGCATCCGCCACACTCGCTCTCGTCTTCGGTCTTCGACGGCGCCGACTGGATCCGGTGACATCGTCGCCGCTCACCTCCTCTCCGGCCGCTGTACCTGAGACCTGAGTTCCCTACTCCCTTGTCCCTTCCCTGCTCTGCTCCCTCTCCGGCTCTCCGTCTTCCTTCTCCTTCTCGTTCCCT
Source organism: Microstegium vimineum (assembly GCA_022036555.1). NCBI lineage: Eukaryota > Viridiplantae > Streptophyta > Magnoliopsida > Poales > Poaceae > Microstegium > Microstegium vimineum. The sequence goes on along the minus strand of CM039137.1, from coordinate 17,113,748 downwards.
TGTCATGTCGATGAATCAGTGAGTCCGCCTCCCCGTCTCTCCATCGCCGTTGCTCGCTGTCCTTAATCCGGTCTTGCCTTTGTGTGGCCCTCGTCTTCTCTGGCGCCGGGCTCCGGTTGTGCAGGTACTGTCCTTATCCCAGTCCCCATTCCATTCTTAACCCTAACCCTAACCCTAACCCTAGGTCCTATCTCCATTCTCATCGATCCTCTATTTTCTTGCGCAGGTCCCTTGCCGTTGCCGATGCCTCGCCGTCAACTAGCCTAGGCGTAGACGGACGACGGGCAATGGCACCGCGGCCAAGCTGTGGCCGCGCACCGTTGAGGAACGGTGCCGGAGCAGTTCGGCCGTCCGCGGCCGAGGTCCCCTTGGCGACGGCGTGTGACCCGCGCGACGATGATGCCCCAGATTGGACTGGCGACGATGACTTGGTCGCGGCTGGTCTGTCCCCGGAGCACGACGACGACGGACGTGACCCCTTTGACGTGTTCGTCGACGCTACCCGCGGGACAGAGCCTCCCGTGATCGACGTCGATGCCGTCGATGCAGGGGCAGTGAGGACGGCGACGGCGGTGGACTCCAACAGCATTGGTGTTAATGGTAATGCTTCTGCTAATGGCACTCCTTCCTCTGTTTCTAAACTTGGTAAGCGCAAGTCTAAGTGTTGGGATGACTTTGATGAGGTTTTTGAGAAGATTGATGGTTCTGATGTGCGTGTTCAAGCTATATGTAAGATTTGTAGAAAAGTGTTGAGTGCTAGATCAGCTGCTGGTACTGGACATATTCTTAGACATGCTGCATCTTGCAAACAAAAATTTGATCATCAGTCTAGGGTTCAGTCTAGACTTGCTTTTAATGCTGATGGGTCTGTGCATAATTGGAATTATGATCCTATGCTTGCTAGAACTGAACTGTGTAGATTGATTGCTAGGCTTGATCTTCCTCTTGGTTTTGGTGACATTAATGCATTTGAGGAATATATTGTTCGTGCTCATAACCCAAGATTTGTTAGATCATCTAGAAGAACTACCACTAGAGATCTGGATAAGTTATTTGTTGAACGTCGTGTTGTGATTAAGAATTGTTTGCTTGCTTCTTCTGTTGCTTTGACTTCTGACATATGGTCTGGTAATACTAAGGAGGATTACATATCTGTTGTTGCTCACTATGTGAATTTTGATTGGGAGTTGCAAAAGAAGATAATAGGTCTTAGGTTGATTGAAGTTAAGCATTCTGGTGAAAACATAGCTGCTAGAATTGCATCTGTGGTTGAGGAGTATGGTTTGATTGATAAGATCTTTTCTTTCACTTTAGATAATACATCTTCAAATGCTAAGGCAATGTAAACTTTGACACCCATGTTTGCTGGTTATCTTGGTCCTGATACTGCACCTAATGATGAACCTAATAATAGAACTTACAGTTTTGTGCATCAACGTTGTGCTTGTCACATTATTAATCTCATAGTTAAATCTGCATTAAAAAGAATCAAACCTTACATAGATGATTTTAGAACTGCAATTAATTTCTTGAACTCATCTAATCAAAGAATTGCTATGTTTAAAAACTACTGTGAAGCTAAAGGTGTGAGACCTAGGAAATTTGGCTTAGACATGGATGTAAGATGGAATGCTACTTACCTCATGCTAAAACACTTGGTTCCTTACAATGAAGTATTTTCTGTGTTCATAAATTCAAATTATGATAGTGCACTGTTGTCTCCAGCTCATTGGCATGTGGCTAGGAAATTATTAGAGTTCCTGAAACTATTTTATGACTGTACTGTTATACTGTCTGGTGTTTATTATCCTACCAGTCCTCTTGTGTTGCACCATGTTCTGGAGATTGTATCCCATTTGCATGCATGTGACAGAGATGTTAATCTGAGACCCTTTGTGTACCCTATGCAAGAGAAATTCCTTAAGTATTGGAAAGACATTCCTCTCTTATACTCATTTGCATTCATTCTTGACCCTAGAGCTAAGCTCAGAGGTATGCAAAGGGTCCTTCATTTACTTGGTGATTATAGTGCTACTGATTACACTACTTACTATGATGATTTGAAAATTGAGTTGCATAAAATGTTTGAGAAATACTTGAGAAAGTTTGGTGCAGCCAGGTCACAAAGGGTTGCTGGTCCTACCCCAGCCACTGGTAAGAGAAAACAGGCTTGGGGGAAAAATTTTGGAGACTCAGATCAGTCTGGTCCTTCCACTGCCACTACTTCTCACTCTACTGCTTCTGAACTTACTAGCTATTTGGACAGTGACTGCTTAACTTCTTATGAGGATGCTTTTGATATTCTCCTGTGGTGGCGTGACCACAAACTAACCTATCTCATCCTTGCTATTATGGCAAGAGATATTATGTCAGTTCCTGTTTCCACTTGCTCTTCGGAGTCTTATTTTAGTTTAACAGGGAGGATCCTAGAAGAACGGCGCCGCAGCTTGAAACCAGAACATGTGGAGATGCTAACCTTGTTGAAGGATTGGCATCTAGGAGAGAAGAGGGAACAACATCAAGCTGTTGATACCAAGGAACTTGAAGATGCATTCCAGAATCTGTTCCTGGATGAACCTGAAGGTGAAGCTGATGCATCTGGTGCTGGTGGCTAAGACTTGAAAGAATGGCTGACTGGATTTTGGTACTTTTGTGTGAGCTGACTAAGAGTGGATGTGTCCCTCAGACCTCACTTGCTTAGTTTTCATTTGCACTTATGAACAATGGTCTTATGGTCTGTAATACTTTGTTAAGACATTTGGAGCTGGTTGCACTCTTTTTTCCTGCCTAGGGTTTCTCACAAGGGTGAGTTTTACCTAGGTAGGTTTTTAATGAGGTAGCATTGCACAAAACAGCTCATTTTGATATATGATCTGATCTGTTAAAGTGTTAAGTGATGTGTTGTGTTATGTGAATCAGTGAATGTGATCTGTTAAGTACTTAAGTGATGGGCTGATATTTGAATCAGTGTATGTGACTTGTATCTATTAAATTGTGACTGAATGTGATTTTGATATCTGAATATGTGTATGTGATCAAATAGATCTGTGAATGAGTGAATGTGTGTTTTTCATATTTGAATTTCTGAATTTTTCTGTGATTCTGAGAATCAGTGAATATTTATAAAAATGTGAATTGGTGAGGGTTTTCTGATTGACGGGCTACAGGCCGGCACGGCCTGTTGATTTTACCGTGCCTGACGGGCCAGCCCGGCACGTAAACAGGCCCACAGGCCGCCTTGGCACGGCCCGCAGGGCACGCCGTGCCACCTTGGCCCGACAGCCAGCGTGTCGTGCCGGCCCGGTGTCGTGCGCCCGGCCCGATGCCCAGGATAAGAAGCGATCGAGAGCTTGCGCCGACGGGGCCAGCGGCACGCCTTGAGCCTTTGCTGTCGCTTTCTGACAGTAAATCCTGGAAGTCAATTGTTTACATATGCTCCACAAAGTTTTCAGACTGAATTCCGTCCGTGGCAGTAATCAATGTCTTCCACCACAGTCGTTTTCACCATGGTCACTTAGGGTCTGTTTGGAACGCAGGAATGTAAAATAAAGAAATATGAAAAAAACATAGGAATAGGATAGGAAGGAAATAGGAAAACAGACGAATGAAAAACCAAAGGAAAAATATAGGAAGGATCGTTTGGAACACATGAACAAGAATATAGGAAACAAGAATTCGGTGGGTTCCATGTACGAAAAAGTGATACAGGTACACAACTTCTCAAGTTGCATTTCTTGGACACTGACATCCACTACAAGCATGGGTCACATTGTCAGTGTGATGGCTGCTCAAGCTTCACGTGTGAGTGGGAGGCAGCAACAGCAGTGCCAGATCCTTTTTTCACATGCGCTGCCTCGGGCAACCACGAAGGAACGAAAACTTTGGGTCTGGGCAGATGTTTCACTTCCTATGAAATGGCTAGCCAACTAGAGTATTCCAAAGGAAAGACATCTTCCCAATCCTCTGTTCCAAACGCTCATGCTAACTTCCTTTCCTCCGTTTCTAATTCCTGCAAATTTCCTTTGGTTTTCCTCCAATCCAAACGGGGTCTTAACCAATAATTTGCATGTTACTTCCATCTACTGGTTGTGGGATACGGGATCGGTAAATGCAAACCACAAGCGTCCATTTTACTTCAAGATTCGTACACCAATACTTTAAAATCCGTGCCCAGTGCTTTAAAATCTGTGCTTCAGTGTTTTATTTGACTTGCACGAATCACGGAACGAACTGGGTCGTTGGATAAGAGGAGTGCGCCCACCCCATTGTGGAAAATACAAGTTGATACGGGATCGACTCGTCAACCTCACGCCCTCGGAACGAGATCGTCTAACTTCACCTCAAAACGACTGCACCTGCAGTCAGCGTATCGATGTCGTCGGCTCATGATCGAACGAAGGCTGGACGTCCGGCTGTTGAGCTCCTGTTATCTGGGCCTCGGCCCAACAATAGCTCTATTGCTGCTTTGTTTTGGCGCCGACTTTTCTATTTTGGCGCGATTTCTCTCTACTTTCCCGCGAACGAGGCCGCGACGGTGAGGCATCGAGCAGGGGCGATCAACTTTACCGTGGAAACTAAAACCTCAAAGCGCAAAAGAACTTGGCTTGACAAGAGACGCAAAGTTGCAAAGAAGGTAGATAATCAAAAGAAAAATAGTTCAAAGGTATGTCATAATACAGTTTTTTATTCTCTTTTACTGTGTTCAATAGGACATGCTCTTTTTTTTGTTTAAAGGAAGAAGAAACTGCAAAGAAGGGAGGTAAGAAAAAGGAAAAAGAAGCAATTGTACAAGACACTACAGCGGTACAAGACACTGCAACATCACAACATATTTATCCTAGTACTTCTTTGCAACAGTACATAGCCATCAATACCTTCTCTCAGTCGTTTACGGTAATGTTTGCAAAATATACCACATTTCCGAATCATACATGGCAACCATGTTCAATTATTGTTCTTTATTTTTCAGGGAGCAATCACAGATGATGTGATTGATGAATTCTAGTAGCATGGATATCTTTTGCCTCTTGAAAATGAGCTACCATGATCTGCATGTATTTTCACTCAAAGGAGAGCATCAGAAATCTCATTATGTAGTCCCTGGAATTTAGTAGTTGTGTCTCATGCACTTCATATTAGATGCCTGGGAACAATGATATTTATGTCAAAACATTCCAAAAGACAATTTATTGATAATTGCTCTTTATTCAGTCAAAACATTCCAGATTTGCAAAAGATAACATATACAATTTGCTCTACTAGTCTGCTTCTATATAATCACAACTTGATAGCAGTTTTGTTGCCTATACCTGCACAAATTGATAAAACTTGTGCTACCTATTCAGTTACAGCAGTGATACAATTCACAGCATAAAGTCAATTTTCACAACACAATGCTTGAGCATCAGCGTCCATGCTCCTAGTCCAAGCTTGATGGCCTCGATGTACCCAGGCTACGCACGACCTCCTAAGAATGATGCAGCCTGAAAATGACGTTTTGCACAAATTGCACTTCACAGCTAGCTCCTGAAAAGCTCCTGGGACAGCTAGCTCGTCAAGATCGAGCGCGACGTGCAGCAAGTGAGCGAGGTGGAAACGCCGCGGCTCGAGCACGACAACGGCACCACGCTGGGCAAGGGACGGCGACGGCGCCGCGCTCGGCGAGGACGACGGCAGCGCCGCGCTCGGCAAGGACGGACAAAGACGGCGCGACGCTCGAGGGACGGCGACGGCGCCGCGCTCGGCAAGGGCGGCGACGGCGCCGCGCTAGGCAAGGACGGACGACGGCGGCGCGACGCTCGGCGACGACGGCGATAGACCGGCGCTTGGCGAGGACGGCGCTGCGCGACGCGGTGCTCGGCGAGGACAGCAATGGCACGACAGTTTGCGGCGCTCGAGTGGGACTACGAAGAATGCGGCGGCGGCGATGCGTTCGAGTGTTCCTCCCCGGGAGCGCGCTGGGCCTTGCTATGTGCAGCCCATTTCAATTTAACGAGTCTGTCTGTCGGATCATCAAGCATGACTGCAGGTGCAGTCGTTTTGAGGTTAAGTTATACGATCTCGTTCCACGCCCTTTTTCTTGAAACGACGTAAAAAAACCTTTTCTTTTCATCATCCATCTTTACTGAACACCCACTTTTATGAAATACTAGTGAAGGGCCCGCGCCATCGCGGGTGTGCACAGTGATATATAAAAGTTTAAATACAAAGAAAGTACGGTGATTAATAAGGAATAAAAGGCAATAAAGCACATTCATTTTTGTACATGGTATGAACAAGCTAAGGAATGAATGTTTCTTCACAGGACAACCTTTTATTGGGGTGGCCTGGAACCCTTGTTAGTTCTATAAGCCTAAAAAACATGATGGTCTATAAATACCTCACGTATATTTCTCAGGTTTGGAAATAGTTGGCAGACATGCATGGAAATATATTACATATGTTGTTCAGGTCTGGAAAGCATGGTAACTGACAATCATATTACATGTTCGGTTATATGAATCAAGATATATTATACATTGTGGCATCATGTATGGTCCATTAGGTGGGCTAGGGCAGTCCTTCGTGGCCTGATGTGTTTGTTGTCAATAATTTGGCTCACCATCTGAGCTGTGCAAATGATCGAGTCCCATGGATTCCGAGAAAATACATTAACGAATCGGCGCACATGATTGACTAAATACAAACCTTGCTTCCATACTGAGAACACGGAGAACAGAGCAGGGTGATTGGAATCAATGTGTAACCCAAAAACACAGGCCACAAATGACGAACAGTACACTGGATGCAACTAACAGTAAAGAGTGAACTAAAATCGCTATAAAAACATGCAACCAATGGTAGAGAGTGAATTAGAATCACTGTAAAAACAGGCAATAGGCTAAGCCGGTTGTGCGTCTTTCAATAGAGTATTCATATAAGGCGCGAGGACAGTAAAGAGGGAATTATCACTGGGCACAAATCAGTAAAAAGATATTTAAAGGCATGTTTAGAACAGCTGGTATACGCAGGCAAGTTCACATTCAAAAATATATAGTGAATGCTTCAATGTAGAACTATCTGTGTTAACAATGAAATAGATGGGCAAATAGCTTCTAACATGACACAGGTAGAGTAGATTAAGCATATTTTGGAACATCACGTTATCTGGAAACCATGTAAGTGCTGAAACTAACAAGACAATGCAATGAACAAACATTTTTTATTCCAATGCAGGTTTATTTAGCAAAGGATAATTGAGGAACAGATCTTTCATCATAAGCACTGATAGTTGTCTTATTATAGACAAATTTGAACCAAAATTGCCCACCTATGATAGTGGAACAAAAGAATAGGAGTGGTTATACCAGTATATGTACATACATAAACTAATGTAGCTGTAAAAGAGTTTCATCCTCTAACTTAACCTGTTCCACAACAGAAATAATGGTTAAAATAGTTATCGCTATGAAATATCACATGCACAGAAGCTATAAATTTCTATTTCTATGAATCTGAAAAGAGGAAGCAAGAAATCTTTATTAGGAGCACCACATTTGAGTCAGCCTCACTTAAGAGGAGCCAATCATCTAAGTCTATGAATAGAATAAGGCACATATTTGAGACACCTAGAGTATGGAAGCATGGGAACCTGATTATAACAGGAGGCCAACAATGGAAACACAGTTTTAGCATGACGTACATGATACTGTAGTTAGCCAAGAAAGAATATTGCAAATGCTAAGATTATCATCTTATTATGAACTTACCTATATTAAACAAGCGAACAATATTTAGGGATTTTTTAGACAGCTGATGCATGTATTGCCCCTTTCTGAATGTTGAACCAATGAATTAGCAAAAGGATCTGCACAATCTAGACATGCTCACCCAAAAAACATTTGACATGGTGAACCATGTGGAGGGCCCTGATCAACCAGCAACCTGCACCCCAAAAAAATCCTAAAATTGTCAGCAGCTGTGACAACCAAAAGGCTCATGAGGCCTGCAACAAGATGTTTCCCCTAACAGAGCATCCCTGTAAGGCGCGAGAAGCCAGAAATAGTCAATAAATAATGAGCATAAGCAAGCAACATTTTTTATTTGTGGGGTCTGTAATAGGAAGTCCATGAAAACCATCGCAAAGAGCTGAATACATTTTACAATATACCAAAATTTTCAGCGCAAACTATTTTAATTCGATGGCAGTGGCTGAATATATTATGCAATATGTATAAATTTTTGTAAAGAAGCTCAGGGAAAAAATGATTGAAACTAAAATAGATAAATTCTGATAAGGTAAGTGAACCTGTTTTTTTTGGAAGGAACACAAACAGTTTTGTCCCCTTTTTTTCAGAAGTGAAGGTAAAAGGAAAAAATATGACCAGTTATGAAGGTCATAAATCAGAGCTCACAGATATAGGCAAAAATGCAAGAAATTATTTTTACCTCAGCGATGTAACACTGCAGCTGAAGTATTCTGCTTCTGATAGTGGAGAAACTGAAAACCACACAGCCAATGTAACGTGAAGGATCTGTAAAGAGCCACACATAAGTTTGAAGCTCTGTGTAATGTGCATAAGACCGTTGGTAGAAATCAACATAAAAAGCGGCCGTTCATATAGGCAAAAATGCAAGATAATATTTTTACATCAACGATGTAACACTGCATTTGAAGTATCCTGCTTCTGATAGTGGGGGAACTGAAAACCACACAGCCAATGTGACGCGAAGCATCTGTAAACAACACTAAAGTATGTGTCAGTATCATCTAAGTATGTGTCAACATGTAAATATGAGCAGCACAAAAAGAGAGAGAAGAATTGGTTCGAAGAACGTAAATTCTCTGATTCACTTTTTGGTTTGTTTCATTTGTTCATATAAAAAGCACTAAAGTATATATCAGTATCAACTAAATATCTGACATCTGACTAAAATGGCTCCCTTCCTGGGTTGTTGTATAATAGTTGAAATGGAAATAGGTTTTTTGCAAGCACCAACGTACCTGTGATGGACTGATATTAACTGGAACTTTCTATCCATTTTTAAAACCTTTGGAAGCAGAAGAACCAAAGAGGTTTGGTAGCAGATACAAATTTAGAAAGAACATTTCCTGGAAGTCAAAAGTGGTAATTTTATGACGCTTCAATGTCAGAATGGCAGTGATAACAATAGTACACATACAGGCAGCACATAACTGATAACCTATAGGTTCACCTTAAGTTGTAATAGAAAATTTTCAAATACACAAATTAAAATATAGAAGGTGTGAAGACTGACCTTAAAGACGAACCCAGAACAGGTGCACATAAAAATTAGATAAGAGTGTAAGAATGAACACTAACCTGTGATGCCTTTAAACGGTTGGAAGCATAAGGTCTCATAACTTTTACTAAACACTGGAGATCCTGCAAGAGGGGAAAACACAGAGTAGTGGGCAATAGGAAGCCGACATGTAAAAGTAACTATGATAGCTTAGGGCAACCGGAATTGTAGAAACTAACTATGACTAAATTTAAACAGAGAAGACATGGTTTCTCCTTCAGAACATATGCATGTAAAGTTAACAGTAATCACTGAAATAGTTAAATCCTTTTTTTTAGCTAAAGGTACTATCATCCAAAGGATTCCCACATTTTTGCTTTACTGAAGATCCTTTCTATCACCAACCAAGACAAAGGCGTACATGTAGAACCTAAACCTGTAATCTACTATTCAAGCAATAAGACCAGCAGTTCTTTAATTCTGAAACATTATATACCTTATATCTCTGCTATTTCAAGTTATTCTAGATCTGTCCAAAAATGTTTGAATCCATCCATTCCATTGACTACTTGGCCAAAAAAAATGTCGAACCCAACAGCATAAACCACTCACCGAGCTCACAACTTGGTCCCTTGTTAGGCCCATGCCTTTTATAGAAAAATAGCATGTGTGCAAAACAATAACAAGAGGTCCACACCTTTGAAAAGCTGGAACCTGGTCCTGTTTTCCCTCGAAAGTACACAAGGTTGTGACACAACATTAATTATTTTTTCATCTAGAACTTAGAGTTTTTTAGTGACCACCCAGAGGAATTCTATGAAGCATCAAAACTGATCAAAGGAAATAGCAATAAACAAAGTTGAGTTTTAATGTATCTGATGGAAAAATAAAATATTCTATAACCAGTGAGGCTAAATCAGTTTATCTAGACATAAAGCTCAGGAGGTCAGCAAGTGGACAGAAGCACCTTTCTTTTAAAGCTGCTGAGGGTCACTGAATCATAGCCTAGAACTAAAAAAAGTTCATGCTTCCTAGAACCAGCCACAAATTGTCTCAGTTACCTTCGTAGAATCAGTGTAATCTTAGCCTATATCTATTTCAATTAGCTAGAGAGAGGGAACATAAACAGTACATTGATCTGATGCCCATCTCCATGTACATTGGAACAAACACATCCTCAAATTTGTGGGTTGTGGCCTTGAGATGACCATTTCTGCGTTGATCAGATTCATGTAATTGGCACCTGCAGCAGCACCGGCGCCGCATGACCCTTTTAGTCTAATTTACAGATATTCTGCAAACTACAAATATTTTAATTATATTCTGATTGGGTTGTGTTGACCCTTGTTTTGGATTTAACGTTTTATTGGTTCAGCACCAGAAAGATCGAAAGACTATGTGCATTATTAGTTGGTGTTTAATGGCCCCCGTGCAAGGCAAACAAAGTATACTCTACACCCAAAACTAATACAGACCTATAGCAGTAGTTTGTCAAGGATGAAGAGAAATAAAGAAGATAACACGTACCATGTTAAGATTTCATGAGGCCTCCAACAAATAACATAAGGTCTTTGTCCTCACAAGGTAATCTTCACTTGATAGTACCTGCATATTGGTGCATGATGATCTCAAAGTTATGAGCAGCTGACGTGTATTATGACTATTAAAGGGAGCAGCCAATGCTACTGAATAGAGAGTCATGACCTTAAATCTCTCAAGATAGAGTAGATATGATCAATAGAGTAAGGACTATAAGGTTGCTCCTCAATTTATCATTTGAACACCTACACTGCTAGGCGAGTTAGAAAAAACTGAGGCGCGGAATAAACAACATTTATGGATAATCAAACTGAGACTCTGAGAGAGCAATTATTCATGTATAGGATCATGTGAGCTACTTTATTTTTTGGCTTACCTTATCTGTTGTCGAAGCTGAACACAGAATAGATCTGACATGGACAAAGGTGACTAAAAATAAAGCAAAGTCAATCCAGAATGCAACATGTTTTCTCCAAAAATTAGAGAAAAATAGCAAAACCTTGTATAAACTATCCATAGACACTCTCCAAGTTACTGTACCTTATTAATTAATTTAATTAATTTATTCATGTTCCATCACAAAAGGCAAAATTTTATTTTCTTTAGTGTTCTATGCCCTAAACTGGTAATATGGAACACATGGAAGAAGTGCATCATATAGATTAAACCTGTTACCATGATCCCAGTTTGGATGAAGTCGTAGTAGGAACCCTGTGTTACTGAACAAATATGCTTATATTTTTATGCTCCCTAAGCAATCTGCAAAAAAGAAATTTGAAAACCCATGTAAGTTGTAATTCATGAAGCACAGAAACATAGCACGGGTGCTAGTTTCTTAAAATATTGATTTGTCAATTAAGAAATTGGTTGTCACACAGTACAATGTGACATCATTTGTAACTGAGAACTATGGAAAATCGCTAAGTATATCAATGGATAAGTAGTAACGATGGACCCGAAACTCAGAGCATATGTTCTTTAGCATTGAACAGCTAGCCGCCCCCTTTAATGAACCCCATAATATTAGCAAGGCAAAATTGATATTTGAAACTAAGACTTTCGGTAGACAATGATATAAATAGAGCCCCACCAGGTTAGTGAACCTGCAAGCACCATGCTGAACCGATCCAGACGCCGAGCTGAGTGGCTGCCGGCGGAGGCGAGGAAGAGGCAGGTAGGGTTTCATGGTGCGCCTAAGGACCGCCGGGAGAAGACAGCACAGGGGCAGCCGCGACGACGGCGACCGGCGGGGCGAACGCGCTGCACTGTTCCACGGGCCGGAGGAAGCCGGAGAGAAGAGGGCGCGGGGGCCTAGGGTTTCTTGTAGCACAAGATTACACCAAAGGATGGAATAGGTTGTGCTGGGGAAGAGCAAGGGAGAGTGGTCGCTTACATGGGGTTTGCTCACGCCGGACGCTAGGGTTGAGCTCACCGGCCGCGTCGGGGATGCGCTCCAGGCCCAGGCTAGCCTGTGTGCCTTCGTGGGAGAGAAGGAGAGGAAGGGGAGGTGCAGCGGGGGCGGGGCGCATCCGCGGTAGCGGCGGCGGCGGCACGCAGCGAGGGCGGGGCGGTGCGCGTCCGCGGGAGCGGCGGCGGCGCGACGCTGCGGGAGGATGGAGGAGCGTGAGGATGGGGAAGGGATGAGGCCTTTTTTTTTTACGGGAACGATTAGTGACGTGGCTAGCTTGATTTTGCAGGGAGCTATGCTACTCTCTGTATACTAACGAGTTCACCAAAGCCTAATTCTCCTTTTTTTCGAATATACTCCCTCCGTCCCAAAAAAAAAAGTCATCATGGGATGCGTGCCGGTCAAATTTTCTCAACTTTAACTAAATTTGTAGATAATACTTGCAGCATTTATATCTCCAAATAAATTTGTTAAAAAACTAGACTTAAAGATTTTTCCGATGAAACTAATTACTTAGCATAGTTATTTATATATTTTAATATATAATTGTCGGTATTTTGAAAACGTTGACTTCTCGAGAAATGAGAATGACATCTATTTAAGGGCGGAGGGAGTATGATGCAAGTTCTATCCCCCACGCACTAACAAATACCCTTACTCCGATCCCTTAGGTTGCAGCTGCAACTACATCCACAACAATCTCTTCTGTATAAATGAAACTTGAAGATCATAGAGGTCATATGCACGCTTTATTCTTCGGATTACTCAAGCGAGTGAGTGAATTTATCTCGGCCACGCTATGCTTGTGAGGAGAGACATGAAACCCAAACACCACCAAAATGCCATGTAAGAGCTAGCTCATTAACTACCCCTTCAGTACTAAAACAACCAAAAACAAATTTTGGCAAGCAAAAAGCTTGCTAATACAAATTTAAAACGGAGTGAGTAATTGCTAAGGATAAAATATTAGCTGGATTGAAACTCATTAATACTCCTTCGGTATATATGTTAGGTGGATGCTAAACTAAAACGGGCTCATTTAACTACTCCTTCAGTACTAAACAAATACACTTTTATCTATGTATGTAATATATACTTCTCTGTCCTTAAATATTTATCCTTTTTTGTGATTCTCAAAAAATACCTTTGACTAAATATATATTAAAAATGTTATTACTTATGATACATAATTAGTATTATTAAAAAGATTTTTTAATTAGTTTTTAATAAGTTTTAGAGATATAAATGTTGTATATATTTTATACAAATCGAGTCAAATTTTTAGCATGGACATCAATAACAATACTTATTTAGGAACGGAATGAGTTGCTAGAAATGTATTCATTTTAGGATGAATAGAATACGTTTTTTAAACGTACCCAGCTAGTAGTTTTCAACAGCTAACCATTAACGTACGCAGCTACAATAGTTTTCAACAGCTAAATATTAGCACAGGCATAAATCGAGGCACCCAAAAGCAAACAAATCACGTCATGAGCCATGACGATTGAGGCATTGACAGTGAGGAGATTCGCAGGCCCATTCGCGTGGCACTCGTGCACATCGCTACAAATACAGGCCCTCTGCCCGTCCCTGCACCTGCACACTTGTAAAGGTACAGGAGCTCAGCCACCAACCGCAACCCGACACCTCACGCACGCACGCATGGAAGGCTTGACGGCGCTGGCGGCGGGGAAGACCGTCCTGAAGGTGGTGGCGATCTCCGGCTCGCTGCGCAGGGCGTCGGCCAACACCGGCCTCATCCGCGCCGGTAAGCTCCTTCCGTTGCCTCTACGCCTTGTTATCTGAATCTTCTAGAGCCAGCGTTCTGACCGCCGTGCCGTGCCCGGGCAACCGCTTGCAGCCGCGGAGATCTGCAGGGAGTCGATCCCAGGGCTAGAGATAGACCACGTGGACATCTCCACACTCCCGCTACTCAACACCGACCTAGAAGGCCCCCCCGGCGGCGCCGGCGCGTTCCCGGCCGCCGTGGAGGCGTTCCGCGGCAGGGTGCGCGACGCCGACTGCTTCCTGTTGGCGTCGCCCGAGTACAACTACTCCATCTCGGGCCCGCTGAAGAACGCGCTGGACTGGGGGTCGCGCCCGCCCAACTGCTGGGGGGACAGGGCCGCCGCCATCCTCAGCGCGGCGGGGTCCACTGGCGGTAGCCGGTCCCAGTACCATATCCGCCAGGTCGGCGTGTTCCTTGACATCCACTTCGTCAACAAGCCCGAGGTGTTCATCAATGCATACCAGCCGCCGCAGAAGTTCGACGACGACGGTGACCTGGTTGATCTGGAGACCAAGGAGCAGGTCACGAAGCTGCTCCTGGCGCTGCAGGCGCTCGCGCTCAGGCTGCAGGCGGGGAAGGCTGCTGCTGCTGCGGACTCTCAAGTGTGATGAGCAGGGGAGGGGAGGCTTGCTCATTAGTAGAGATTGTCAGTCAGGAGCAGATCAATCATCGCAGAGTTCCAAATGTGATCTGTAATCTTTTCTGTATTGCTAGCGTACTGCACGCTTGGTGGTGTCTTCAATAATTCTCTCTGCGACCGAATATTTCGGTGGATTTTTTTTAATCCCAATAAATACTTGGCGGCTAAATGCCTACGGGTGGCTTTCGTCGGAGAGTCAAGTTTTACGCAATGCGAAATGATGTCTGATACTTGTCATTATATCATCATGATCAAAGCCCAAGGGTTAACAACTTTCTCTCTCTCAAATATACAAAAGGTTTGCACATTTTTGTATTAAGATCTAGATAAAAGTTACAATGACATGATATGAATAGTAGTAGATTAGGAAAAAAAAATTAAACAATGACTCTGTCCTCCCTCCCATAAGGAGATAAAGGGGTTAACACTACACCCTTTTTAAGACCAGTTTGCCACACATTATAAAGGTTTGGATATCATAACTCTAAAAAAACAGAACATATACACAAAACCAGTAACAAAAGACTACAAGCACGGTCACAAAAAAAAAACTGAAACAACAATTGTTCTGCATCTATTCCCGCTAGGGAGGGCACAAGCCACACACTAGAGCGCCACTGGAGTATTTTCGCAAAAAAAGAGAGCACATTGTAATAAAAATGTGCAAATCTTCTGTGTGATGAAGAAAAAACCATGCTCTTACCGTAGAGGTGAGTCATTTGGATTCACCTGTACTATTTATAACTACTTAATTCATTCCAAATTGTACCAACACAATATATTTTGACGTTTTTCGACACATCACTTTTATTTAATTTACATATCCAAATAGGCAAAAAAACATCTTATAACCCATAATGGAACTTTGTTGTGATACACCCAAACGATTCAATTAAAACTTTTAATGTATCTTAGATGTCTAAAGTTTATGTCTCAATTAACATGTTGGTTGTTATAGTTTTATGTATGTAATATATATATATATATATTATATATATTCTTTTATTAATTGAGTCACGCAAACAAAGGAAGAAAGAAAGAATACGTTCATGCGCATGTAAATGTATAGAGTTGTATTCATGTCACCTTGATCAAAGTTGCCTTGTAATCTGACTCGTGTATTGTTAGGGCTTCTCCAATGGTCGATCCATTATGTGACATGGAGCTCATGAAGCGATTCATCACATACTCATCACGACAGGAGCAAACGACTCATGCGAGGAAAGAGAATGAATTGACTCGCGCCTGAGTCGACTCACGCCGAATAAAAAATCGAAGGCGGGACCACTTGCCCTTTCTAGTGAGATGAGCAACAGCAAATGAAATTGATTTTTTTATTTGGCAATGGTACGGGCTAGCTGTGATACTCATGCATATATACTTGCTTGTTTATATTTGTAAAAGGGAGCCAAACGGCTTAGTTAAAACCAGAATCGACTCATCTTGGACCTGACGTTGCTGTCTCGCTCTTGAATGAGTCGGTTCACCACTGCGGGTGCCCTTAAGGCGTCATTAGATTACATGAGAATCAATTTCAGCCGAACAGTTTCTTACATAAATTTGAATTCCAGGCGCGGAACGGTCTTGATCGGATCGGATCAGGTGAGCCTAACCGAGACTAATAATAAAAGATTTCCTTTTAACAAGGAAAAAAAAGAGGGAATGAGGGATGAAAGCGCTAGCTCCGCTCTTGAATGAGTCGGTTCACCACTGCGGGTGCCCTTAAGGCGTCATTAGATTACATGAGAATCAATTTCAGCCAAACAATTTCTTTTACATAAATTTGAATTCCAGATGTGGAACGGTCTGGATCGGATCGGGTCGGGTGAGCCGAACTGAGCCTATAATAATAAAAGATTCTCTTTTAACAAGGGGAAAAAAGAGGGAATGAGGGATGAAAGCGCTAGCTCTGCAGCACGTGTTTCAGTGCGTGGAATGTGGAATAGAAGATCCGGAGACTGCGAGCGCTCAATTTCATTCCGAATACAACACTACTCCTGCTACGGAGGACTCGAAATTACTGACGATCGTGCATGTCCACTGGCTGCTACGTACGCTGGTCATCGTCCCACGACAGCTGACACCCAGAAGCCAACAAATCATCGGAAGCTTCTATGCATGGTAGCAGTAACCAACCTCCAAGAAGTTCTAGGGGAAACCACGGACACGCCATTGCACTTGGTCACTTGCATTGCATGTGGTCAAAAAGTCAAAGGCGGTGAATCGACGACGTACAGTATACGTCAAATTCCACGTCGCTTCGTTCGATCTCCGTACTGACTGTATATAACGCGCGCAGGCCAATAAAACAAAAACAAAAGAAGGTGCAAGCAGCTGGCCGGGTACGAGGAGGTCACCCATCAATCGGACTCCGATACGACTGGCACCTACTACCAGAGGCCAAATCATTGGAAGCTTCCATGGTAACAGTAACAGCATCAGCAACCTCCAAGAAGAGGGCAAACGACGGACACGCCATTGCTGCCGTAATCAAAAGGCGGTTAGACAGGCACGTAAGTTACTTTTCATGTAGACATTTGCATTGCATCTGGTCAAAAAGTCAAAGGCGGTCAATCGACGACGTATACGTCAAATTCCACGTCGCTTCGTTCGATCATACGTTCTCCGTACTGTATATAACGCGCGCAGGCTCTCTAGCTTCTGCAACCCCATCATCATCACCAATAAAAACAAAAACAAAAGAAGGTGCAAGCAGGTACGAGGAGAGGAGATTACCCAATCGGATTCGTACTCCGATACGTCATGTCGCTGATGGAAGAATCCTCGACGGCACACGCGCCACCGAAGACCGTGCTGAAGGTGGCGGCGATCTCCGGCTCGCTGCGCAGGGCGTCGGCCAACACCGGCCTCATCCGCGCCGGTAAGCTCCTCATTTCCACACTCGGTCAGCCATGTCTAGCTAGCTCTCTTCTTCTTATCAGGTGCGTTGTGTGCAGCCGCAGAGATTTGCAGGGAGTCCATCCCAGGCCTTGAGATCCACCACGTCGACATCTCCGACCTGCCGCTGCTCAACACCGACCTGGAGGCCGGCGATTACGGCGCGTTCCCGCCGGCCGTCGAGGCGTTCCGCGACAAGGTCCGCGGCGCCGACTGCTTCCTCTTCGCCTCGCCCGAGTACAACTACTCCATTTCAGGTACGTACGTACCGGGAGATCGACGCTTCTCCTATCACTCTCTGCTAGTACTTTCCATTGTCGATCGCGCGCATGTCTGATGGATTGCATGCTGTACGTCCATGGTCCTCCCTTGCTGCATGCAGGTCCGCTGAAGAACGCGCTGGACTGGGCGTCGAGGCCACCGAACCGGTGGGCGGACAGAGCTGCCGCGATCCTCAGCGCGTCGGGTGGCTCCGGCGGTAACCGGTCGCAGTACCACATCCGGCAGGTCGGGGTGGCTCTCGGCGTCCACTTCGTCGTCAAGCCTGAGGTGTTCACCAAGGCTCATCAACTGCCCAGGAAGTTCGACGACGACGGCAACCTGGTTGACCCGGTGACGAAGGAGCAGGTCAGGAAGCTGCTCCTGGCGCTGCAGGCGCTCGCGCTCCGCCTGCAGGGGAAGCCTTCTGCAGACTCTGCTGAATAATAGGTGGACTGTTTGCTTGCTCAGACAAGTTTAATTTGGAGAGGATTCAGGATGATGTGGGAAGCCTTATAGAAGCGGGCTTGTTTTTTTCGAGAACACGCTCAAACGCGTTTTGCTTTAAGGGAAAAAAAAGGTTGCTCGTTGTTTGCTTGCTTGTAGGGTAAATGTAGTTTTGCTCACTGAGATTTCTTTACGTACCTGTCATGTTGCTTTCTTATAAGCAGAGGTTATCGCCTCTCTAAAAGGAACTAGTGACTATGTTCGGTATTATATTATACAAAAACAAGAGCAACCGGTGATCTCCATTACATATGTTAGATCTCGAGCTACACTTGTGATATATGATTTCTCGAGAGCCATTTTAATTTCTGGTATGATGAGATTACACCAGGAATTTTGGTTTGCTCTGAATGAGGATCAACCATAAACGGCGGAGGTACGTTGTCAGCTTGAGTTTTTGTTTTTTAGATTAGTTGTCAGTTTGAGTTGAGGAAAGAAATGATCACCTCTACCTAAACCCATGTCTACTACTATTGTCTGATGACGACGACAATCCAGTAAACCCATGGCAAGACGAAACAATTGGCACAGCCATTTAGTGGGCCTTATATATCATGCCGCTGTGTTCTAGTATGAGTGAAGTACATGGCCCAAAATCCCATGGGCCTCTGCCTGCTTGTGGCTTACTTATCCAACCTCTCAGATAAAAATGTACAAAGAAAAGATCTATATATCAAAAAAAAATGCCGCGGCAGATCGAGATAACACTGAGGTCGCGTGATTCAGACCCTGGCTTCCTCACCGACGAGGTCGCCGTCAGAGGTACAGAGGTATATGTGTTAGAAGTTGATCTCCCATCGTTTAGCCCCAACGGCCTAACGGGTCTTAGATCTGCGCCCTGATCGGAGACGTCTAACCTTGTGGTTGGTGGGCCCCCATCACACAGCGGTATATAGATGAGGTGGGGGCCGGGGCGCTCAGTACGACGTACGAGGTTCACCGAGCCACCAGTTCCCCACCGACACTCTAACCCTAATTCGATCTGAGGGGCGCTGCCAGCAACGGAAAGTACCACCGACGCCGGCGAGCACCCGAATGCAGGAGACGACCACGCCTACGACCACCGACGCTGCACGCTTGGAGGACGACGGTACGCCGACGACCATGACGGGCAGCGGCTCCACTAGCACCAACCCTACTGGTGCCGCCACCGCCACTGCACCTCCCGTCGACTCCTCTGGTCGATACTCTACCTCTCTCTTCTCTCTCTCCTCTCTCTCTGTGCATCATCATGATGAACTGCACTTGTCTATCTACTCGAACATGTGTTTATCCACTGGATCTACCTCCTAGCGATCCTATGAATCTAACACTACTACAGAAACGACAATCACTGCCGACCCATCACTGTCGGTTTTGTTTGGGCCGGCAGTGATGCCCCTTCACTGCCGGTTCTTCCTCTGACAGGACCCCAATTATTGGGGGCAGGGGCTGAACCGGCAGTGATGCCTCTTGGCCCTATCACTGCCGGTTCAAGCCACCAACCGACAATGATGTGGTGTTTCACTGTCGGTTCGTGGCTGGAACCGGCAGTGATGTTGTGTACAGTATAAAGCTTCGATCTCCTCCCTCCCTCCTCTGCTCAACAGTACAGAACAGTGCGTGAGGAGCTCTCTCTCTCCATTGTTGCGGCTGGTGGATTTCTTGATCTCCATTTTTGGCTCCTCTTCACTCCTGGATCTTCATATCTTCTTACTCTTGGTTAGTAACAAACATAATTCTTTAGAATTGTTGGTTTACATTGTTTTTGTGTGTAAATCTATAGTTTAGAGCTATGCTAGTTTTCATGATCAAGAAGAGAGATGTTACAATTTGTGTCAATTTTTTGTACCTTTTAGATCCAAAAGTATTTAGAAAATTTCAGACGCGCGCCCATTCCACACTTAGTCATTCTGCTCGAGCCCGAGCTTGCCACTGCACGCCGCCGCCGCCCACTGGACCTCGACGACCTCGACGCCGCGAGGAGCTCCCTCCATTCCGCCGCTCTGCTCTGCTCGCCGCCGCAACTGCACGCCGCCACCGCCCGCTTTGCTCTGCTCGACGCACACCGCCGCGAGGAGCTCCCTCCACTGCACGCCGTCGCCGCCCGCTCTGCTCGACGCCGTGACGCCGCTGGTCGATGCCGCATAGGACCGCCAGGGCCGCCACGACATCGCCGACCACCACATCCACGCCGCAGGAGCACTGGAGCAGCAGCAGCAGCACGTAGAGGAGCGCGAAATCCGGCCCTAACCTCCATGCGGTGAGCTCCATGTCCACGCACCGAAGGTGTTCGACGAAATATGTACATGGACCTGCTCTGCTTTTGCTTGCTTGCTTGACATGGAGATAGATGATGAGATGAATTGAAGGAGGGAGAGAAAGGGAGGAGATGGAATGTCCTGCTTTTGCTTGCTTGTTTGCTTGTTCGATGGAATGCCATAAAGAAAAATCATATATCGAGATAGAGATAGAGAGAAAGAGAGAGAGATGGATTACATATAACTAGAGATATAGATAGAGGATAGATAGAGATAGAGAGAGAGAGTTAGAGATATACAATCATATATATGCCATCTCGTTATATATACAATCATTTATTTCATGATATATGGTATGCTTGTAAACTCTTTGATCACTTATAGATATATAGATAGATAGAGATAGAGAGATAGATAGAGATAGAGAGATAGAGAGAGAGATACATACATATATATGTCATCTCTTTATTTCATATTGTGGCTACCATGATTCAAATTTGTTGATAGATCGAGATAGAGATAGAGATATAGAGGCTTCATATTGATAACATCGAGCATGAATTTATAGTACTTATAGATAGATGACAAATTTCATATCATATATACATGGCTTATAGCACAATTTGTACTTATAGCACTTATAACACTTATAGTACCTATGAGCTAATACCAATATCCTTGTATATACTTGTAGCACAATTTATGTATAGCATGACTTGTACCTATGAGCTAATATCAATCACTCTTCATGCTAGATACATGACTTGGCACATTTTTTGGAGATACATGACTTATCTATATACTTGTGCTATCCATAGAAATATAACAATAATGGAGCCTATGATTGTATATATGTTATGTACCTATGAGTTAATACTAATAATCGAAATTATTGTCCAGAAACATGACAATTAAGCGCCGATTCACCACCCGTCGTCCTGCGACCGAAGTCGATGACCAAGGAACTAGTGGTGGCAGTGTTGAACGTGACCAAGGATCCGATGACAACCAACAAGGGGATCAAAGACCTTGGAGCCCTAGCCATATGCTAAACCTAGAAGAGGGCCAAGAAGATGGGGTAATAACTTAGGTCATACCTAAAAACACGGTAGGTCAAGTTTGATGGGGACTTATTCATAAATTTTGAAGCAGGTTCCGTCGGAAGGTCCAAGTACTGGTGAGAGTTCCAGAAGGACTAAGCGTGGTGCAACAAAGCTCCCTCAGACAACTAGACACTGGCACATCTTTCAGTTCGATCAACTAGGGGAGCCGGTGGAGCCACTTAAAGCATTGGGCCCATACAAGAGTACCATCGGGGCACTTGTAAGGGACTTCATTCCGATCAAATACAGGAAGTGGAATGACAGTGAGCAAGACCCGTGGAGGGTTCCAGAAGTGGAGAAGGAACTAGTTTGGAACAAGCTCAGAGGGTATTTCACTTTCCCTAATGATTGTGATGAAGCGACAGTCAAGAAGAGGGCCAAGGAAATCATGGGTCACTCCTTCAAGAATTTCAAGGGAAAGTTGCACAAGCTCATCAAGGAGAAAAAAGAACCAAATTTTGCGGGAGGTAAATTCAGCAAGCAGAGGGACTTCTGGGAGGAGTTCAAGGCTTACAAGCTATCCGATGAGGCCAAGGCATCAAGCGAAAGAAACAAAGCAAACTCGCTTAGGTCAAATAATCCTCACCGCCTAGGATCGCGTGGGTACGTAAGGAAGATTCCAGATTGGGATGCCCAAGTCGAAGCACTAGAGCGGAGCGGCGTTACGCCTCAGACAAACGATTGGCAGCCCAGATCAGTGAACTACCTACTCGCAAGGGGGGCACGATACAATCCTGACGGGAGCCTTTCCGCCAGCGCTGAACTCGTCACCGATCTCCTCCAGAAGATTTCCACGATCACTGAGGAAGTGCATACAGGGGCCCGCAGGTCGGATAGAGAAAATGACGTGCTCACGCAAGCACTTGGAACCAAGGAGCACCCCGGTCGCACTAGAGGAGCCGGGATAATTCCTTGGGAGAAAGCATTTGAAGGTGAATCTGCTTCCTATAGGAGCCGGGTCAGGGCTAGAACGCAAAGAGAAGAGGAGTTCCAAAGGATGCGAGAGGAGCTAGAACAGAGCATGGAAGCACGGATAGCTGCTCAAGTGGCGAGCGCTATGCAATCCATGTGTTCGAGTCAAGGGCCGCATGCAATCCCGGCTTTGAATAGCCAGTGCCCGGCAAGGGCCGCAGTAGCTGTGGCTCAACCCCTATGCTTGACGAAGAAGAGGTCAATACTCCTCATCCGGTGGACGACATCACAGAACCTGTGAATGTCAGGTTGTACATCCGTTAGTAGTGGACCAAAGACAAGGTGGCGGTCGGACAAGCATTTCCTAGAGGAGAGAACGTCATTCATGGCAAGCCAGTGCCACTCGGGTATGTCAGGATCAATATTGATAAGATCTTGGACAAGAAGTACAATAAGATACATATTGATTTCCCAGTGGAGAAGAACGGACGCGTCTAGTTCACAACTTGGGCACTCATGTCGCCTGGCGCAAATGCTTCATCAAGCTAGACGAGCAGCTATCTTCAGAAGATGATCATGACAGTGAATCATCTTGGTCCCCTCCGCAAAGAGGTTTCTCTCCTGGTCAAGATCCACCGACACCTCCTCCACTTCCAAAGGAGAAGACTCCTTCTCCACCGTCAAAGGAGAAGACTCCTCCTCCTCCTCCACCAGCTTCAAAGTCCTCAGGACTGGGATCTTGATGGCCTAGCTCTAGATTAGGTTCGACTTCGCAACAGAGGAGGTCATCAGCTTCGGTTGACAAAGATCCCAAGATAACTAGTAAAAGGCAGAAGCTAGCGCCGACTGAGAACGAAATTCTACGAGCTCAGATTGTAGAAAAGGCCGCCAAACTTGCCTTGTATGCACGATTGACTTATATACCTGAGAAACAGAGCGAATTTGAAAGGCAAATCAAAAATCCGGGTAATCAAGAAAGATCTAGAGAAATACACACCTTACAGCAGCTAGAGATACAAACCTTGGCTGTGGACCTAAAAAAAGCATGAAGGATGCCGAGAATCTCTATTTTGGAAAAATCGAATTTGAAAACGCCAAAGTTGTATACAAGTTTGAACTAGGCAAGCCTATGGTCGCCAGCGAAGAAGAGTATAGAAAATTGCCAACAAACATACGACAGTTGCATTATTATTATATCATAGACAGTAATAGCAGCGAAGACAAGATAGCAACCTTTGAAGTATGCATCCCTTCCTGTTTACATTTTAATCATCCTGAAGAAGTTGTGCATACTATTCATTATGAAGACCTCTTTCAACTCTATCAACGACGCTCGCTGGATGTGCAGATTATGATGTTATGGACTCTGTAAGTACCATACCCTAACAATGTTATAATAAACTACGTGATCTGCATTTGAATATATCCATGCATATTTATTTTGCAGGTCTATAACAAAATTTTGCCTCCAAAAACGAAATAGCATTTTTGACTTCTTGGACCCCATCTTGGTAAATGAGACAACATGCAAATCCGGTCTCCAAGATCCATATGTCTCAGCAAGTTTGAAGATAGAGTTTGAAAGAATGTTCTCAGTCGGTAAAACAAACACACTGCTAACCTACAATTACGAGTATGTGTTCTCGACCCTTACTTAAGTGTTTTTTTTCTTGATATATCATTCAATAACATGAGCTTTGTGATTGCAGCAACCATTATGTCCTCGTAGATATAAGTCTTAAAAATTCAACTATTGAGGTGTGAGACTCAAAAAAGAAGGCACTTGAACTTATCGAACCCTAGTCAAAGTGCTAAATATGTAAGTGAACCCAATATCACCACACTTTTCAATCACATATGATATTGTAATTAATGTCCTCAGCCTTCACACTTCATTTACATTGTCACATACAATGAAGACGTTAACTGATTGGAGAAATGTGGAGTCTAAGCTGCAAAAAAAATGGAGAGCCCCATTCAAAGTGGAGTATATGAAGAAGGTCAAGCACCTAGATCAACCAATGGGGAACAACGAGTGCGGGTTCTATGTGATGTGAGCAATGCTTGCCTACTTTGGCGCAAAACTAGGAATAAGAGATGGCATGGTACGTACGCGTCGCATCTTAATTCTATTGTTTTGTCTTACGTATGTGCATCTCAATATCATCTTGTATCAATTTACAACGCAAAGATCAGGGTCACAACAAGTTGGTAGATTTTGAGATAAGAGGATTTCAAGAGGAGATAGCAGCTCTTATTCTGGACGAGATAGTGTATAGAAAAGGATATCTGTCCATTGTGCAGAGTAAGGACTTCAAGAAAAGATCTACAGAAAAGATCGTCTCGAAAGGCTATTGTAATGCGACATTTAATTCGATACTTTAAGTTTTGTTTGGATGTTTTGTAATAATTATTATAAATGTGTGATGGGTTTGTATTGTCGCTAGTCCACAACCACCTTCAATTCACATCGATATCAAATGGTTCGATAGCAAACACCTCCACGATCTCTCACCCCACCACCTCTACCCTAAACCTCAAATGAAAATAAAACAAATAATAAAATGCAAATTTAAAAAATAATATCACTACCGGTTCAATTAAAACCGACAGCATCACTGTCGGTTGGTAGAACAAACCGGCAGTGATGACTTGACCTCATCACTGCCGAATTGCCAGTGCCGGTTCAAAAACTATCACTGAAGGAGTGTTTTGAAGCGGCACTGATTGCAGGTTCTGTAGTAGTGTAACAATATGCAGATGCGATCACTGCACGAACTGTGAACATGCATGTTGGATAACAAAGGGTCGCGCAAAGTAACCACGCGGCGGTGTACTCCACGCACGACGACTAGAGCAAAGAAACCAACAAAGGCTACCCCTACCCCATCGACTCAATCATATCATATGGAGGGCAAGGGAAGCATATATATGCTTGCATTCAAACGGACCACAATCACATCGGTAACATGATCGAATCGGAGAACGTTATATGTTAGTTTTGTGTGATTTTAATATTACGGAAATAAAATTGTACCACGTTCCCGAAACGAGAACGTAGGTTTCTAAAAAGCGGAACATGGCAGACTCTGATTCAAACAAAACACATCTGTTTTTTTTAATCCGAATGAAACCACCATGATGACACTAATACATAAGCAGCAGATCGATGGCGATCGAGCATATATATATATAGTACGACACACATAGGAATATATGGATCAAAACATAGCTCCGTACCCGTACGTACGTATATGTGCAGACGAATATGGTAGCTAGGTAGCTAGACACTGCCGCGGCGTCGGTCTTGGACTCTACATACGGGTACCGTCGTCGTCGTCGCGCGGCTTGTTGCCGCCGGTCGTCCCATCCGACGTCGGAGTCCAGCTGCCAGTGGCCGGCGGCGGCGGCTTCTTCTTCGTCGTCTGCCCTTCCACCTGCCCTTTCGCCCCTCCGCCGGCACGGGGGTTCTGCTGGCTCCCGTTGATCGACGTGGCGCCGCCCTTTGCTAGTGGCACCTCCTTGTCGTCGTCGTCGTCGACGCTGAAGTCGAGATCAGGGAGCGCGCGGGATGGCTGGCGCCGGTGGCGCGACATGGTCACTGGTCAGCCGGCCTAGCTAGTAGAGCTTGGCAGTGCCCGCGCGCGCGTGCTGCTAGTTGTTAGGAGGAGGACGACGAGCATGCATGGCGTGCAGTGCTCGTGACTCGATCTCGTGAGCGACGAGCGCTTGCATTGGCCTCTTTATAGATAGATAGATAGAGATAGCTAATTAAGCTAGGCGAAAATAAAAAGATCGAAGGCGCAGCTAGCTGCTCTGGAACATGCATTATTGAGAGCTCGAGCCGACTGATTGATTATTGTGGCCGGCTTCATCTCGCGTGCGGTGCATGATCAGATCAGTGTAGGATCGACATCTGTGCATGCCCGATCGATGGTTGTCGAGGACCGTCTTGCATGCATGCATGCATGCTCGGACAAACACTACAGTACGTCCAACTATATACTATACTTATATGGTGACCGACTGACCGTACAGTATATATGCACATCAGTAGATCGATCTCTCAGGCTCTCTCAACGTTGCGTTAGCTGAATAATGGATGATGAATTATATATAAGCAAGTCCCACTGCCACTGATAATCACAAGTAAACAAAGACGGGCGGGACCATGCATCCTTGGAACGTAGTACGGAATGATTGCATGCATGCATGCTCTCGTGTAAAACGTTCACCATCCCCAATTTTTCTTTTTTTAAAAAATAACTACTCTACTCCGCGCCAGCGAAGTGCCTGCACCTGCATTGCAAACAGATAGATTCCCTGCGAGCAGCGGCTGCGGAGGAAGCTAGGGTCCAAGCAAATTAAAGCAAATCGAGGGGAGCCCATATCATGCAGATCCAAGACCGTCGGCAAGAAAACAGATAAGAACTATGGCCTCTTTCATACAGATTTCAGGGGCTCCGGACTGCTCCTTTGACACATTACTATACGGATAATAATGTTACAGCTATACTGTTCGATCATATAATCGATCTCTTCCTCTCACTGTAGCTACACCTAGAGAGCCGGATCTACTACTACCACGAGCCCGGCCAAACGGTCCTTTACTCTGAATAATATATGTAACCTTTTTTCTATACATGCACATAATACCATTAGTACATAGAAGTTTTGTACATGCAGTTCAAAAACCATTTGTACATGCGTTTTTTAAAACCGCCAGCACTGGGGCCAGTGAAAATGAATCTCTCCACTGGCGGTATGTTAACCGAGAACTATCCGATTTTCACTGGCGGTTCAGTTAAGACAACCGTCAGTATGGTAATCGGTTTCCACTGACGATTGATTATTTTACCATCTTTTTTTTCTATTTTTCACCAAATCATGTTCATTTAATTATAGTATAGCAACATGCAATTTAATTATATCAAACATTTATATACAATGTTCTGCTCCGGGAGGAAGGAGTACTTATACCACAACCATAACTAACGATGGGCTTAAAAAACCATCAGTGAAAATTGTGCATTTGTATTAGCGGGTTGCTTAATCAAACCGACAGTGAAAATGGTGTTTGCACTAGCAGTTCGCTTAATCAAACCACATGTGAAAATGCATCATTTTCATTGACGGTTTCCTTAATACAACCATAAGTGCAGATGTGTTTTCACTGGTGGTTCATGAGTCAGACCGGCTATTTTATGTCCATTGATGCATGATAACTGAAACCACTTGTACAAATTAATGCACACCGTCCGTATGGAATTATTTTGTATACTAGTGTAGTACATATAGTACTACATGCTATTTTGTCACGTGTCGTCTACATCTGCCTTGGCCGCCAGATGCATGCATGCATGGATAGTGACGAGCACCGCTTGAGGGACGCACGTCTTGCGTGAGGGGCCGCCACCGCCGCCCGCCCTCCGCCCTCGCCGCTGGTCCCCCTCCCTTCCCCTCCGGCATCTCACCGGAGGCTGAAGGGAGTGGGGATCCATTGTTTTTAATAAATTTTTCCAATAGATTGAGTCCTTAAGGTTAGAGTTTCTCCATGCCAAAGTTCTTGGTATTGGAGTTTTATCTCCTTCTTCTCCTCTTCTCCGGCAATGGTGAAGGAGAAGGGTGGAATCGTCTTCTTCATGGCGGCTTCGTTGAAGACGAGGGCGACAACTTCGGCGTCACCATCTTCATCGACATGACGACATGGAGATCTTTGTTTCCGGACGGCGGCATCAAGGCGGAGATGATGTCGCCGCCATGGAATAATTTTCTCCGGTCTTTTCTTCATTTTGTTGTGGTTAGATCTAGCCACAATGAAAGACTAGGGAGAATATCCTTCAGATCAGTCTTCCTCATTCTTCGGTGGCAGAAACAAGAAGAAGGAAGACACCAACAAGAAGAAAAAGATCCTCAATTCTACCTACAAGAATGTTGGCCGTCGTTCGTTGGGCATCTGTTCTCAGGCTTGCCGCTATTGTTGGAAATAATAGCAATTTAGCGATGCATAAATTAATTACGACAATCATGAGAGGAACAACAACATGTATCATGAATATACGGGCTACTACTAGCGCTACGATCTAAGATAGAATCATAACTTCTAGCGCTAGTAACACAGACAAAACAAGGACGATGAAGGAGGATGGAGAGTACATCATTACGGCGGGGATTCGTCGGCGTCGGCAATGGTGCGAGTCGACGGCGTCGTGAAGAGGACGGCGGCGGCATCGAGGGAAGAAAACGTCGACGACGTAGAGGGAAG
The DNA here is from genome assembly GCA_022036555.1 of Microstegium vimineum. Lineage (NCBI taxonomy): Eukaryota > Viridiplantae > Streptophyta > Magnoliopsida > Poales > Poaceae > Microstegium > Microstegium vimineum. The sequence goes on along the minus strand of CM039137.1, from coordinate 17,084,943 downwards.
AAGACGTCCAGCGAGCAGTCGCGACGGCGCTTCGTAAAAACCTGATACGCCCCCTACCCCGTGCAGGGACGCGAGGAGACGCCGGCTTCGGAGCCTGCTCTCCCGGCACTGATGGCACGTTGGCGACGGGATGGGGAAGACCGGCGGCAGCGCAGTGTAGTGGACAGGAAGAGATTCAACTCGTACTGAGGGCGACGTCTCGCCCCTTAGTTATACACGCGTCACGACTAATTAAGGGGTCGTTTGGCAGCGCTCCACGGAGCTGATTCTCAGGCAGAATAACTTCCTGGCTGCCAAACGTATTTTCCAGCAAGAAGTGATTCTCTGCTGACTCTGTGAAGTGATTATCTGAAATGAACTAAGAGGCTGAGAGCTAGAAAAAAGTAGCTTCACCTGATTCTGTGAACTGATTCTCCATGCTGATTTTGAGAGTTTAGGCTAAACAATCGAAGAGAATCATTTTCAGCCATAGAATCACTTCACCAGTGAATCAAGGAGCACAACTGGAGAATCTGGGAGCACAACTCTACCAAACAAGCCCTAAAGAAATCAATTAGCCGCTCAATCAATCACAACATTACGGTAATTAACCTGCCATTAGTCCAATTACCATAATACTAGATTAATTGCCTGCCAAAATTGGTCAGCGCAATTTTCTCCATGCATGCAAAAATTTAGAGCAGCAAAAGGAAGTCGCGCACCCGCAAGGTCGGGACGGGAAATTGCCGGACCATTCATGCACATGTCGTGCGTGCGCGCCCATTGGCCCTGCCCCGGCGAGGCGAGCGAGCGCGCGCATGTGTTTCTTCCTTTCCTCTCCTCATCCATTTCTCAACTAGAAGAAGTCAGCTCACCTCTTTAAGGAGGTGTCACTTCTTCTAGATTGGCAATGTGGGACTAAAGTCCTCAACCATGCCATGCATGTGTGAGTGGGTCTTTGGGATTTAATTGGAATCGTTATTTGGGCTTTAGCCCAAAAACTCTAACAATCCCCCACCATATCCCAAGGGCACGCGAGTTATACTCCATGTACCACAGTACTGTTAATATACCAGCTATTCAGTGGAGACCGATTAAGGTTGAACATCCACCTATAACAACAAGATAGACTCACCCACAACTGCACAATAGACTAGGCCTTGAATTGGCAGTTTGGTGTGAATGAGCTTCACTTGAAGTCTTGACTGATACTAGGCTGGCAAAGCCAACCCCGCGAGTGGAGCGTATAAGTCATACTCCACACTCACTTCATGAGCTTCTTAAAGAATACCCAATTCTTATAAACTGCGACTAACAGTTAGGCTCACATAGGTGTGTTCTTACAAGAATACTCTGTAGGACACTATCTTGCTATAAAGCCTCAGAACACATTAAGACAAAGTCTAACTTCCTTACAGAAATGAGAGTACTGCATCTCCAACGGAGTGGGTTAAGGGAAGATTGTACTCTCCCGTTAACCATCAGCTTATTCTTCCCAGATCCTAATTCACGGGATCTCCGATCACATAGGTTGGGTTACTACTGAGGTTAACTCACATGGGTCTCAGTCCCATCTCCTTCGATGTATTGTTAATCACAGTACGTGTGTGATAGAACCTCTTAAGATAGGGCCCACTTGTCAGGATTAACCAACTTAATCCCAACAGATGATCCAAACCTTAATTAGTCCGTCAGGTGTCGCCACTTTACAGCGGGTCATCCACCTCTTTCCGAACAGGATCGCCTCATTACAATCATTGCAGAAGTAATACGAAATTTTTATATTACATCAAAGTAGCGGAAATTTAAAGTCATATTACAAACTATAAGTTTTGAAACCTAACTTAGTGTCATACGATAACCTTACATCAAGCTGCTGATAGAGTATGAACAAACAACCGAGATACTCTTGCCCAAGAGTCAAGCAAAGACAGTTTATTCATCATCTTCATATACACTGACCACGGTCATGCAGCAAGAAGCCACACAAACCGGGTTGTGATCCTCATCTGCAACAGGGGTTAACAAACCCTGAGTACGGGAGTACTCAACAAGACTTATCCGACAAAGAAAAGTATTTAGTGGACAAAACAGTATGCAAGTCATAGGATTCAAGGTGTGGTTTGCAAGAATCAAGTATTTTGCATAAACGAGCATTTATAAAAAGAATTGAAAATCATTTGTTTTATTCATAAGATTACACAGGTACCGATCTAAATGTATGATCGATAACAAGGTAATAACCATCCATAAAGGGATCCAACAAGTATCCAGTTTAAGTGTATTACTACGCAGTAGAGGACAGGGTCATGTTTCCATATTCGAGGAACACGACGATTCGAACCGGTTTATCCCAGCTGGGGCTTCCCTATCACACGACATATACAGCCGCTTAAAGCACGTATATGACTACTTTTCCCTGGATCCTCCATCCGAGAACGGGGTCCCGCCACCCGAGAGCACAGTACACCTCCATCCAGTTCGCTAACTTGGAGGGTACACACTACTCTCGCCATCTCTCCACTCTCAGTGCGGGTTAACCGTCCTTTAGACTGGATTAGCCAGAGTCCAGCTTCCCGGAGTATGTGATAAGTACTCCAAAGTCACAACCCTTGACGGTCTACAACGGACGGTTCCTAATCGACACAGGCGGAAAGAACCCGCTCACCAGACACCGCTGATGGCTCTCCAACACCGTGTCCGCCCGGTCTCAAATTATTACTTCCAACAACAACATCCCTTTCTCAGAAAACATAACCATTTGCCGAAGCAATACGCTATGCATAGGCGACCTGAAATCACCTACTATAAAAGTTCTAAGCATACTAAGCATTTTTGCAAAACTTTGCATCTTTAAACAAGTGTCAAGGTTAAAGGTACAATTAATACAAGGATAAAGCTATGCATCAAGTAGGAATTTAATAAAGTACCGTAATGCAATAGTATAAACTTAAGTGTATTTAAAACAAACGATTTTAAATACAAGGAAGTGTTTGAATGCACCGGGGCTTGCCTTGGTTGGAGGGATAAACGAATTCGAGCTCAGATTCAAGAGAGAAAACCTCTTCACTAGAGGTATCCAACCCAACCAACGAACAATCTACACGATATAATGATATGTTTTAGATGATGCTTGAATAGTAAACATGATGCTCAACACAAACAAACAAGTTCTTAAGAGAAGATTAAAACAGATTACACCTTGAGTACAACTTCCTTTCATGAAGGAAAGTAAAACTAGGTTATAAAGCAAATTAATTAAACCCTATTTATCTTGATTATCTAAGTTAATAATTACATCCAAAAGAACTGAGCAAACAACATTACATCAAGGATGTCTCACTTGTGGTTGTCACTGGACAATGACCATTTGCATCAATTAATCCAAAATCACTCAAAGCCTAAGGTCATTAGGGTTTCTAAACATTTTATAACTAATTAAACAACTAGCCAAGTATAAAAGTTCATCCAAAAGCTCCCAAACTTTTTGTACAGCAAGGTAACAGTATAAAAAGCTTACACAAAAGTTCTTAGAATTTTTGGAACAACATACAGAGCATGAAAATTCATAGAAAACTCATTTTTCAATTAATTGAGCATTTTTATAGGATTAAAAACATACTGAACATAGACATGTTATATTTTTATTAAATACTGCACATCATAGAGAGCATACACAAAATTTTGCAGAATTTAAATATGCATAGATTTAAACATACAAAAAAAACAAAAGACACTACTGTGCAAAACAGAAAAGGAAAAACCCTTCATAAAACCTACTGACGGCTGGGTCCCGCCCGTCAGTGGCACAGACGCACGCAGCGGCGCCGACGACCACAAAACACGGCGGCGCGTCGCCATCGGTGACCAAACCGAACCGCTACGCCTCGAACCTGCTTCGGCTCTTCAAGCCGAACCCAACGAGGTGCGCCAAGACTAAAACCAACCCTAAGAAACGGCTCATCGACGGTGACGGCGGCAACTGGAGCTCGAACGCTCGTACACCGGCGAGCACAGGCCTCGATCGGAGAAGCTAGGCCTCGAAAACGACTCAGGGAACAACCACGAGCTAAACGCCCAACAGAAACGAGACTAAAACCTATCCAGGTGACCTCGTCGACGGCAATGGCGGCGACCCGAGCTCGATCGCACATACGCCGGCGAACATAGACCTCGATCGGCTCGACCAACAACCTTAGCATGCTAAGCGGCCCCAAACAACGCGAAGCGCACGCAAACAAACTCAGAGCTAAACGCAACATCCTCATCGACGGCCATGGCGGTCGGCGGGGATCTGCGCGATGTGCGTCGGAGAGAACACGCACGCGCTCGAGGGCAACTACCCCTCGAACCTGACTCAGGACGGCTAGACGAAGCAAACGCAAGACTCAGATCAGAAAAAGATCAACTACAACGACCAAACGATGAACATACCGTCGCGCCGACCATGAACCGCGGCGGCGCTCGAGGACAGAGCTCGAAGGCTCGATTCAAGGACAATCGAGTGTGCGGAGAGGTTGAGGAGCTCATCCTGGTCACGAAGCGCTTGCAAACGTGGCCGGAGACGAAGCAGAGATGGCTGTCGATGGAGAACGTGCCGGCGGAGAAATATGAACCGAGCGGCAACGAAGATGTTCCCGGAGCAGAGCAGCGGCGCTCTCGACGGAGTTGAGGAAGACGGAGCCGCGCTAGACGAATGCA
>CM039137.1:16746563-17080163 GCA_022036555.1 Microstegium vimineum | reverse complement strand
GCTGAGTTTGCTAGTGCTAGGGTTGGGGCGTTCTCAGCTGTGACAAAGAAAGCAGGATGGGGAGCACTTCCTGCTTTTTGTATGTTACCCGCTCCAATGTCCAGAACAGTACAAGACACTGGAGTGGATAACATACAAAAAGCAGGAAGTGCTCTTCATGCTGAAGCTCTAGGAGCCTTGCATGGTTTGGTGAGAGCAGAACAACTGGGAATGACAAGATTAATCTTGAAGACTGATGCCTCAAATTTGGGGAAAGCTTTGACAACAACAAAATTGGATGGGTGTTCGGAGGGAGGCTCTGTTCAGACAAATTCGAGCAACGATGGCTAGGAACTTTGTTTCTTATTCTATCTTAATCTGTCTGAGATCATGTAATTTGGTGGTTGATCGTTTGACCAGCCATGGTGTAGCTGTCTTTCATAGTCTAGGAGACTAATGTCTCATATTTGAGGAATGCTTTGACAACAATAGAATTGGATGGGTGTCCAGAGAGGGCTTTGTTTAGACAGATTCGAGCAACAATGGTTAGGAACTTTGTTTCTTATTTTATCTCAATATGTCCGAGATCATGTAATAGAGTGGCTGATCGCTTAGCCAACCATGGTGTAGCTACCTAGCCTTAGGGTGGAGAGGCGTTCTGGTGCTAGGCACCAAACTTTGTATACGATTTTGTCTTTAGCGATTTGCCTGGAGCTTTGAGTTTATAAAGTATTGTGAGTTTAAAACAAAGAAGATGGTTGAGTCATATTATTGGTGACGCACTCGTGGGCTATGTCGTCCGCTCCTGTGTTGGATGATGCAGGATATACGTACTCCAGAGTCCACACTAGTAGTATAGTACCATACAACGATCCTAGTGTACTACTAGTACGTACTCATACAGGGGTGATTGGTTGCGAGGAGCCTATCCTGCATCCTATTCTAGCATCACTCGATGCACTCGCTGTGTTTGGTTGCCTCTCTGACATCCTTTTCCTGTTCCGTCTCATTCATTTCCACCTCTCCGTCCCGTATGGTTTCATTTTTCTCAATTCTCGCTTCCCTCGTGATACAGGACGATATGATGCATCTGTGATACAAAGGTCCATATGTCATACACTCAAAACTCTCATCCATGCATGCAACCAAACAAGATATTCTTTCGTACCGGACCAACGACAAAGACAACCAAACACGACTAGGTGTACGATTTGAACATGCTTCTCACCATTCCGAACCGGCTCCCTCTCACCAAAGCAACCAATCACACCAGTACCATCAGAGACCTGATGGAGTGTTGCATGGTTATGTTCATCCTCTCTCGTGCTGGAATTGGAATATTGTATGCAGGGGTAATGGTTGGTAGGTGGATCATGTAGCAGATCACGAGCCTTTCTCTGTTTCTGCCCGTCTAATCCCATCATTCCACTGCTCGATCGATCATTGGTCCCTAACAATCTGGGCCGGAACAGACGACAGAGGTCATCACTGAACAGCACCAGAGTCGTGTCCGCCTCATCAGTGCCTCTGGAGTACGGTACAGTACAGTACAGTATACAATATGGTAAGAACAAAAGTTAATAATGGTCCAGGACTCCAGAGACCGGGTCGGCGATTAATTAACCGGCAGATTGCCGCGCGGCGAGCGAGCCCATCCCTCCCGGGCGCGGCCGGCATGCTGGCGCAGCCAGCCAGCCGCTGCTCTTGGGTGGCCATCGATCAAGGATGCCTGCGGGGTGGGTGGGGTGGCGTGGCGTGGCGGCATCTTGCTCTCGAGGCCGGTCGTCAGTGCGTCGTGGCGTCGGTCGCTCAGGCCAAAAGGCCATCCATGCATCGTTTGGTTGCATATGCATGGGACGACTTTGCCCGTTTCGACGAACGAGGCGCATTCGTTCATTTTCTGCCGGCCGCCAAGCGATTGATCCGTTGGCAGCCATGGTGATGGTATTCATTCATCAGACAGATGGCCCTCCTAGAGTAAGGACTACTTGTACCTGCCTGCCTAGCTTCGTCGTCTCGGTATGCATGGATGCATGCATGATGGAGGAGCAGACTGCATCCTCTACTGTACGTCTAGATTGTGCTGGTAGGTAGGTACATGCCAAGATTTGCAAACGAAATCATGCCACGGAGTGTGTAGCAAGTGGTGGAGCCCGTGAGTGGTGACAAGACAAGACAAAAGGGAAGAAAGACGTCGTCGGCCTCAGCTCAGCTGCGAGAAAAAGGGTGAACAGGCGGCCCTTCTCCTTTCCATTTCATACCTGCTCTAGTGGCTCGCCACCGCACCACCACACCCAGCTGCTGCTGACCTCCATGCCTGCTCTCCGGCTCCGGGAAGTGCAGCAGTCTACTAGTAGGATAGGACACCGGACACGGACACGGACACGGACATTGCGAGAGATGGAGGGGGGGGGGGGGGGGGGGGGGGGGGGGGGGGGGTGCATCATGTCGTTGTCATGCGTCCATCCACTGAAGGCTGAAGCACTGAAGCTTCTTCTGCTTGCTTGCTTGTATGTATGGGTATGGGGCATCATCGGATCCTTTGCTTCGACTTCACTGCCATGTCCTGTTTCAAAAAAAAAAAAAAACAAAACAAAACAAAATTCCGCGTGGAAACTCGTGGTGGCTGGGTCACGGCGGTAGTAAAGTTAGTGTTTAAAGATATATAAAATTTTGACAATATTTTCTGTATGCTTGCTTATAAATAAATTAGAAATACAGAATTTGGAATGCGAGAGCGGAGAGCAGTAGGCGGACAGATCAGGGGGTAATTGACACCAGGGGATGTGAGACACAGCCGTGGTCCGTGGCCTTGCCGCGGGTGTTGGGCCCAGGCGCGGCGCCGGGAAAGAAAGAAACTTTCGGCGCGCCGCAGCAGACGACTACGGGAGGGATCGGAGGAGGCGTGCAGGGGCCAACAATGGCAGCGTGGTTCATGCGGGTGCGCGCGCGCGCGGCACGCAGCTGCGGCGCCCGTGCCCTGCGGCAGCAACGGGAGAAGCGGCGCGGCGGTGCAGGTGGCAGACGCGTGTCTTTGGGCACCCACCGCGGTTTCCGAGGAGCAGCGCATGCATTGAGCCCCGCGCGCGCAGGATGGGGCCGCTGGCTTTCTGGGTGGTTGTGGTTCCTGCAATCGCCTACCGGGGCCAGCCAAGCCACTGCCGGACAACAACGACCACAATAACTAAACCCTGGCACCGGCAGTGCCCACAGCCGCAGGCAGGCACACAGCTGGCGGCAGGGGCAGAACCACGCCCCGAGCCCCGACGCCATTTATTTAATGAAAAGCTGCCCCTGCCCTGCCGTGCCCACTGCGCAGCCGCAGCCCGCCTCGTCTCCTCCCCGAACGCCGACACGTCCGCCGCCCGCGCCGGAGCCGCGTGCTCCGCCTCCCCCACTTGGACTTTGGGCTTGCGCGCCGTCTCACTCACGTGACGACGGGGCGCTGGAACTCGCGCCCGTCTCCGTCTCGCACCGGTGCCTCCTGTGCCTTGGCACGCGCGTGCCTTACCCACGGCGGAGCGCCGGATGCGGGCCGCAGCAGGGGCGCAGGCTCAGCTGCTCTCATGGGGAGTGTCAGCAGGCCAGGCCAGCCAAGCGGCCCACTGCTGCTGGTCCTCCTGCGTCCCAATGAATGGGCCTCGTCGGCCGGCCTAGTGCACGCCGACGCCACATGAGGAGGAGACATGGGTGAGAGAGAGAGAGAGCCTCCTAGCACTGGGCCTGTCCTCTCCTCTTTTATTTATTACTGCTGCTGCTGCTGCTGCTTCCCTCGCTGACGCTGCTGAGCTCCCCGGCGTCCGGCTCCTTTGCTGCGCCTCCCTCGCTAGTCCCCCCACCGGCCACCACCCACCGTACAGTACGGACGCCGTTTCTGCTCCACGATAACCTGCCTCAGTGCCTGTCCCCCGTCACGTGACCGCCGGCGTGGTCTCGCGATGCCCTGCCTGTCCGCCGGCCGGCCCGGGGGACCTTGCTGACGCCTCACGGACCACGGTACCGCTCTACGTACTCCTCGGCTGCCTCTGCCTCTGCCTCTGACAGTCTAGTGTATAATAAAGTCTACTAGGAGTACTGTACCAGCAGGCGGTGGTGGTGTGTGGAAAACTTGACTCTGTAGAGCCCATACGCAGGCCCACCTTTCTGGGTCTCGCGGTTTATACCTGGGCTGCTTGGAGGCCTTCCTCGATGGGCCGGGCTGGTAAATAATAAAAGGAAACAGCTCCATGCTGCAAAAGAAGGGACTGAGCTAGATTGACATTCTGTTTAAATTCTTCAGTTTCGAGGAACACATATATTATTTTTAATGAAAAAACAGAAGCAGGAGCATTGCTGTATATCGTAGTATCTCTCGTGTAAGAACTAGAAATGGGGAGCAAAGAAAGAATTACAATGCAAAGTCTACATTACATTACATTACGTGAGCAAAGAAGAAATAACTCCAGCTTAGGAAACTACCAGGCAACATTAAGCAATTATTACAGGTGCTCCATAGGCTTGTGTACAGGCTGACCTACTCCTTGTCCAAAACTGTCGGTACCAACGTCAAGCAGTCGGATGTGCTCCGCAGACTTTGGCGTTAGACTCTTAAAAAGAATCAATTTCATTTTGTTACTCTTTCCATAAGGCCAAGGGATTTAAACCAAGCCAGGCCTGATCTGCAGAAACAAAATTCAAAACCAAGGCAGAGGTAGTGTCCTTGCTACAGGCCCAGCTTGAAGTCTAGTTAGGCCTACGACGTCTTAAGGCCCATGGATTTAACGGAGCTGCAGCCCAAGAGGAAACAGACTGTCTACAACAGCTCAGTAAGATAGCTCCTTAATAACAAGGGGTTCACGGCGCAATGACAAATATCATTGGTTGGGGGGCTCCCACTCAGGGTTCAAATCCTGAGTGCAACACTTTATTCCAGGATTTTCCGACGCTAGGCGACGTTCGAGTGTACGTGCGTGTTGTACCGCGTATTCTCAAAATTGTACCGCCTTGACTGAATTATCAATTAAAATTATATATTTGTTCATAAATTTAGTAATACATAAGTAAACAACAAATACATGCCCCAAATTCTAATTGTCCAAGCTTTGGCATTGTCCTCGTATGTTGAATTTTGTTAGTCATAAGGGTTTGTTTGGCAGGGGTCTTCTGAGGGGCTTCTCCGTAGGAGCATGAGCTATTTTGGAGGAGCTATCCAAAACGGCTCTGACCCCTCTATTTTTACTGAAAAACAAGGTTTTCATGCAAATGTTTGACAACACTATTTTTTTTATAACCCGAACTTGTCAGACAAATGTTAACAGTCAATTATTTTTTGAAAATTTTTGGTAGAGCATTTGAATTTGTAGATGTTAGTGTACATATTAGGAAAGTTTGACTTATATAATCAAATAAGTGATAAAAAATACTTAAATTCTTATACCGCACTTTCTTGAGCAGACGATTAAACCCACGTTCTAAACGCTGATAGCAATGAACCAGGCATGGATGCGTGAAGTCACGGTGTGACAGCACCACTGGAATCTGAACACTTGTACTGCAAGTACAAAACACACACCCTTCAGAAGTTCCGTTGATCATTCAGGGCTTCAGGCCGTGCATAGCTCGCGCGAGAAACCGACGCGGCCATTGGCGACGTCGAACAACACGCGGTGGTTCTGCTGCTGCATGCTGGCCAGCACATTGAGCGCGGCGTCGACGCCGTCCGGCGGCCCCGCCGCCATGGCCAGGCACGCGATGGCGCCCGACGAGCTGCGGATCACGACATTCTCCTCGGGCAGCGTCACCGACACCTGCCCGTCGAACACGAACGTGACGGTGGGCACGGAGATGGTCACGTTGTAGCACGTGTCGAAGCCGCCGAGAGGGCCAGCCACGGGCGCCCGAACCTTGCGCCGGAACGCGTCGCGCACGGCGGCGTACACCGGCGAACAGAGCCACGTGAAGTGAACATCGTCCCGGCGTCGACGATGGTGCCGCGGCCGCTAGCCGGGTCGAAATCGAGGGCCGACGCCGGGACCGGCACGGACTTGCCACCGACGCGGATCCCGACCATTCTGACGTAGTAGAGCGAAGGGCGGTGCGGGTTGGACAGCAACGGCGTCGTCTTGATACTCTTCGGCTGCCCGGCAGGACCGAGCCTGAGCGTGCCGGAGAAGTTGGAGGACTTGTAGCTGGGCAGGCAGTAGGAGAAGACGGAGCCGTACACGTCCCTAGTCTGCGAAAGGAACGAGAGCGGCCCACGGCCGAAGCCGACGAGCCCCTGCGGCGGCACGGAGTTGCCCGTGACGACGTGAAGGTGACAGAGTTCTAGGATCGTCTAGGAGCGGATCTAGTGGAGTTTCGAGTAGTAGATGATAGATGCAGTTCATTTGCCATGCATAGAGGGAGAGAGAGAGGTGTATCACCGACCGGAGTTGTCGACGGAAGGTGTAGTGGCGGCGGCAGTGTTGGAGTTGGAGCCGCTGCCCGTCATGGTCGTCGGGTGTGGCGTCGGTGCTCGCATCCGTGGCCATCCGGGTGCTCACCGGCGTCGATGGGGAATCCCGTCGCTGGCAGGGCCCCTTGGGATCGGGTTAGGGTTTAGATGTCGGTGGAGAGCTTGGCGGCTGGCGAACCTCGTGACTCGTGCCTTGCGCCCCGGCCCCCACCTAGTCTTTATAGCGCTGTGCGACGGGGGCCCACCAACCACAAGGTTGGGCGCCCCCGATCAGGGCGCAGACCTAGGACCCGTTAGACCGTTGGGCCTAAACGGTAGGAGATCTAATTCCAACATTCTCCCCCTAGATCTCACATAATTCTTTTTATTCTTGAATTCTCATTCGAGTTCAATATTCCAATTCTCTTCAATTCCATCACAGATCAGTATATAGAGCATGCTTCATCGTTACAACAATTCATGTCATTAGACTAACAGCTACTACACACCTTTCTATTTTGGAAATAAACATTTCATCATTCTGGGCTCTTCTTGTTGTTCGGGAATCATAGAATTTCTCTTAAACCCATGCCGGCTATGTGTCCTCTGAACACACTGGGTCCGCCTTTTGTGAGCAGATCCGCTAGCATCTTTTCTGTTCGTATATGCTTAAGATTTATGATATGATCCCGAAGTTTATCTTTCACAACATAGTACTTTATGTCAATATGTTTGGCAGCACCACTTGACCTATTGTTGTGAGCATATTCTACCGTTGGGTTGTTATCACAATACAACCGCATCGGTCTTTCTATACTTTAAATTATTTTCAATCCGGGTACAAATTTCTTCAACCAATTTACCTGCCCCGAGGCCTCATAACAAGCTACAAACTCGGCGTACATTGTCGAGGATGTAGTCACTGTTTCTTTCGAACTTTTCCATGATATCACTCCTTTAGCAAGAGTAAAGATATATCCCGATGTGGATTTTGTTTCATCTCTAGCATAATCGGAATCTGAATACCCCTCTATGTGCAGGGAATCAAATTTTTTATATGTCAACATGAGACCTTTCGTACCTTGCAAATAACGCAAGACTTTCTTCACTAATTTCCAATGTTCAATTCCTGGATTCTTTTGATATCTGCCAAGTAACCCGGTAACAAAAACTATGTCAGGGCGCGTACACGTTTGATCATATTGTAAACTTCCAATTGCCGAAGCATACGGTACCGCTTTCATTTGATCAATTTCATATTGGTTCTTGGGACACTGATGTTCCCCATATTTATCGCCCTTGACAATCGGAGCAGGAGATGGACTACACGCATGCATACTAAATTTCTTCAGAACCTTTTCTATGTATGCCTTCTGCGATAATCCCAATACCCCTTTTCTTCTATCTCGATGAATCTCAATTCCCAAGACAAACGAAGCTTCACCGAGATCTTTCATATCAAAGTTCGAGGACAAGAATTTCTTCGTCTCCAATAGTAGGTTGACATCACTACTAGCAAGTAAGATATCATCTACATATAGGATCAGGAATATGTATTTCTTATTCTTAAATTTCACATATACACAATTGTCCTCGACATTTTCTTTAAACCCAAAACCCTTTATAGTTTTATCAAACTTCAAGTACCACTGTCTCGAAGCTTGTTTCAAACCATAAATGGATCTTTTCAGACGACATCCCATATTTTCTTTTCCTTTTATGACAAAACCTTTCAGTTGTGCCATATAGACATTTTCATCCAAATTCCCATTTAGGAATGCGGTCTTTATATCCATCTGATGTAATTCTAGATCATAGTGAGCCACAAGTGCCATAATAATTCTGAAAGAATCTTTACAAGAAACTGGGGAAAAAGTTTCATTGTAATCAATCCCTTCTCTTTGGGTAAAACCCTTAGCCACAAGTCGCGCTTTGTGTCTTTCAATATTCCTTGGGAGTCATATTTCGTCTTGTAGACCCATTTGGAGCCTACTTTCTTAGCTCTTTTAGGAATATTTTCTAGAACCCAAACCTTATTGGTGTTGATAGATTTCATCTCATCTTCCATGGCCTGAAACCACTTTGATGAGTGTTCGCTTCTCATGGCTTCTTCAAAAGTTATAGGGTCATCTTCCATATGGAATTCTTCAGTTTCATAAATTTTATAATCATCTGGAATTGCTGATCTTCTAGCTCTTTGAGACCTTCTAGGGGCCTCTGGCACTTGGTTCACTATGGGCGGTTGTTGTTCTTCCTCATAAGCGACATTTGGTTCTACAGGCTCCTGATGGACAGGTTCCTCTTGTTCATTTGTTGTCGCTATGGGAGAACTCACAACAAGAGTTGTCACCACAGCGTCCTGTACTGCTGGTGCAACATCGGTAACAGGTAACGTAAAGAATGGTTCTTCAACCATCGGAGTAGGTACATGTACCCGCTTCTCCTCAAGTCTAATTTCACGTGTTACCTTGCTCCCCCTGATCATGCCATCCTCCAAGAACACAGCGTGTCTTGTTTCAACAAATTTCGTGTATCTATCAGGACAATAGAATCGATATCCTTTCGATCTTTCTGGATAGCCAATGAAATGACAACTGACAGTTTTGAAGTCTAACTTTCCAATATTTGGGTTAAAAACCTTTGCCTCAGCTGGACAGCCCCACACACGTAAGTGCTTAAGTGAGAGTTCTCTTCCTGTCCATAATTCATATGGTGTTTTCTGCACCGACTTACTTGGTACTCGATTAAGTATATGAATGGCGGTTTTCAGTGCCTCCATCCATAAACCAACCGGTAGTGTGGAGTAACTCATCATGATTCTCACCATATCCATTAGGGTACGGTTTTTTCTTTCAGCCACTTCATTCTGCTGAGGCTCCCCCGGTGTGGAGTATTGAGCGACTATGCCATTTTCCTCTAGGAACCTTGCAAAGGGACCTGGAATTTTGACCATACGGGGTATGTCGCCCATAATACTCTCCACCACGATCTGATCGAACTATCTTTACTTTCAAGTTGTGTTGATTTTCAATTTTGGCTTTAAATATCTTAAATTTGTCCAATGCTTCCGTTCTTTCTTTAATTGGATAAATATAGTCATAACGAGAATAATCATCCGTGAATGTTATGAACGAATAATAACCATCCACGCTTTTCATTGGGAATGGACCGCAAATGTCCGTGTGGATTATTTCTAATATTCTCGTGCTTCGTTTAGCATTATTGTTCTAAATCGGAGAATTCTAAGTGCGGAAGAATGGATTGTTTCACTAAGCGTTCTATTCTCCCCCTCGAAATATGGCTCAAACGACAATGCCATAGTTTCGAAGAGTCTCTTTCATTTCTCTTCCGCTTCTTATTCTTATTTGTAGATTGGGAGACATTCACAACATCACATTCATGATTCACATTCTCAGCAAGAGATAATAAATAAAGCTTGTCTTGTGGGAAGGCAAGACCAACACACTTATCATTATTATCAAATATTTCCCATCTACCATTACCAAAATGACAGCTAAATCCATCATCATCGAGTTTCGAAACACATTAAATTCATTACCAACATCACATTAAATTCCTATGCAAAGAGGGAACATAGAGTACATTTCTGAGCTTAAGTACAAAGCCATCTTTTAATTCTAAAGCTAGATCGCCAATGGCTTCAACTCCAGCTTGTACTCCATTCGCGACTTTAATCGTTCTTTCTCCTCTTTGCAGGGTTCTCCTCCCACTTAACCCCTTTCTTCAGTAGCTTTTTCAGGTAGACTGAGCAATCTCTCTTGTAATGTCCTCTCTTGAAGCATTCCTTGCACTGGTCTTTTTCAGCATTGCCATATTTTCTGTAGTCCTCATCCTGCGAGTCCTTTTCTTTTCCCTTTGCAATTGCATTTTCTTGTGGCTTGGAGGGAGATCCTTTATTCCACTGGGTTTCTTGTAATAATTCTTTCTTTTATTGTCCTTCACAAGATGAGCTGAGTCACCCTGTGAAGACTTAAGTCTCTCTTCCTCCTGAACACACATTGCAATGAGCTTTTCAATGTCCGAGTTTTCAGGCATCATATTGTAGTTCACGGCAAAAGTTTCGAATTCTTTTGGCAGAGAAAGAAAGACCAAGTGAATGAGAAACTTGTCATTGATCCCCAAATCCATTGTCTTTAATTTTGCTACCATGGTGTTCATTTTCAATATGTGCTGACGCACACCACCACCATTGTATTTTTCAAATACAAGTTTATGTATCAAGGTGCTTGCTGTGACCTTGGAAGACCCAGTAAACTGACTCTTTACCCTTTCGAGGTAGTCAATGACTGTGATGCATTCTGGGATAGACCCTCGGATTTGGTCTTCAATGGTGGCTTTCGCCACCAACAGGCATTTTCTGTTGGATTGGATCCAACGCCTGTGTTCAATGTCATATTTCATTCTGACTTCAGCAAAGTCACGCTTTCGGGCGTTAAATGCTTCGTCAGTTTCATCAGTTCTCTTCTCCGGTTCTTCTGGAATAGTAGGACACGGGGAAGTAATGGCAAGATCAATCTCTGCCAATGCAAGTTCTAGCTCGTACTTCTCCCGCCACACACAGTAGTTAGTACCGTTTAGTGGAGGAATGTTGTTTATATTCACCATTCCTTTAACTCCTGAAATTTGTCCAAAGAAAAATGAGAAACATTCATCATAAAATTGCATGTCTTAACTTAACGTTGGTCAAATTTAAAACATACGATTCATCTATACAAAAATTATACATCACCGTTGGGCAGAAGTAAAATTAATGTATAGCAATTCATTATAATAATGTTATTAACAACGTTGGTCAGAAAATAACAGTACTATAAGTTTATCAAAATTTCAGATAATTCATAATTCGCTCAAAAATTAAATTATCATGTTGGTTCAAATTTAATTAAGAGACAAAATTTAATATTTTATTCGCAGTGGAAACAATTAAAAATTGTTCATAATCTTATTTTCCAGAATATTATTCATGTGATTATTCTCTGAACAGAAATATATCGTTGGATAAAAATTTATGCAGAGAAATTTTATCAAATTTCAATTCGGATTCATTCAAATTCAATTCATTTTAATTTTCTAGAAAATAAAATAGAAAACCGACACTGTTCATTCGCGGGCTTGAGCAAACGAATCGGCCCAGAGGCCATTTCGGCCCAGCAGCCGTGCGCTCGGGGCTCCCCCTTTCCCCCAGGCCACAACGTGGGCCTGGGCCGGGAAAGCGGCCACCCGCCTGGGCTCAAAAGCGGCCCAGCAGGCAGTGCGCTGCCGCGGCCGTCGGATCTAGGGCGGCACAGATCGGACGACTGAGCGCCTCTTTCGCGGTATCAAAACCCCGACCGACGGCCGGCTCCCCCGAAACCCTAGTTCATTTCTTCTCTCCCCTTCCCCTTTCTCCCCGCGCCCGTGAGATAGAGAGCAAGAGCGACGGCGGCCGATAGGAACCGGCCAGAGGAGAAGGCAGCGCCACCGCCGCCGGCCTCCTCGCCGGTGCGCGCGCCCACCGAGGAGTGGACGCGCCGCCGTCGAGCGGGCTAGCCGCGGTGACCTCACGCCGCAACGAGACAGAGGCCGCGCGGTGGCGGGACCTCACCGGAGGTCGTGTTCTTCCCGCGCGCCGGCAATGGAGATAACCGACAGCGTAGGAGGGACGGCCGAGCCACAGGTAGGAGCACCGCTTATTGGTCGCCCCCGTTCAGTTAGGGTTAGGGTTCAGTTTCGGTTCGGTGTTCTTGGTTGTTTCGTGCGGATCTAGCCATCCGACGTTCGTGTATTCGTTCTTCTCCCTAATCCCTTCTCCGTTCTTGAGATTTAAGGTTAGGGTTTCGTTCGGTTGAGTCGATTGGGCTCTGATCCGAGTGGATCTCCTCCGTAGGAGGGCTCTGATACCATTGATAGAGTTCTAGGATCGTCTAAGAGCGGATCCAGTGGAGTTTCGAGTAGTAGATGATAGATGCAGTTCATGTGCCATGCATAGAGGGAGAGAGAGAGAGGTGTATCACCGACCAGAGTTGTCGACGGAAGGTGCAGTGGCGGTGGCGGTGTTGGAGTTGGAGCCGCTGCCCGTCATGGTCGTCGGGGTGGCGTCGGTGCTCGCATCCGTGGCCATCCGGGTGCTCGCCGGCGTCGATGGGGAATCCCGTCGCTGGTAGCGCCCCTCTGGATCGGGTTAGGGTTTAGATGTCGGTGGAGAGCTTGGAGGCTGGCAAACCTCGTGACTCGTGCGTCTCGTGCCTTGCGCCCCGGTCCCTACCTATTCTTTATAGCGCTGTGCGACGGGGGCCCACCAACCACAAGGTTGGGCGCCCCCGATCAGGGCGCAGACCTAGGACCCGTTAGGCCGTTGGGCCTAAACGGTAGGAGATCTAATTCCAACAGAAGGCACCCGAACGTGTATGCCGCCACGACGTCGTCGCCGAGGGCGAGCGCGTCCTGCCCGAGCAGCGCCTGGAACGTGGACGCGGCGTACGACAGGTTGAACACGCACGACGAGCCGGGGCACGACGGGCTGGGAACCTGCGCGCACTGCGGCGAGCTGCAGCGCACGGGGCGGTACGTGGACGACCTTGTCGGGTCGAACGACGGCGACGCCGGAGCGCATCCCGCGCACGCGGCGTCGTTGCTGGGGTCGATGGCGACGAGGAGCGCCGGCGCCGGCGTGCCGAGGCGCGCGCGGGCGACGTAGATGGGGACACTCAGGAGCTGCCGGCCTGGCGCGATCGGCACGAACGAGCGGTGCGGCCCTTTCTTGGTGGCGGCGTCACTGGCCGGTGGCGGCCGCGGCCCAGTCGCGAGAATGCCCGCCCATGCGGTGGTCGGTGCCCCGAGCCCGGCGATTGGCGGCTCGGTGTGAGGAGAGCGCGCCAGGAGCAATGTTGAGCTGCGCACGACAGTGGAAGGGGCCAAGAGGCTGGACAGGAGCATGAGGAGGACTGACAGCCTCAGCGACGACATTGTTGGCAGCTCCGACCCGACCTCCGAGCAAGTTTCTCGTAGTATCGGAGGTTGGGTGATGCGGTACGTGTTAGGTTGGATGTTACTACATGGAAGTGTAGTGTATTTATAGAGGTAGCTGTCAGCAGAAATCCTTGTTTCTTTTCAAAGGTTGTAATAGCACATTACTACGCTGGCCGTTTCAGTGGCGGATGCTGTTTTTACTGTGAGAGGAAAAAAAAACACTGTTTTGGTGGTTCATAAGCCAAATGACTAACAGAGAGGATGCATATTTCTTGTTGCGTGCAGAGGAAATGTTTCAAGGGGAAATCATTACATTGCCGCGTGAGATTGAGACCAATAAGCTGGGTGTATATGTGCGATGAAGCTCTAAGGAAGAACGGCAATGGACGGATCGTTCAGATCTAGACGCATGCATAATGCAGTAGTGCAGATGGCACACAGCGCAGGTCATGTGGTTTCTGCTGTTCTCTGAACCCCTTTTTCTGCGACGATCCATCACTAAGCTAGCGAGCCGCGTTGGAGGCTGACGACGACGATGGAATTGAATGGAAGACGACGACGATGATCGATCGTCGATCGTTTGGAGCTGCTAGCTGCTGGCACACTGGGCGGCATGCAGATGCAGGTCTCTGTGGGTTTGCGGGAGGCAGGAGGTAGTGCTGAGACGAGGATAACGAGTTGAAAACAGGGTTTACGAAACTCGGTAACGGTTACCGCGGTAACCGGCTAAACCGGTCACCACCGGTTCGGTTTCGGTACCGTTTTGAATTCAAATTTTAAATTTGAATTTCAAAAAATGGAAAATACTGAAAAAATTCATAAAAATAGTTCATGATTTATAGAGTCGAATGGTGTACAAAATTTTCAAATTAGAGTTTGTTTGCTATTTATTTGATGACGTGTACACTGAGGATGGAGCCGCACATGCCACATGCATATGTGACCGCGGGGTCTCCATCCTCAGCTCCAACAATGGTGGGGTTTGTTTGTCTCAACTCTCAATTTCTCTGCACTTGGAAAAAACGATCTGAGCAGAGCTATTGTAAATCTCTTGTGCCCATACTGCCACAAGTATGTATTACCAAACTACTAGTAACATTCGTTTGTACAGCACACGCATATATATTTTGATCTAGCACGGGGCGCACACGGTCACATCCTGACTGTGATCTGTAGTAGTATATATGACGTCCAATCCAATCCAATTTCTGAACATAACCAATTCAATGGATCAATCCCTATGCTTTTTCCTTTTTTTTTATGTAAGATCAGAAGCAGAGACCGAAGAGTCTCGATCTATGGGCGTTGGATCCTGGTGGTGAGGGAGGGCCTCATCTTGACGATGTGTTCGCCGTCGACGCCCATCCGCCTGGCGGAAGCGCCGGCCTCGAAGTAGCGCTTGACGGCGGCCTTCATGTAGTGGATGCCTTCCCTGACGTTCATCTCGTTCCTGATCCTGTCCTGCAGGCTGGCGAGCTGGTGGTCGCCGTTGAGCACGGAGGCGAGCTGGATGATCTCCTGCTGGAACTCGCTGAGCTTAGCCTCCTCGTCGGCCTCTGTCTGCCTGATCCTCGTCGGCGTGGGGAGCTGCTCGGGGCAGTCGGTCCGTGGCTCCGTCCTCGTCTGCACCACGCCCTCGAAGGTCCCCGCCCACGCGTCGCGCTTCGTCAGGAAACCCTGCGGCAGGTCGAAGATCTTCTTCACGGTGGCCGGGATCGACGAGTGCTCGTACTGCGACGTCGGCGTCGGGCCTTGCGTGGGCGCGTGGACGACGGTGCCCTTGTCGATCCAGGGGGACACGAGGATGGCCGGGACACGGACGCCGAGTCGGTCGAACGTGAAGTTGTAGGGCGGAGGCCCAACGATGCCGTCGGGGCTGGGAACGCCGGCGACCGGCGTGGGGACGTGGTCGAAGAACCCGCCGTGCTCGTCGTAGGTGATCACCAGCAGCGTCTGGTTCCACTGCGGCGACGCGCGCAGCGTCTCGTACACGTACTTCACCAGCATCTGGCCCTGGTACACGTCGTGCGACGGGTGGTCGTCGTTCGCTGGGTCCAGCTTCGAGTCCAGGTAGTGCTGCTCCACCACGGCGTAGTTTGGGAGGACGCCCCGGGCGGCGTGGTCGGCGAAGGAAGGACGGAGCGGATGGAAGTCCAGCAGGTACTTGAGCTTACGGAGGTTCCGGTAGAAGAGCACCGCCGGGACGTCCTGGAAGTAGACGCCGAACGACAGACCGGCGTCGTGCAGGTTGTCGAAGATGGTTCGCTGCGGGTAACCCTCCGCCAGCAGCCTGTGGTGTGGATGAAAACAAGAGCTGACGTCAGCGTGAGAAGCTGGGCCGAATGCTGTGCAACGGTAGGCCCATGTACAATATATGTATGTATGGGCCTTTTCTTTACGAATGGGAAAGATTGAAGCTGGTGGGAATTGGGCCCGACTAGTGTCCGAAGGCGCACGTTACTATAGAACCAAATTGCTTACTTGCTAAGCTTTAGCTTTAGTGTTTGACTCCTCTCTCTTTCAAAAAAAAAAAAAAAAGCCTCAGTGTTTCACTTTCGCACACACCAGTCCATGTCATGTTGGATGGAATCTAAAAAGACGTAGTATAGTCAGAGGACGGCTTGTCACTAACTGAAGCTCATGATTAGTTACTTGTAGTCTAATTAGTGACAGTAGTCCCCTCTATTTTTTTTTAAAAAAAATGTAGTCCTGAATACTCTACTCTCAGTAGTAAGCAGACAAGTAGTAAACGATGGCTCGAGCCGACGCACCGACCGACACACCAACCTGCTCAGCTCTGCAAGTCTACACTCTCCACACTACAGTGAAGAAAAGCCAAAGGAAATGCGTGCGTGGCACGCACTGCCGCATTTGGAATTGGACCCCCTTTTGTTGCATTGCATGCATTCACATGGACATGATCACGTGATGGATGGAGTGGAGTCCGATCACCTGGACGATCGATGTGATAAGGATAGCCCCCTAAATCCTAATCACCGGGTTATTTTGTTGCTGCTGCTGCTGGTAATCATCATTCCTTCGTAACCTCATCTCCATCTCTGGGTCTGGGTGCGAAAAGGAAAAGGCAACGCCCCCTGGCCCACGAGAAAAGGGATGCTGGGCCTGGTTCATCACAGCCGGACGCGTGTGTTGGCTTCACTAGGAGTGGGGACTGTCAATGATCAGTGGTAGTACTACAGTGTATATTATCTTTCTCTTCTTTATTATTTTTTCCTTCTTTGGCTTTCGGCAGTGCACCACCAGCAACGTGGGAACGAGAGCTTGACAACACTCGCCGCAGATCTTAGGTAGTACAACATCCATCAAAACTGATGTAACAAAAATTACTGATGTTTATTATGATAGTTAAGTATCACTATATTAACTTAACCATGGCATATATGTTTATAATAAACTTATTTAGACACGTGTATATTAACGTTCATACTGGTTTTAGTCAATTTTTGAAAAAAAAGGGCTTTACAATTTGAGAAACAAAATGTACAGATATTTATATGATTGACTTGTGATTTTGACCACTACTACGTGATGCAAGTACAACAAGCATGTCACACCTAGGACATTATTTCAGGATAGCGTCACTAGTATTATGGTACCTCAAGTCAACGAAAAAAATCCAAGACAAAACGAAAAATAAAACAAGGGAGCAACAGATTTGACACCCCCTACGTACTACCAAGCCAGCACCAGCATCCACCCAGCCATCTATCAATCAATAATTCAAATTCAATGCTTGCTAAGGTTGGCAACTAACCCGTGCCTATGCAAATTTCCTACGGTGGTCGATCCTCCACACGCACGGCGCACCCAGTCAGAAGCCAGGCATTAATATATGTCAGCTCAAAAATTCAGCTGCTACTGTACATACTAGGAGTAGAATCAAATCAAACAAATTATTAAAAACGACAATAAATGAATTAAATGAGGAGGAGGAGGAGCCAGCCAGTGTGGACAGTGGATAATAAATAAATAAATAAATAAAACAGAAAACAGAGAGAGAAATAGTAAATAGCAAAAATACAGCAGGACGTACGTCGGGTTGTTGCTGGTGGCGCCGCCGGAGGTTCCGGAGTGGACGAACAACCGGTTAGGCTGAGTAGACGACGGCACGGACGCGAACCATCGGTCACAGACGGCGAACTGGGAGACGAGCTCGCGGTAGACGGCGACGCTATCGGGAGCGAATCCATGCATGACGGCGTCCGTCATGTTGTCGCCGCCGATGGAGCGCGCCTGCTGCACGAACCCGTCCATCTTGGCGGGGCCCGACGCGTCGTCGGAGCCGAAGACCTGCTGCCGGATCTCCTGGAACGAGTGGCCTGGGTCAGGGTCCACGTACGCCGCGCCGTCGCCGAAGTAGATGCGCCCCGATGACGGGTCCGTCGTGTTGCTTGGGTTCCATTCGTGGCCTGTCACGCCGTCGATCTCTGGGTTTAGTCGCTTCATCCACCCTAGCATGTGGTCGAATGACCGGTTCTCCATCACCAGCACCACCACCGTCTTGATGGGACTCGTCGTCGATGTCGACGATCCCGCCGCGCCGGACAGGAGGAGGACGAGGAGGAGGAGCGCGGTGATGTACGGCGGCGGACGGGACCGGGACCGAGCCGCCGCCATTGTTCTTGTTTGCTTCCTTGTTCGCTGCGACCGAACCAGATGCGCAGTGGGCTGGGTGGGGTCGGGGATCGAGGAGGATTGGGGAAGGGGGAGTGTGAGGAGGAGGCCTCTGGCCGGTCTCGTCTGGGCTGGGAGCTCCTGCTCGTGACTGATGGATCCCGGCCGGCGGTGGTGGTGGTGGCGTGGCGTTTTATTGGGTGCGATGTGGGGATGGAATGGACACTTTCGCATGGACGCGGTCCACTGTAATTGTAATACGGTGCATGGGTGCCGCTGCATTAGCTAGCGTGACGGAATCCTAGCTCGGCGCATAGGCGTAGGAAGCGATTCCCTCATCGATTCAATTCAATTCCTACCGATCTTGCAAATCAGCAGCAGCTAGCTAGCCGTGACAAATATACAATTCAGTTCATGCGTTCCTAAAGATATATATGTTTGACATAGCTCAGCTTCATTAAAACTGTTTTATTTAGAAAATATCTTCGTGAGCAACTCTCTAGATAAAACTTAGATAAAACTAAACTTTTTTTTTAAAACAACATCACCAATAACTTTATATGATAGAGAAATAGGGAAGTATTTTTTAGCTTCATCTCACTTCATGTCTGTGTGAGAGGAGAAGAAAAACAACCTAAACAGCTTAGAAGAAGTCATTTTTATGAAGCTATTATATGATATACCAAATAGATCTTAATAAATTTCTTTCCATAATCTTGCTTGCTACTAGTAGTATCGATCGTCGTCGACGGATTCATTCCACACATTAATAGTTGGCTGTGCATATACGCTATGTGTTAACGGATTCATTCCGTTCCACTTCATTATTGTCTCATAAAATGTCTTGAAGCCAGTTGTAAGTTCACGTACAGCTTGTTTCTTTTTCTCTTCTGCGCACGAGCACAAATCTGTACAAATCTCTGGCCGGTGTACCATATATATATATATATATATATATATATATATATATATATATACACGTCGTGCTTACATCAGCTTATTGCTGTCATAGTAAATAGGAGGTACTTTTTATCGGTGAGGCGCAACTGTATGGCGGTCCGTGTGCCTCTCCATTCAGCTCGAGCAAGATAAGCGGTGCTGTGGACCATGTTCAGTCACGTCGTCGTTCCGGCCGGTGGAAGTAGCTGCTGTACGTACTAGCTAGGATAGATAGATAGATACTAGATCCATTGCGTGCCGCTTTCGTTTCGCCGTGTCTAGCTAGCCCAACGAAGCAGCAGGCGTGGAGTGCATGCCTGCGTGACGCTGCCGCACCGGCCTCCTCCTGTTC
The DNA here is from genome assembly GCA_022036555.1 of Microstegium vimineum. NCBI lineage: Eukaryota > Viridiplantae > Streptophyta > Magnoliopsida > Poales > Poaceae > Microstegium > Microstegium vimineum. Next base: position 17,060,877 of record CM039137.1, on the reverse strand, counting down.
TTGCTCTATGCTGCTGGATGGTTATTACAAATATAAATAAAAGGAAGGAACACCGATCCGAATTGAAAGCACCGCGCGCGCGCCTCGGGCCACGGCCGTGCAAGAACAGGCACGTACGCCGGTCTCAGCAGCCTTACCGAGCGCGAGCATGACAGAAGAAAAAAAAAAGGAAAGAAAGCATCGTGGTGCATTACTAGCCGTGCGCGTGGGGCGTAGCTGCTGATGAGTACAGTATGCATGAGCATGAAGCTACTCCTATATATCAGCACAGATTAAACGGCATGGCACGTCCGATCCAGCAGCGAATGCGATAATATATATATATATATATATATATATATATATATATATATATCTTCCTCTTGCTACCTCTCGTGTGCGTTTCCTTTTTTTTAAAAAAAAAAACAGATCACAAAAGAATCCATTTGTAAATACGTACACGCATACATACTTTAGTAAGTACTCACACAGTGTATACGTGTATATAAAAGACGCGAAGAAAACGTGCCGCAGCCGTCTCAGTAGCGTAGCGCGGAATGCAGAAGCGAGCAGTGATGCATGGATATGGATCGCATAGATGATGGCCCGCCCAAGTTTTTGTAGCTTTCGATCTTTACAAGAGCGCTCTGCAGCTAGCCTAGCGTACGCCATTTTCCATTTTCCAGCGTGGCAGGCGCACTGCTCCGTCCCCACTTCTTCCCATGCATGATTCTGTAGCAGGAGTACGTACATCATATCTTTAGTAAAAAACAAAAAATCACGTATATGGAAAATATTATTGAACCAAGTAATTGAGGTATTCCTGACACACGATACTTTTTTTCTCAAAAATAATAATAATCAGGCAATAACGTGCAACACCGCCACCGTACTGTTTTAAATGACACCCATCACCGCGCCGTGCACGCACACAACACTTTATTTATTTTGCCCCCGCCGTGCCCTCACTATAGATGCGCTAAAGTTTTCTTTTAATCTTTTCGTCGTCTTCTTCTTCTTATGGTAGTGTGCCGATCGATCATTATCCGAATCTTTATTCTCATAAATAAAGGCCGGTTCAATTCGGTGCTGCTGCTATGGGAATGGGATACGATCGATCCTCCTATTAAGTCTGCAGGTGGCACGTCAACCTCATGATATCTAGTGAGACAGTAGCTACTATCGTTTCGTGCTTCGCTCCATCAACGTACGTATTCACACTCATGGTTCCACTAGTACAGAAATGGCAAACAATGTCGGTTCAAAACTCTCTTTCAGTGACGGTTTTTGAACCGGCACTGACAATTCGGTAGTGATGAGGTCAAGCCATCCTGCCGGTTCGTGTTACCAACCGGCAGTGATGCTTGAGCCATCACTGCCGGTTTGTTCCACCAACCGACAATGATGCTTGAGTTATCATTGTCGGTTTTAATTGAACCGGCAGTGATATTATTTTTTAAAATTGTATTTTATTAATTGTTTTATTTTTATTTGGGGTTTAGGGTAGAGGTGGTGGGGAGGGAGATCATGGAGGTGTTTGCTATCGATCCATTTGATATCGATGTGAATTGAAGGTGGTTGTGGACTAGCGACAATACAAACCCATCACACATTTTTAATAATTATTACAAAACATCCAAACAAAACTTAAAGTATCGAATTAAATGTCGCATTACAATAGCCTTTCGAGACGGTCTTTTCCGTAAATCTTCTTGAAGTTCTTACTCTGCACAATGGACAAATATCCTTTTCTATACATTATCTCGTCCAAAATAAGAGCTGATATCTCCTCTTAAAATCCTCTTATCTCAAAATCTAGCAACCTGTTGTGGCCCTGATCTTTGCACTGTAAATTGATACAAGATGATATTGAGATGCACATACGAAAGACAAAACAATAGAATTAAAATGAGACGCGTACGTACCATGCCATCTCCTAATCCTAGTTTTACGCCAAAGTAGTAAAGCATTGCCCACATCACATAGAACTCGCATTCGTTATTCCCCATTGATTGATCTAGGGTCTTGACCTTCTTCATATACTCCACGCTGAATGGGGCTCTCCATTTTTTTTTGCATCCTAGGCTCCACATTTCTCCAATCAGGTAACTCCTTCATCCTATGTGACAATATAAATGAAGTGTGAAGGCTGAGGATATTAATTACAATATCATATGTGATTGAAAAATGTGTTGATATTGAGTTCACTTACATATTTAGCACTTTGACTAGGGGTTCGATAAGTTTTAGTGACTTCTTTTTTGAGTCCCACACCTCGATAGTTGAATTTTTAAGACTTATATCTACGAGGATATAATGGTTGCTGCAATCACAAAGCTCATGTTATTGAATGATATATCAAGAAAAAAACACTTAAGTAAGGGTCGAGAACACATACTCGCAATTGTAGGTTAGCAGTGCGTTTGTTTTGCCGACTGAGAATATTTTTTCAAACTCTATCTTCAAACTTGCTAAGACATATGGATCTTTGAGACCGGCTTTGCATGTTGTCTTATTTATCAAGATGGGGTCCAAGAAGTCAAAATTGCTATTTCGTTTTTTGAGGCAAAATTTTACTACAGACCTGCAAAATAAACATGCATGGATATATTCAAATGCAGATCACGTAGTTTATTATAACATTGTTAGGGTATGGTACTTACAAAGTCCATAACATCATAATCTGCACATCCAGCGAGCGTCGTTGATAGAGTTGAAAGAGGTCTTCATAATGAATAATATGCACAACTTCTTCAGGATGATTAAAATGTAAACATGAAGGGATGTATACTTCAAAGGTTGTTATCTTGTCTTCGCTGCTATTACTGTCTATGATGTAATAATCATGCAACTGTCGCATGTTTGTTGACAATTTTTTATACTCTTCTTAGCTGGCAACCATAGGCTTGCCTAGTTCAAACTTGTATACAACTTTGGTCTTTTCAAATTCGGGTTTTTCAAAATAGAAATTCTTGGCATCCTTCATGCTTATGTCCAGTTCTGCGGCCAAGTTTTGTATCTGTAGCTGTTGAAAGGTGTATATTTCTCTAGATGTTTCTAGATTACCCGGAATTTTTCTTTGCCTTTCAAATTCGCTCTGTTTCTCAGGTATATAAGCCAATCGTTTGTACAAGGCAAGTTTGGCGGCCTTTTCTGCAATCTGAGCTCGTAGAATTTCGTCCTCAGTCGGCGCTAGCTTCTGCCTTTTACTAGTCATCTTGGGATCTTTGCCAACCGAAGTTGATGACCTCCTCTGTTACGAAGTCGAACCTGATCTAGAGCTAGGCCATCGAGATCCCAGTCCTGAGAACTTTGAAGTTGGTGGAGGAGGAGGGGGAGGAGTATTCTCCTTTGGCGGTGGAGAAGGAGTCTTCTCCTTTGGCAGTGGAGGAGGTGTCAGTGGATCTTGACGAGGAGAGAAACCTCTTCGCGGAGGGGACCGAGATGATTCACTGTTATCATCATCTTCCGAAGATAGCTGCTCGTCTAGCTTGATGAAGCATTTGCGTCAGGCGACATGAGTGCCCAAGTTGTGAACTAGACGCGTCCGTTCTTCTCCACTGGGAAATCAATATGTATCTTATTATACTTCTTGTCCAAGATCTTATCAATGTTGACCCTGACATATCCGAGTGGCACTGGCTTGCCATGAATGACGTTCTCTCCTCTAGGAAATGCTTGTCCGACCGCCACCTTGTCTTTGGTCCACTGCTGACGGATGTACAACGTGACATTCACAGGTTCTGTGATGTCGTCCACCGAATGAGGAGCATTGACCTCTTCTTCGTCAGGCATAGGGGTTGAGCCACAGCTACTGCGGTCCTTGCCGGGCACTGGGCTATTCAAAGCCGGGATTGCATGCGGCCCTTAACTCGAACACATGGATTGCATAGCGCTCGCCACTTGAGCAGCTATCCGTGCTTCCATGCTCTGTTCTAGCTCCTCTCGCATCCTTTGGAACTCCTCTTCTCTTTACGTTCTAGCCCTGACCCGACTCCTATAGGAAGCAGATTCACCTTCAAATGCTTTCTCTCAAGGAATTATCCCGGCTCCTCTAGTGCGAACGAGGTGCTCCTTGGTTCCAAGTGCTTGCGTGAGCACGTCATTTTCTCTATCCGACCTGTGGGCCCCTCTATGCACTTCCTCAGTGATCGTGGAAATCTTCTGGACGAGATCGGTGATGGGCTCAGCGCTGGCGGAAAGGCTCCCGTCAGGATTGTATCGTGCCCCCCTTGCGAGTAGTTAGTTCACTGATCTGGGCTGTCAATCGCTTGTCTGAGCCGTAACGCCGCTCCGCTCTAGTGCTTCGACTTGGGCATCCCAATCCGGAATCTTCCTTACGTACCCACGCGATTCTAGGCGGTGAGGATTATTTGACCTAAGCGAGTTTGCTTTGTTTCTTTCGCTTGATGCCTTGGCCTCTTCGGATAGCTTATAAGCCTTGAACTCCTCCCAGAAGTCCCTTTGCTTGCTGAATTCACCTCCCACAAAATTTAGTTCTTTTTCCTCCTTGATGAGCTTGTGCAACTTTCCCTTGAAATTCTTGAAGGAGTGACCCATGATTTCCTTGGCCCTCTTCTTGACTGTCGCTTCATCACAATCATTAGGGAAAGTGAAATACCCTATGAGCTTGTTCTAAACTAGTTCCTTCTCCACTTCTGGAACCCTCCACGGGTCTTGCTCACTGCCATTCCACTTCCTGTATTTGATCGGGATGAAGTCCCTTATTGCCCCGATGGTACTCTTGTATGGGCTCAATGCTTTAAGTGGCTCCACCGGCTCCCCTAGTTGATCGAACTGAGAGATGTGCCAGTGTCTAGTTGTCTGAGGGAGCTTTGTTGCACCACGCTTAGTCCTTCTGGAACTCTCACCAGTACTTGGACCTTCCGGCGGAACCTGCTTCAAAATTTATGAATAAGTCCCCATCAAACTTGACCTACCGTGTTTTTAGGTATGACCTAAGTTATTACCTCGTCTCCTTGGCCCTCTTCTAGGTTTAGCATATGGCTAGGGCTCCAAGGTCTTTGATCCCCTTGCTGGTTGTCATCGGATTCTTGGTCACGTTCAGCACCGCCACCACTAGTTCCTTGGTCATCGGCTTCGGTCGTAGGGCGACGGGTGGTGAATCGACGCTTAATTGTCATGTTTCTGGACAATAATTTCGATTATTGGTATTAACTCATAGGTACATAACATATATACAAGCATAGGCTCCATTATTGTTATATTTCTATGGGTAGCACAAGTATATAGATAAGTCATGTATCTCCAAAAAATGTGCCAAGTCATGTATCTAGCATGAAGAGTGATTGATATTAGCTCATAGGTACAAGTCATGCTATACACAAATTGTGCTACAAGTATATACAAGGATATTGGTATTAGCTCATAGGTACAAGTCATGCTATGTCACAACATAAAGCCATGTATATATGATATAAAGTCATGCTCATAGGTACAACATCTCTCTCTCTCTCATAATTAAGGATGAATCAATCTATCTCTTTCTCATAACATCTCTCTATATACAAGCATAAGTGTAGCATATTGATCTAAGCTATCTTTCTCTCTATCTTTATATCTCTCTCTATTTAGCTATTTCTATGGGTAGCATAAGTGTATGACATATATCCAATCTCTATCTCCCTAATCTCTATCTCTCTCTATCTCTCTATCTCTCTAATCTCTAGCTCTCTCTATCTCTCTCTATCATATCTCTCTATCTCTATCTCTATCTCTATCTCTCTATCTCTATCTCTCCCTACTCCTCTCCTCCTCTATCTCTCTCTATGTCTCCCTCCTTCCCTTTCTTTCCCTCATTCCTCTCCTCATCTATCTCCATGACAAGCAAAACCACTCTGAATCCATATAGTCAATTCGTCGAACACCTTCGGTGCATGGACATGGAGCTCACCGCGTGGAGGTTTGGGCCGGATTCTGAGCTCCTCAACGTGGGGGATTCCAAGCAGTGCTTCTGCGGCGTCGAGCTCTGGCTTGTTCGGGCGTCCTTCTGTGGCGTCGAGTGGCGGCGGCGGCGTCGAGCGTCCAGCGGCGAGCGGCGGCGAGCATTGGCGGCAGGGAGCCCCTGCTGCGGCCGGCTGGAGCGGCGGCGAGCTCGAGCTTCGGCGGGAGAGCGGCAGCGGGGAGCGCCTGCTACGGCGGCGAGTGGCGCCGGCGGGCTGGAATAGCAGCGTCGGGCAGTGGCGAGCGTCGGGCAATGGCGAGCGGAGCGGCTAAGTGTGGAACATGCGCGATTCTAAAATTTTCAGACCGCGCCCTTTCCTTATATACACGGCCTCATCACTGTCGGTTCTTGTTACAAACCGACAGTGATGTCCCCTATGACTGTCGGTTTGAAACAAGAACCGACAATGATGTGAAGTCATTAGTGCCGGTTGTTTTGAACCGGCAAGTGATGGGGCACATTACTGTCGGTTGGTCAATAGAACCGACAGTGATAGAGGCACATCACTGCCGGTTCCTTAGTAACCGGCAGTGATATGTGATTTTTTTAAAAAATTTGCATGCTTTAGAATTCAAATTACTCCTGATTTTTGACTAAAACTTGGAAAACTCTAAACATAGAAGTTGCTAGTTTTGAGGAGCTCTACATTAATGCTTATACACTCAAGGTCTAATTCTTTATAGTTTTTGAATACCATTTTGAATTTGAATAAGGGTTTAAAATTCAATTACCCCCTTTGTAATTACTCCAAAAATTTGAATAGAAGTTGAAAATCTTCCAACATAGCTTTTGCTAGTTTTGAGGAGCTCTACATTAATGCTTATACACTCAAGGTCTAATTCTTTATAGTTTTTGAATACCATTTTGAATTTGAATAAGAGTTTAAAATTCAATTACCCCCTTTGTAATTACTCCAAAAATTTGACTAGAAGTTGAAAAATTTCCAACACAGCTTAGTTGACTTCTCATTTGCAAACAACCTATGCACTCGTGGAGCTATAGGAAAATACCACACGGACTTTACTGGCCCTCCTCTGGTCTTGCTTCCATCATTTGATGGCCCTTGCTTGTATCGGAGAGTTTTACACTTGGGACATGCATCCAAGTCTTTGTATTTCTCTCCACGGTACAATATGCAGTCGTTGAAACACGCGTGGATTTTCTCAACCTTGAGGCCAATTGGGCAAATCATTTACTTCGCAAGGTAAGTCTTTTCTGCTAACTCGGCCTCCAGGAACAGTTTATGTAGTATAACTAACAAGTTATCGAAGCCTTTATCACTCAACCCATTTGTTGATTTGAACTCCAATAGCATGATGTTGGCTTCCAGTTTGCTTATTAATTGAGCCTTTTCTTCCTTGCTCAAATGTTGCTTCTCATTGTCTTGCCTCTTTTCTCTTGCTTGAATTTCCATCTCAAGCTTGGTAGGACACTTTGAGGCAAAGTGTCCCATATCATCACACTTGTAGCACTTGATGTGAGCCAAATGATTCTTCTCTTGATCTTTGTTCATCATCATCTTGGCATCTTGAATAGGAGTTGGATGCCTTGATCTTACTTTGCCACTTCTAGTCTTTTTCTCCATCCCCAAGTTACCATCTTGATGGTTGATCTTGTCTTGCACTTGGGGCTTGATTTGTGGCATAGCTTGAGGCTCTACTTGTTGCTTCACCAATTGCTTGGTTGGGCACATTGAGGTGAGATGACCCCAAATGTGACACTTGAAGCACTTGACATGATTTAGCCTCTCTTCTTCTTTCTTCAACTTGAGCTTCTCTTTATTAGGGCAAGCATTTGCAAGATGTCCCATTTCATGGCATTGGTAGCACATGAAGTGAGATAGCTTTTATTCTTCTTGTTTCTTCATCTCTCTTTCATATTTTCTTTTTCCCCATCTCTTACAATTGATATTGCTCTTTTTGAATCCAATTCCATTCTTGTCACCATAACTTCTCTTGTTTGTCAACATATGCTCAAAGGTGACTTTGGAGTTGTAGTACCTCTCTAATTTGTTGCTCAAGTTCTTCACTTTCTCATTAAGCTCATTGTTCTCCTTCAAAAGATTAGTCTCACAAGACATAGAAGTAGAACAAAACATCTATATGTGAAGAGCATGGCATATCAAGTAAATCATCACAAGAGGTGGATACATGCTTCTTCTCTACATCACAAGGGTTAGCAATAATATGTGGTTGATCATTTGACCCATGTGATGAGCTCTCATCATTCTTAAGTTTCTTGAAAAATACTTTGATGAGAGAACCATGTTTCTTAACTAGATCTCCATGAGATACACAAAGTTGCTCATGTTCTAATTTTAGCTCTTCATGTGAAGCTTTAAGAACATCAAGTAAGTGCTTATGTTCTTCACATGAATTCTTTAGAAATGAGTTTTCATTTTCCAATGTTAATGTTTTAGTTTTCTCATTTTCTAAAGACATGGTCATGCTAGCAAGTCTATTTACAAGCTCATCATATGAATCAATATGATTAACTACATTGCAATTTGATACCTTATTGTCACCTTGTGACATGAAGCAATGTGGTGATGTAGATGGGATTGTAGTAGCATCATGATCATTGCCCGAGCATGAACCATCAAGAGTGCATGGAGTGACATCATCAATAACGACACTTGAGGCATCATCATCATCCATCTTGTCAAGTGAGCTTGTAGTTGATCTATAATCATCATCACTTGACCATGAGGTGGAGCAATCTTCCACAACCACCAAGTTGTGATTATGCTCAACACCCTCATGTGTCTCCATCTCTATTTGATTCTCCTCCTTCTTGAATTTGCCATCATCCCAAGTAGATACATCACCAAAGAGATGCTTGAGTGCCATCCACATATCATGGGCACTCTCCGAAGTCATCACCCTATCAAATATCTCATTTTTCAAAGCATTGATTAGAAAACATTGGGCTTGTGCATCAAGTGTTAGGCACTCCTTTTGCGCTTGGGTTAGATTACTCTTATCCAAGGTATGAGTAAACCCAACAACAATGATCCACCAATACTTCGAACCAAAAACACGGATATGATCAAGCATATGGTGTTTCCACCGTGCAAAGTGTGTGCCATAAAAAATATGTGTATCACACTCCGGTGACTTGTCTCCACCATCTTTACCTTCTACTATATTATCAACCATGCTTGCCATATGTTTCATCTTTTCAAGCTCTTATTGCATCTTGTTCATTTTCTCTCTTTGTTGCTCTTGCAACTCGGCGGAGATCTTGGCGGTGAGTTGCTCAACTAGTTGGTTGATTTGAACTTCATCCATGATGGCCAATTTAACTCCTCACGCGGTAAAACGTATGAAAAGAGGAACCAAACTCTGATACCAATTGAAAGGACCTAATTGGGCTAGAGGGGGTGAATAGGCGTATCTAAAAACTTATCGCATTGGCTAACCGAAATAAATGCGGAATTAAAACTATCGGTCTAGCCAACACAACACCCCTCTACTTATAACACTAGCACCTAGCAAATTATGATAAGAAAGCTTACTACAGTGCCGAGCTAGGAAGCTCACCTAACAAGTCTAGTTTGCAAGGTCACACAAACCTAAGCAACTAGTACTCTAAGCAAATCGGGAGCTCCTATACATGCTAGTGAAAGCAAAGCGCACAAAGCCTAAGCTCACTAGTAATGCTCAAAAGCAAGGCTACACAAGCCAAACTAGAGAGCTCAAAAATCTTAGCTACACAAGCTAAGTAATGTGACTAACAAAACTACACAAGTAAATTAGTCACTCAATAGCTATTTCTATGCTACACAAGCAAGAAGGTAACTAGCAAGATACACAAGCTATACTAGTTACTAAAGCAACCACTAAACACTAGCACAAGTATGAAACAATAAGTATAAGCTAGTGAGTAGAGAATGCAAACCCCCGAACTGTACTACCGGTAGTAGGACCGGTACTACCGGTGGTAGCGCTGTAGCTCCGAAATCCAAGGAAGATGAGCTTTGAATCCGGATCCGAGCTTTTCCCCACACTCCTTGAGGTTGAGGATGATGATGTTGAGCTTTGCTTGGATTGGTTCCTCTCCAATTTGTAGATCGGGCCTTCCCAAACTATGAACTTTGAGGAAGAGAGGAAGAACACGAAGAACACAAGAACAAAGGATAGTCGAAGCTATCTCCACAACATCAAGCACGTGAGACTCAAGATTTATCCCGAGGTTTGGTCCCCACAAAGGAGTTCCTAATCCTCGTTGTTGAGGTGACCACAAAGGTCGGAGTCTCTTCCACCTCCTTGCCTCCCTCAAGCAACCACAAAGGTTAGCCCAAGATTTCCACTAAGGATCGAAGAGGTAATACAAACGATTCGGGGTGCCCTCACAAATGAATCAACACGGGCAATCTCGAAGAACACCTAGCCGGCTAGGATTCCAAGAATCCAAGAGTAACAAATGCAAAGCAAGCCGACAAGAAGAGGAAATCGAATGCTCAAGTCGTAGATCGATCCTCTCCACTCTCAAATCTCACTTCTCTCTCACAAATCCACCATGGATTGAAGCCTAGGAGCATGGGGGAGAGAGAGGCACTTGGGACCCTTTTTCTCAGATGTGGAAGTGGAATAATGGGGGTGGGTGCCGCCCCAAGGGAAGGGGCGGCCTATTTATCCCCGCAGCTCCCGAAGCAGTACCGGTACTACTGGTGTCCCACCGGTACTACCGGTCCAAGGAATCCGATCGTTGGATCCTTCCGACCGTTGCATAAAGTTAGCTGATTGGTACTACCGGTTGCTCACTGGTACTACCGGTAGTTCATTTTTCAGCACATCTTTTAAGTGCCCTCATCAAGCTAGTCTACTATGCATCCCTCTTGATAGTATGGCTTTTCCTATAACTCAACTCGGTTAAATACTTCTCTAAACATCTATGACCAGTGAAATGAAATGCTCTAAGTTATACCTTTGCCTTGTGCATTCCATTTCATATCATTCTCCAATGTTGATGCAACTCATGCACCAACCTATCATAAATGATATGATCCACTTCTCTTCTCCAATGTTGATGCAACCCATGCACCAACTTATCACAAATGATATGATCCACTTCATATCATCACGTGACATATTGGTTCATCGATCTTGACTTCACTTGCCCTTCACCATTGCCTTCGTCCATCGGTGCCAAGTCTTGCTCAAGCCTCCCGCCATGCGGTCAAACGCTTCAAGCCTCCAACTTGCCCTTCACGCTTGCAACCGGTCCATCAAGCTAAGTGATGCCTTGACCTTCTCCACCTTGTCACATGACTCCATGTCATGTTTCATATGCTATGAGCTCCTTCATCATCAAGTTGAGCACCATAAATATGCACAAGCTATCTCTTCATGACTTTATTGGTTGCTCACACTTGTGTACCTAAGGACTAAATCATCTGTGTGTCTCACATTAAACACATATTAGTCCACCTAAGTTGTCACTCAATTACCAAAACCAAACATGCACTTTTAGGCAGCACAGAAACAATGGTGTTTTGCATCCTTTCTCATCGTCTCCAGTTTTTTCAACTATAAAGCACTAAGGAATCCCCCATGCACATCATGTAGAAGCTGTGAAATGTCATCATTTTCCCAGTGTCGTCAGCTAATGTATTCATAAACACATCATCATTGGTAGGCACATGCTCTGTGTACTCATGAACAGACAATAATGCATTCAGGGATACACTAGGCATGGGCACATCATCATTAACATTTTGACCAACCTCCCTATGCAAAGTCCAAATCGTGTAGTTTCTCATGAATCCCCTTGTGATCAAGTGCAAACGTATATGCTCCATGTCGCCCCATTTTCTCGTATTCTTGCAGTCTTTGCATGGACAAAATACAAAATGTGAGTCCCCAGCATTGGCTCTAGCTCGCTTGATGAAATCGTCGATGCCCGTCAAGTACTGTGGGTCTGTATGTGACAGATCGTACATCCACCCTCGAGCCATGTCTGCACTGATAAAATGGACAGAGCAGAGAAAACATAGGAACATTTTAATAGGAGCATTTTTGAACAATATTTTTTCTTTATAATTTGAATTTGGTCGCGCTATAAAAAGTGAGACAACAAAATAGGTGGATGCATGGAGTATTAAATGTGAGTATTAAATACATGCATGAAGTATTAAATGTAAGTATTAAATGCATGCATGCATGGAGTATTAAATGTAAGTAATAAATACCAAATCTATTCCATATCCCATCAAATCTTTAATACATGCATAGAGTATTAAATGTAAGTAATAAATATAACTAATTACAATTTTTATCCATAATTTTCAAGACGAATCTTTCGAACCTAGCTACTCAATGATTATACAATAATTTGCCAATAAAAACAAAGTGCTACAATGTTTCTAAATACTTTTGGATCTAAAAGGTAAAAAAAAATTGACACAAATTGCAACATCTCCCTTCTTGATCATGAAAACTAGCATATCTCTAAACTATAGATTTACAGACAAAAACAATATAAACCAACAATTCTAAATAATTATGCTTGTTACTAACCAAGAGTAAGAAGATATGAGGATCCAAGAGTGAAGAGGAGCCAACAATAGAGTTCAAAAAATCCACCAGCCACAACAATGGAGAGAGGAGCTCATGTTCACGCACTGTTGGGGCAGAGGAGGGAAAGGAGCTCATGTGCTTTATACTGTACAACTTTTCACTGCCGGTTGGAGCCACGAACCGGCAGTGAAACACCACATCACTGTCGGTTGGTGGCTTGAACCGACAGTGATAGGGCCAAGAGGCATCACTGTCGGTTCAAGCCACGAACCGGCAGTGATGTGATGTTTCACTGTCGGTTAGGCCCCTGCTGTGACACCCTGTGTCAAGCTTGCATTAGAATCATCATTAGCCACTAAGCATAAGCATTGCATTCATGTTTATCTATATCATTATTTCATGTGTGTTTATTTATATACTTCACACTAAAATTGAATAGGTGTTTTGTGCTCTACTCTTGATTAACATGTTTAAATAAGTTTGTTATGTTTAGAATAAAGAATGATGTGTTTTATAATTAATTACCCTGACTAATTAAGCTTAGTTTATTTGTTAAGAATAAAAGTAATTTTTTTCTTAAAATGGCTTAATTGGTTTTTAATCTAGAACTCTATAAATTAATAGTTTTCTGAAATTGTGACCTACATGAAAAATGTAGAATATTTTATTCTGAGAAACTTTGGTTTATATTTCAAAACCTAATTTTGAGTTTTTGAAACTGTTTTGAAACAATTTCAGTTTAAAACCAATAAAAAAATGAAAAAGGGAAAAGAAAACTGAAATGGGACAGCGCCACCCATTCGGCCCGCTCGGCCTTGCGCCGGCCCACACCCGCGCCCGCACACTCGAGCTGCAGCGCACGCGCCCCGCACGTGCCACACACGCACCGCTCACGTGTGCGCACCCGCGCCCGACCACGGTCGCGCCGTACGCCGGCGTTGCCTCCACGTGGCCGCCGATGCCTGTTCGCCGACACGGACTGTCTCTCTGCGCCACTCGCTATGCGCCGCATGCTGCGGCACTGCGACGACCAAGCACCGCACCCACTCGCTGCCTCTGCCGCCGCAGACCCGCAGCACTGCGCCACGCTGTCGCCTCGCCGTCGCGTCGCATTGACGCCGCCGCAACGCCATCACCGACCAGCTGCTCGCTCTGTCACCCTCGCAATCGAATGCGGATCCTCCTTAATGGCGCGTCGACCAAGTCGCACGCTGCCCCGCGTGCTGCCGCTCTGCCCCGCGCGCCGCAGACACGCCAGCGCCCTGCCGACCGCCGCGTCGTCGCGTCACGGCCCCCACCGGCCGCGCCGGTCGGCCATGACCGCGTAAAATGGAGCGCCTACACCCCCTCTCCCTCTCGCACTCGCCAGCACTCATCCGTACTCGCTCTCTCGCCCGCTCTGCTTCGCACTCACCGCGTCGAGCGCCGAACGCGCAGCAAACACCCCCTTCACTCGTCCGCCACCATCCGAGCACCTCTGCTCAACCCACCTCGCACACCGTCTCGCCTTCGCCTCGCACACGCCCTGCTCGCTTTGCCTTCGCCAGTCGAGCTCCACTGTTGTCGGAACGCCGTCGCCGTTCCTCAGCCCGCAGTCGCCACCGCAACGACCAAATCCCGTTCACCCCACTCCGACCCGCTTCCGTCGTCTCCATCTTCGTGGAAGCTTCACCGGAGGTAGTAGAGGTGAGAACACCCTAGCCCTAGCCCTAGCTCGCCCTGAAATGGCACGGCGCCATTGGTCGTGCACCATTGCCGTCGCCGTGAAGCTCGCATGTGGCCGGACCTCCTCAGATCTCTTCCGGCTCAACCAACACACACGTTGCACTCACCGCAACACCGTGGTGCTCACGCACCCGCTCGGCGGGCAACACCGCGCCGGCGAGAGCCTCGCTGCGTCGCACCGCCGCATCGCACCGCCACCACACGTCGCCGGCCATTTTCACGGCCGCGCTGGTTCATCCAACACCACCAGACGCTTCGCGTCGTCACCCCGAGCACGCCAAGCACCGCACCGCTGCCGGCGAGAACGTGGCGGTCAGCGTCGTGCTCTGCTTTGCCCTCACTGGCATGTGGACCCGGGTTGACCATGGGGTCCCACTTGTCAGCCCAGCTTCCCGCGTGCACTGGGCCGAGCCCAACACTGATCAACCACGAGCCGAATTCTGAAATGTTTTTCCTTTTTCTATTTTCAGTAAATTGGTTAATGCTTGTTTATTTCATATCTGGAGTTTGGTAAGTCCTAATTTGGTGAAATCAATTTTGTTAGACTCTTTAAATGTATATATTTCTGTTAAAAATATAAAAATAATTTTTTGAAGATTGTCTTCAGTACTAATGTTTAAATAGTTCTTTTCTGCATTTATCAAAATTAATTGTGTTCTTGCTTGAGATGGTCAAATAAAAATGTGAAGTTTTTATGATAGTTTTGTTATCCTATGTAGAAGCTAGGAAAAATGTAACATGCAATGTTTTTGTGTAACTTTTATTTATTACCTGTTAAAATGTGTTTCTGCTGTTTACTTAGATTAATTCCTGTGGTAAATCTATGCATAGATAAATCATGAAACTTTTTTTGTAGTCTCTATATGCCTTGATCTGTCTAGGAAAAATATAATATGTGGTAGGTTCTATGTCAGAAAAGATACTTGTAGTTCAAGTGTCCTTTTCTAGGGTTTTCTTTGGAAATCTTTATAGAAATTAATCTTGTAGTGTTGATCATGGAACTTTCGTGATAAATATGTTTCTAAGTATAGAACATGCTAAAAATAATATATATCCGATTTCACCCTGTTAGCTAGTAGCTCTAGTTCTAAGTGATTTTTCTATATTTAATTTCATCTTTTTGTATCTGCTAGCTGGTAGCTTTACTTTAAGTAATTTTTCTGCAGTAGCATCCAGTAGGCTTGTTATGTCCTCTATAATTTTGGTAGATTTTTTGGAGCCGTTTATAATAAGATTGTTGTATAAAGTGGAATTAGAGTGGATACTTAGAGTGATTCTAAAAGCAATCTTTGAGTGTTTAATACATGTTCAAGCATCATCCCTGCACCATCAAGTTTACTTATATGCATTGCACACATCCAGGATCAGTAGAGGAACCCCAGGTGCCACTTCCAGAGGAAGGAGTCCAGGAGGTGCAGGAGCTGAACGAGGAGTACCACGAGCTCGACACTAACCTCCCTGAGTGCCCTGACCACCAGCCCTCTACCTTCACTCAAGGCAAGCCTCGGAGCATCCTTAAGCCTCCCAGTATTTACAATTAATCTACTTGACTATTTTATATTATGATGCATTAGGTGACAGGAGTTGATTGAATCCCAGTTGATGCATTACCTTCCTTGATATTGAATTTACCCACCTTGTTACCCTGTTAATAAAAGTAAAAATAACCGCTTAGCCTGCTTAGAATAAATGGTTACATTTATATTTTTAGTATTATCCCATGGGGGTAATACCGATCACGGTTGGCTATATTTTGCTATCGTGGAAAGAACCTATGGTAGTAATGAAAATGCGGTCAACTGGAAGGCAAGGGCACCAAGTGGTTAAGACTTGGGGGCAGTCCGTCCGTTGGATCGTATAGGTTTGTACCCGATGGTGGCCCTCTTACATCTTTGAATGCGCCCTTTCACATAGGGGACGTTGCGAGTATCGACCCCGAAGCCGAGTAAACACTACCCAGACCAACTCTCAGTCTACTTTTGGCTCCCTCTAGTTTGGAGATACGACCCGCCCCGTGGTGGCCAACTGATTTCTCTCATTTGGGTGGATTACGCTGAGCTCACGACGTTACTACCTGGACAGTGTTGAGCGATAACCCAATGCATGGACCCGACGGGGAAAGTGTTGGCGTGTGTTAAAGGTAATCTTGTCAGCTGGTTGTATATCGATTCGAGTCGCCGCCTCCCACCGGATAGTGGGGAATTATGCTGAGCTTCACCACGGTACAACTCCATGTGACATCGTAATGGTTCCACTAAAATATTGACAAATGAACTGGATATGGATTATCTTATTGTTTGATTAGATCAAGTGAGTGTTCTAGTACAGGTGCAAAACCTAGAAATAATTAATAGGATTAAAATGGTTGTTCTCAAATATTTAAAGTTACTTCATCTCTCTAGCGTTTCCGCAAAAGCAAAGTTTATCCAGATCCAAATAAATAGCCATGCATATCCTTGGAGTCTTTATTTTCAGTTAGACGGGTAAGTCTAGCTGAGTACATTCCCGTACTCAGGGTTTATCCCGTTTGTTGCAGATGGTCGAGTATACTTTGGCTATTGTAAGCACTGTCTCTATCCTGTCGAAGGAGAAGAGGAGTAGGCTTTGGGCAAGGTCTTCTACGAGCTCATCTTTTGCTGTTGTTGGACGAGGTCTCGTGGGCACCCCTATCTAGTATGGTATTTGCGTGGAGTAAGACTTTGGGTTGAGTTTTAAAACAATGTTTATTTGGCCACATGTGTTGTGGCGTGAGTACTACTTTATTCGAGACAAAGTGTTGTAATAACTTTATTTCGTAATTCAAGTATTTTCGTTTAATGGTTGGTTCGTCCGAATGTGCATACCTGAGTTTGTGCGATCTTGGTTGGAGATACGATTGTTAGAAATCCTTCGAGGTTTTTAGACTACCGAGATTATAAGGGCTCAAGTGTTTAAAGTGGTCGTTAAATCGGCTACTTTGGTACTTGATCTCTTATAATTTGGGCGGTTCCACCTGCCCCCAATAATTGGGGACCTGTCAGAGGAAGAACCGGCAGTGAAGAGATATCACTGCCGGTCCAAACAAAACCGGCAGTGATGGGCCGACAATGATTGTCATTTTTGTAGTAGTGTTCGTCGTTCAGTTTTTCCTTTTTTTACAAAAGAAAACATATGTAACTTTTTTCCTAAAAAATCAGCTTGCAGGTGGGGCGGACTTTTTCACAAACCCGCATAGCCGACACACGAGAGTGTGGTTAGTGGCTGATATGGTTCAGCTGCAAACTTGTACACAGGTCACGAACAAACAATATAATTTTTTTATCCATCTCATATATACAGATATTTTGATTTGTCATCTAATGTTGATCGCTATGTGCCACGCTACAAAGAAATGTTACAACAAATTTTCTCGCTCCATTCAGGACATAGAACTCATTTATGCACTATGACATTTTAATTAAAAAACATAACACAAAGTATACACCATCAAACAAATGCCCAAATTATGGAAATCATCTTAGATCCTTCATCTATATCCTCAACAGCTACATGGGTTCCTTTTGTTCCAGGTTCTAAAATTCATCATCGTCAAGTGCAAACTCATCGTCCGACATCATAGCTGTCAGCAGTGAGTATTCACCCGAAACGATATCTTACCCCTCTCAAGGTTTAGCTTTGTGCCTGAAACCACCCAACCCAATAGCCTGGTGAGCCCTGCAGCCCACGCATCATCTCCGTTGGATCAACAAACTTGAGCAACTTTGGGGTCTACACTGGAACAGGTGGGCCACCAGGGTACACTGTCGAGTTTACGTTCACATCGGCTGGCCGCGGTGGAGGCTTCTGAGCTACGGAGGAGAAATGTGTCCTAATGAGTGTTGAGATAATGCCTGGTTTTTGATTTCGTAGCTAGCTTGGGAGAATTCTCCCATCTCGGGTTCCATACAGCAGCAGCATTGCAGGCTTTGGAGAAACGCAGGCGAAGGAACAAAAATTTTCTTCAAGCCATGGTTGATCACGTCTAACTGCACCCCTCATATGACTTAGCAGGTGTTGTGCAGACATGAGAGAAACCCTTCCACGGTCCAATTGGTTCGTAGTACTTGCGGTCATATTCTGGAATTTGGTGATTGTAAGGGTCATCTTCAAGCTGAATAATCTGAGGAAGATAGCAGAGATGTTGGAGATGTATAGCTAATTTGTTGCTCTTCCTTCCTTCAAGAAACAACCTGAGTCCTGTAACTGGCCTTTTACCCACATCAACCTGCAACGAGTTTGATATTGAGCTCAAAAGATGAATGGGGGAAAATATATGAATCAAAATTCAAACCATCGTCTCAGTGAAAAAAAAACCCTCCTGAAATGAGACTATAGTTTTTTTTTTGCAAAAGAAAAGGGTATAGAAAATGAAAGAGAAAGAAAATTACTTTGATTATGACAATAGCAGGAGCTGTCCATACCATGTTAGTGCAAATATAAAGCTTTGGACCAATTAAATTTACTGGCAACGATGTACTGCTTTGTTTTTTTCCTCTGAGGACCCAGAGCGAGATCATTGTAAACAAGTGCCATTGCCTTGTTAGGACACAATGACGTTGTCCACCTCTCGCTGTTACTCCTATTTTCTTGGATTCATCTATTTACTAGGATCCTAATGTCCTCCAACATAGTAATAATAGGCTTGAATCCTGATTCTATAATCCAACTATTGAATGATTCACTCATGTTGTTGTCAACTGATTCACAATTTCATCCAAGTCTAAACCAAGCTCGAGACCAATGAATAGGATTTGTTTTCTCTAAATCTTGCCATCCCTGAGAAGTTCTTGCAGCAAGCTTACTCTTGTAATGCTTAAACATCTGCTCATTAGGTGTCTTTGCAATCTTCCAAAACCCCTTTTGGTACTTTTGTAGCCTAATTTTCTTTCTCCAGTTAGCATAGATGTGGTGTGCACACATCCTTTGCTCAGCCAATGGAAACAATGTAGATACTACGCTGAGAACCCCCTACAAAAAGGACAAATGAGTAAAATATATTGTTTCAATGACTCAAACATAAAATGCACAAAAGTAGATAGATATTTACCTGCAAAAAGGACAAATTAGTAAAATATATTGTTTCAATGACTCAAACATAAAATGCACAAAAGTATATAGATATTTACCTTCTGTTGGTATTTTTATAAATACCATAATGCAGCTCCAATAGGTATGGTGATATCTTTGTGGAGGTGCCCAAGAAACTAATTAATGAACTTTTATTTTTATATTCCAAATTCTTATTTTTATAAAAATGTGTGCATGGCTCGGTTCTCCTTAAAAACAAGAATTTCACAAACATACTTACTGAGGACAACTAGTTGTACGTTTCACATCTTCTATATTCACATAATCTTCAAAATAGTAAGCTATTGTTGCCAAGATCTGTTTTAGTGTAATTGAATATCCACGAAAAGATTCCTAGCAAAAATAAAAATACAATTTAGCAAAACATCTCCAAAGAATTATCGCTAGATGAAACCATTGAGGAAGATCGAAACTTACACCTACGATCTCGGCACCATATACAAAACATACCCTAAGAAAGAAGGCAAGCTATCCATCCTCAGGTGTGAATGGAAAATTGGCATACTCATCATCGCCGGGTCTGAATTTGGAATCCCTTGTAAGAAAGTCAGAAGGAGAATCTCTTTCCGACCAGTAGACACTCATAAAAAAATCCATTTTTTCGCACTTTTTCCACCTGTCAATTACCACATGTTCTTTTCTTGTTAATTTTGGCCAGCAGCATATGCTTCGAAATCCTTTTGTAGTGGGAGTAGTATGAATCAAACAAAGCTTTGACTAAGAGTGGAGGGACAAGGAAAAGGTGATTGCTTAACATCCAAAAGTTGAGCTTAGTCTCGCAAGCACTTTGTGTTGTTTTCTTCTCCTCTTCGTCTTGAATCATCGTCTGGATACGATCACGCAAATCCTTCAGGTAAAGAGGCTTTTTCTTTCCGTTCCCAAGGTGATACCTACGTGTACAAAGATTTTGGAAGTCTAACAACTTGTTTAGAATAGTAGCTTCATTCGCCGGAGTTGTCGCTATCTTAACAAATCTCCCAATTGTTGATGCCATCATATCAGATTCATCAAATTTGCGTGCCCAACTAACCCTATATTCATGTGCAGTAGATATCTCTTGCATGAAGCCATCCGCAATCCAATGTCCAGCCACGGTATTCTCAATAGGGGATCTCCCTCTTCCTCTTTCTCTCTCTATCTCTTTTGCAATGGAGGGATGTGTCGGTATCTTCTTTGAAAGAGAGAAAGCTGTAGTGATTCCTGGAAGCCATGTAACCTTCAGTAAGAGGGTTTCTGGATATGAATTCCAAAATGGGGATGAATGGAAGGATTTCATCCGTAGCATTTGGCCTCTTGCCCGCCTCAGGGGTGCTGCTGCTGCAGGCCTTGCTCCCCAATAGCGACCTGGCGGGTCATGTCTTGCCCGCAAATGGCGGCCTTGGGAGCCGTCGGGGAAATTGAGGACGGCATTTCACCCCCGGCGGCGGCGCCCAGCTTCCGCTTTCTTGCCTCTGGAGAGGCCCGCCGGGAGAATCGGGGGCGGCATAGGAGCGAGCAGCCGGCTGCAGCGAGGTTCGGGAGCCCGCGCTCGCTCTCTCTTTCCCCTCGATGGCTGACAGTCGGGGCCTGTGACCAGTAGAAAGAAGCCTAGGTAATTCGTTTCCGGCTCGGGGTCGATATACGTTTCTGCCTCGCCGACAGGCTCTGCTCCTGGCCGGGCTTCTGATGGGAGGTCCACCACGCCGCTGGAGACGGAGAGGAGCAGCTTGGCCGCCACCGTGACGACGCACCTGGCGCCGTGGTACACCTCGCCGCCGTCGCGCTCGGGCGCCCTGTCCTGTCGATGCCGATGACCTCGGTGTCGTCCCTGAACACGACGCCTTTCGCGACGGCGAGCGACTGGAGCATGGCGACGGCCTTGGTGGCGCTGAGCGCGGCGGTGACCCACCCGTCGGACTGGTCCGGGACGGTGAACGCGAAGGCGCCATCCCACACCTGCTGCCGAGGTCGGTCGTGTCGTCGTTACGCACCACTAACTCCTCGGTAGCCGGCGTCGGCCTCGGCGGCGGTCCAGAGGCGCACCATGCGGAGGTACCGTGGCTGCGCGTAGGCGTCGCGGACGAGCGGGTGGAGCAGGTCGAAGCGCTCCAGCAGCAGGACGAGGTACCGTGCAGCTGATGCCCGCGCCCACCACGATAGATGACGTCGAAGCCGGGGCTGGCGGGAGGGGGTGCACCAGCAGCGCCGGTCATGGCAGCACATCACGCACCTACAACTGGCTATCGGTACTGGATGGTGATCCGGTCATCCCTCATCAACCTTGAAACTTGACACCACCGCTCGAACGAAAGATTGGCGTTTGCACACCACACACACACGGGCCCGACCCATCGCCGATCGCGAACGCATGGAAATCCCGCGCAGGCCTGCAGTTGGGCTGCGTCGTGGGAACGGACACACAACCAAGGAATTGGGCCGCGCGCGTCGTCATAAATGACGCCCGGATGGCGCGTTGGCTTAATCCAATCCAATCCAAGCTGATGCTGGTCACCTTCGTACTAGTAGCTTACTTCCAGGTTGAATTCAGCATCAGGTCAGCGACGACCTGAACATGTCAGATGGCCACCACGACACGTCGAGCGATTGATTGATGTTTTTAGATAATGTATGTATTTTTGCAAAAAGTATATTATTAGTTGTTGATACCGATTTACATGAAAAATAGTCGTACTTAGGAAAATGAGGTACGCATGAGACGGCGTATTTAGCATGCAACTATGCAACCATCCATCAGCATCGTGATCAGGCGGCGTTCATCATGATCTTGAACTCGTCGAAGCTGAGGACGCCGTCGCCATCGAGGTCGAACCTGCAGATCATGGCGCGACAGTCGTCGACGTCCTGGTGCGCGCCGAGCCTGGATAGCATCCGGCGGAGGCTAGCGGGGGTGATGCACCCCTCCACACTAATCTTGGTGTCGGAGTACATGCCGAAGGCCTGGCGCAGTCCCCAGTGCCGGTCCGCGTCGTCATCATGCTGCAGGCGCGCCACGAGCCCCGCGAACTCGGCGGCGTCCAGGAGCCCGTCGCCACCAGCGCCCAGCGTGGCCCGCATGCACTCCCGCAGCTCGGACGCCGAGATCCGCCCGTCCGCGTCCGCGTCGAACGCCGCGAACAGCGAACCCAGCTCGCTACCGATGCTGATGCTGGAAGAGAACGACGAGGGGGCGGCGGCGACAACCATTTGTTGAGGACTGATCGAGTCGAGTCGGTGCTTCCTTCTTCTTCGTTGCCGGCTTCCGAATCTGATAGGTACTAGTTGTAGTATATTGAGTGCTACAATCAAGCTTCTGTATGTATGTAAATACTAAGCGAGCGAGAGCTAGGTGGTGCGAACCATGGTGTTGCGACGGTGATGCGTATATATAGCACGCTCCATAGGTAGGGTCGGCGCGTGTCGTGCATTTTGGAAGCTTCATGGCTTGGCGGGAGAGCGCCAGAAGGGACGGATGCATGCCGTGTGGCGACGTGGACCGAGGAAAGAATGGCGGGCGATGGGTACCAGAGAGTGGACTGGGGCCGGCCAGGCCAACCAGAATTAATTTAGTGCTGGGTGGGGATGAGGCCTTGGAAAATCCGTGGCGTATACGACGACGTTTCAGCGTGGGCCGGGGTTGCGGTGGTTTGGGATGGGTGGAACGGAGGAAGAAGCTGCGGATGTTCCGATCGAGATTGACGTGGCTACCGTGTGCTCCGGCCTCCGGACCGAATCGCGCAGCGCAGGCGTGGAGCCGTGGCTTTTCTCATCCGATTCGCGGGTACGGCGCTCCGCGTCCTTCCAAGCCGGCCGCCGCCCTATGCAGCACTCCCAGACTCTGGACATGGAAAAGCCTTTTTGCATTGCACCTGCTACGTACAGTAATTCACGTGGTAACTGCTTGTGAGGGCTTCTGGAGATGATGATGTTGAGTTTTTACCGATGCGGAATTCCTATCGCATCTTGATGATGATGAGGAAAATTCACGTCCGCGTTGACAAACAAATATAATAAATAATAAAGGGAAATTTTGTTACTGGACATCCAAAATGACATCTCTTTTGTTAGTGGACATGCAAAATTTCACGATTTGCTGGTGGACACTCTGGTTCTTGACAAATTTGTCGGTAAACATCATGCACAACAAAATAATTTTATAAAATAGATATAAAAACATATACATGCCCAAAAAATATACTATAAAATATTCTATGCTATACATGATGAAAACTATATAGTAAAAATATTGTTTTGCACTAAAATGATCATTTTTCCCTCATCATCAATAGACAAAGTTAACCATAGTTATTTTTTTCCATATATTTATAGGACACTAAAAATCTTGGAAAAAATCATAGAATGTATACATCACCAAATCATGACTATGTTAAAAAATTTAGCTCAATATAGTAAATTTTAATATTATAATTAAGCTTGACAAGAGATAAATTTATAACTTAGTGATGCTAAATATACCATTATAAACTTTATTATTTTGAGCTAATATTTTTTGCATAGTCAAGATTTGGTTATATATACATTCTGTGATTTTTCCAAGATTTTTGGTGTCATACAAATATATGAACAAATTAACTATGGTTAACTTAGTCTATTTATGATGAGGGGAAATTTGATCATGTTAGTGCAAAACAACATTTTTACTATATAGATCTCATCATGTAGAGCATAAAAAATTTTGTAGTATAATTTTTAGATATTTATATGATTTTATATCTATTTTTTAAAATTATTTTGTTGTGCACAGTGTCTACCGGCAAATTTGTCAAGAACCAGAGTTTCCACCAGCAAATCGTGAAATTTTGCATGTCTGTTAGCAAAGAGGTATCACTTTGCATGTCCGGTAGCAAAATTCTCCAATAATAAATGACATATTTGGGTCACGGCATCTTAGACAGCTTCTGGGCCAAGCAGCACATTCTTGGCCCATCGGCCCATCAGGTTTCTGGCAACGCTGGTGGCCCAGACAGGATTCTTCCTACGTCGCCACTATTCAAACACACGCCCAAAGTTTGTTAAGGATTGTCCATTTTATCATTCACGATGAATTTTCAGAAGAAGAAAAAAGGGACTTGCTAAATTTCAGGTGTCTGAAATTTAGTATTCTTTCAGACAACGGTTATTGCATATATGTTATATTAAAATTATAGTTTTAATTCGTTGTAATTTTTATAGATATAATCTGCAATTTTTTGTTCTAGGAAAAAAAACTTGTTAGACAAAACTATAAACTTGACAAAATCTTATATATATGTTAGCACAAAGATAATTTAACAATTACAATTATTTTTATAGTAAGACAAGGACAAAATTTTGATATATTATAGCACAAAGACAAACAACAAATCACAAGAGAGACAATAGTACAAGAGTGTTGTCTGAAATCGTATAAAAATTCAGGCACTTGAAATATAGGAGAAGTGGAAGAAAAAAAAACGGATGAATTTACAATGACCAGGCGGATCGGATGCTAAGGCACAGGAAGCACTTCAATTCAATCATAACTTCTCGTCCCGATGAGCTAGGCCGTCATCATGGTCCTGAACTCGTCGAAGCTGAGCACGCCGTCGCCGTCCATGTCGAAGCGGCAGATGATGGCCTGGCAATCGGCGATTTCCCGGTGCGCGCCGAGCCTGGCCAGCACCAGCTTCAGGCTCAGCGGCGTGATGCACCCGGCGCCCTCCATCTCGTACATCCCGAACACCTCCCGCAGCCACCTGCGCTCGCCGTCGTCGACGTCGTCCTCCTCCTCCTGCTGCTCGCCCGAGGCCTCCGCCTGCCCCGCCAGCTCCTCCCCCTCCTCATCCAGCAGACCGTCTTCGCCGTCCGTGTTCGGCGCCAACGCCACGAGCGCGCTCGCGTCCACGGCCGACGCCGCCCGCATGCAGAAGCAGAGCCCCCGCAGCTCGGACACCGAGACCTTGCCGTCGCCGTCGTGGCCGCCGAACGATGCCAGTAGCATTGTGTCTTGTTTGGTTGGGTTCTTGATCATCTGCGTCAGGATTTATAGTCAGCTAGTTGTCTGTAGTAACTGGGACTGCATGGAAGGATTATCCATATGTGTTCAGTAGTAATCTGTTACTACTCAGTAGCATCGTGTACCTTTGTTATATAGGGTATAATAAAAGGAAGTAAACATGTTTTGACTGGAGAACTGACTGGCGGTTTTCAATTACGTACTGGGCTGTGTTGAACGGACTGGACCCAACTATGTGTCTGGTCAAACAGCAAGCTGACACTAGCTCAACTTTCTTGCACGCCGGCCGTATCAGACTGGCTGGCGTAGTGGCGTCCCAATTTTAATAAATCCGGCCGTGGCTTTCGTCTCGTCCAGCTCCTCTTCTCTTCCTCCCTAGTGTACAGTACAGTAACTGCGTGCAGAATTATGTTAGAGACAGGTGAACTGTCAGTGTCAGTTAATATTGCTCATCTGTATGTCTCCTTGTCGGTAAAAAATGCCATTGCATAGTGCAGCTATTTTTTTTCGACGAAAGATGCATAGTGATGCTTTGGCCAAGCATTCTCATATCATAAAGTTCCTGATGTCATATTCAAGCATTCCACCTACTCATTCCGGCCATGAATAAGTTGGTTGTTTAGATCACAAAACATTCTGTGTCAAACCAAAAAAAAAGGAAAAAACGAGAAGAAGACCAAACAGGACCGAACGAAGCAGCTCAAACTCAAAGCAAGAAGATCAGGACTTTATCAACGCCGGCCGGCTACCTGCTGAACAAATCGTTTTCTTTTTTTACAATGGCAACTGCTGAACAAGCTATTACTATATGATATGCACCATTCTAGAGACGTCAGACTCTCTGCACCAGCCCGGATCGAGCAGCTGACGAGGTCCCTATCTGTTGGAATCGGCTGCAGTGTTCTTCTTCTATACTCAGCAATTGTCTATTGCAAAGAAAGACCCGACCCATGGTTCTACTACTACGCCTAAGAAATTTTCTTGACACTTTCAGGTAGTGACCTGTTCCTCTCCATCAGGCATCTCTTTATGCCTTGAATGTATCAACACGAACTCACCATTGGCACGCGCAACGCATGCATGATTACTGCTTATACAACTATATATATATATACATGCAAGACCAAGCGCCTGAGTGTGCAATTGCAGTTTCAGACAGATCAACACAGGCAAAGTGCGTTTCTCCGGCAGGGATTCATTCGCATAGCTTCTCTGGCAAAGAAAAAACCAATCGCTGAATCTTGCCAAGGTTGAAGAAGAAGATCGACCGATCAATGGCAGTGTGTGCATCATCCGAGTTCAGCCGCGTGTTCTCAGCGCTGGACCGCGACGGCGACGGCAAGCTGTCGGCGGCCGAGCTGCGGCTGTGCATGAAGGCGGCGCTGGGCGAGGACGTGTCGGCGGAGGAGGCAGACCGCCTGGTGGCGTCCGCGGACGCCGACGGCGACGGGCTGCTGAGCCAGGAGGAGCTCCTGGCGCTGGCGCTGGCGGGGACGGCGGCGGAGGAGGAGGATGGCGGCGAGCGGCGGCGTGAGCTCAGAGAGGCGTTCGGGATGTACGCCATGGAAGGCGAGGGGTGCATCACGCCGCTGAGCCTGAAGCGGATGCTCGGTAGGCTCGGCTCGCACCAGGACATTGATGAGTGCAGGGCCATGATCTGCAGGTTTGATCTCGATGGCGATGGCGTGCTCAGCTTCGAGGAATTCAAGGTCATGATGGATGCGTAGCATACTACTAGCGTAATTAGCATATTGTATCGAGTGTGCGTGATTTACTCTACTTATATTGTCCTCATTCAAATGTTAATTCGTACTAGTTCTGGTTTCAGATCATGTATGAAAAACGATATTGTTAATTTGTATGTATATATATGGCCATTGTTTTTTGTTTTATTATGATTCTTTTTTGTATTGCACCCCCTGCTGCCACAGTTTGCTGTGTTTTATTTTTGTATTCGAACTACTGGTTATTACCACACGCGCGTCACGTGTTTATGAAAAAAAAACCCTAGTGACCATCATTTTAATCGAGGCTTAGAAGTTAGAACGATTCCGTAGAACTCTCTATTTCATTACTTAAATGTCACGGATAGACACTTTGTGAAAAAAAAAACCCCAACAACCTATTTAATTGGCTATCTAAATATAGCTATCTTATATTTCGAATATCTTGTTATCCAAATATAGAAAACGACAATAGTTTCCTAGAATACACATGATATAGGTATATATCAGAAACTATTAAAGAGTAAAAAGATATAGAAAGTGATTAAGAGAAAGCACAGTTTAGTATAAGAAAGTTTGGCTCTCCTGATATTCAACAAGGATAGTGCCCATCCTAGCTTGGATTTGCTAGCTGACTAGTCGTTGAATTAGACAACTCTCAGGCGGTCCTTGGCCCCCAAACATCGGAGTATTAGCTTAGTAGCGGTAGCAGTCTCCTAACGATTGGTCTCTATTTAGTTTCGCCAAATTACAGTAACCTAATCAAGCATTCAGGTTCATGGTTTAGCGCGCACTTGATCTAGCTAGCTAGTTGGATCCATATTCAGTTGAAATAAAATGACTTCATAGGCTCAAATTAAAAATATATCGAGCAGAACGAAGCGAGACGAGCATCATGCAATGCAATGCAATTTAGCAGCGATTGAGTATTCTTCTCGTGCGTTTCTGCATACAACAATTATATTATGATTCCATTTGGGATAGCTCCTATCGGCTCTATTCTCTAACATATTCATTGTTAATACATTATTCACGAGAATTATTTTTATCTCTCCTCTATTTTCCTCTCACAAAGTTGACTATGTGTGAAAAGATGAGAGAAGAAATAAAAACGAGAACTAAATTAAACAAGCCTATGAACGATGGATAGATGAAGCGTCGACCGCGGCAATACGGACGGGAGTATAACGCGCACGCCACGCCCAGTCGCGCACGTACAACATTGCATTGGATACGATTCCAATTCAAATATGAAAATGTAATGAGGACGGGATCCCAAACACGATTACATGGATGCATGCAATGGATTGCATGGATGCATGCAATGGGGAAAGGCAAAGATTTGGCAGCGAATTTAATTACTTTGCATCTGCATGCAGCGGATTAAATCGGTTTCGAGTCACCGCATAATCCCCTGCCCCCGTCCGCTTGATTCCCTCAGTGATATTAGTCCATGTGTATTGTCATAGATACTATCAGTCCATTTAATGGGTAGTCGCAGTTACAGAAACATCAGAGTATTTAGTTTAGTAGGAGTAGAGTACCATAAAAATATAGTCTATGCTTGAGCAACTCGGTTTAGTTAACTAGTAATTGTATTCATATTTTGGTGAAATAGTTATGGCTTTACAGATTCAAATAAAAAATTGTTTGCTTAATTGGTTGAATCGAGCGATCGATCGTTATTGAGGTTTATTTTTCAGTTAACTAGTAATTGTATTTATATTCCGGTGAAATAGCTATGACTTTACTAATTTAAACTAAAACCATTTGAATAATTGATTGAATCGACCGATCGATCGAGCAGAAGTGGGAGGAGTATAATGCAGTGTAGCAACGAGTGAGTATTATTCTTCTGCGTTTCTATATACAACAACAATATATATAGTATGGATGATGGATGGATGGAAAAAATTTACTTAACCCCTCAACAATCTCAACTATATAGTATGATCTATTTCACTCCCTCAATTACGATGGATGGGTAGACAAAGTCTACCTAACCCCCTCGACTATCTCAACTATCTAGCATGATGTACTTCACCCCCTTAACTACGAAACTGTCTATCTACCCCTAAGCTTCCCAAAACCAATTAAATTACCACCTTAGGTGGCTTTGGTCGGTGTTTTTGCTAGTGATTTTGTTTTTTATTTGTTTCCGCTAAATATTTGAAAAAACATACAAAAATCATAAAATGGAAAATTCAATTTTGTAATATAGTCTATTTTATTACAAAGTTTTTGTTATACCTTTAGATTAATTGAAAAATCTAGTTTTGTTTGTAATTAATTGGAATAATACATAGCCACAACTTCAATGGTCCAATTATGGTGAAATTTTTATGGTGAACTAACTATAGTAAAAAACCTATACTCATTGGACCATGTATATAGCACTTAGTTATAGAAAAACATATATTTAACAAAGAAAAATCTAATTTTAATGCTTGAATCTAATGTTTTTATTTATAACTAAGTTATACATGATCCATTGAATATAATTTTTTTTACTGTAGTTCAAGCATATAATAATTAGCGTAGTATAAATTTTTTCACCATAATTGGACCACAAAAGCTATAGCTATGAATTATTGACAAAATTTGTTTTTTTAATTAAGCTAAAGCTATAACAAAAATTATATACTAAAACATATGGAGTCTAACAAAATTAATTTTTTCTATTTTATGATTTACTATAATTTTTCAAAGATTTAGCAGAAACAAATAAAAAAGAAAAAGACAAAACCATTGCTACTCTAACAAAACTACATCCGTCCAAAACCGTCTGAGAGAGTAATTTGACCGAATTAAAAAGCGTCTAAAACTGTTTGAGAGCGTGGTGATTTTAAAAAGTTTAAAGAGTAAAATAGACAATTTATTATAATAGTTAAGAGAGTGAAGTAGATCAGACGAGTAAAATAGATGATTTTATAGTGAGTTAAGTAGACTTTCCATGCAGCGACGGCGGCGAGAGGGAAGGAGAGTAGCGCGAGTCGTCAGGGAGTAGAGAATGACGGGGATCTCGAACACGAATTGCAGGGGATCCAAGCAACAAGATTGAATGCAATGGGGAAAAGGCCTTGGTCTGTATTATTGCCCCCTGCAAAGATTTGGCACCGCATTTAATTAGTACGTACTACTCTCCATCTGCATGCATGGAAACCGGATTATCGTTTTCGATTCCCGCATAATCCCTGCCCCCGGCCGGCCGCTTGATTTTCTCCTCCTCTTCCCCTTCCCTGCTCCCTGCCCCCTCTACAAAAAGCCAGGCATTCCTTGCTGCGTGCACTGCCTCCATCAAAATTCACAACAGAAAGAAAGAACACACCCGAGTTCCCGAGACCCTCTCGGCCGGAGCAATAATAATGGCGCCGATCATCCTGAAGATGGACGTGCACTGCCTCCGGTGCGCGCGCAAGGTCCGCAAGGCTGTCCGGAACATGCACGGTACGTACTACCTGCTCTGCTCCTGCCGGCTGCCGCGCGCCCTTGTTCTGCACTGCCACTGCATGCGCCATGCGCGCGCGCGCTCAGTTTCCATCTGCTGCTGACACGCATGGCTATGGCCTATGGCTTGGTGTTGGTGTATGTGCAGGGGTGGAGGACGTGTGGGTGTCGCTGGACACGGTGCTGGTGATGGTCAAGGGCGCGTCCCTCGACGCGTCGCTGCTCATCAGCCGGATCCAGTCCAGGACGGGGAAGCCAGTGGCCGTCGTCAGCGACGGCGCCGCGCTGGAGGACCCTCCTGCCGGGCAGATGCTGCACTTGGGCCCGACGCCGCTGGGGTACCCCTACTCCTCCTACTCGTACCCGTACGGCGGGTACGGCGGCGGCGGCTGGCCGGCGTCGTACGTGCCCGGCGGCGGCAACGCGTTCCCGTACGACGCGAGACAGTACGGCGCGATGATGATGGCGAACGACGCGTCGGCGGCGTGCTACCGCGACGACGGCGGCCCCAGCGGCTGCTGCACCATGCAGTGATGGACCCGATCGAACGGACCGGGTGCGGCGCGCGTCGGCGGTGTACGTTTCGGACGCGCGGAGCCAGTTTTTTTTGTCATGCTCATCACGTCACGTACTGCAACTAGCGACTGCACTAGATCTCTATATATTGTCCTACGATTACCTGCTGTTTTTTTCCAAGTTTCCCGGCCGTGGATTTCAGGATTTGTCTAGGAGTCTGTTTTTTTTTTTCTTTTCCTTTTCTTCTGTCCGTGTGTTTAGGATGAGTTATTTTTAGAACAATATGAGGTACTCGATCTCAGTGTTAATGGAATACAAGATCACACCACATGTATTGAACCATTTGACGCAAATACATATCTCTTTCACTAATTACTCGTCGTGAATTTCAATCAAACTCTATTTCTAAATGATTTTGAATTAGATGATAAATTAGACGGTTTATTGAAAGGTTTGCATAGCAGGAAACTATAGCTCCATACTAAATTGTAAATATGACTTGAGACATGGATACAATTGCAAAAACACATTTAAATGGCAATCAAACACACCATTCAATCTTTCTTTCTTTTACCCCTTTGGCCATTTAAAAGATTTTTTTATTTAATTCACCATTTAGGCCGAAACTACACATACCCCTGATCAAAAAAACATGTACTAAAAATGATTGGATCCCCTTCAAGGAAAAACATCAAGCAGATAGCTCTGGCAGTGTTTGCCGCCATTCCGACCAGGAGGAAGGCCATAACTGTGGCCGAGGCGTTACACGATGGGACTTGGGTTCATCATATTAGGCGACTCATTGTGGAGTTTGTGGAGTTGTCAGAGTTACTCGAAGGGGTGCACTTGACGCCAGGACTACCCGACACCTTCGCGTGGAGTCTTACAGCGGATCAACAGTATACTGCGTCCTCGGCGTATGGAGCCATGTTCTTTGGGTGCTCCAGGCCACTAGGGGCCAAGGCCAAGGAACTCTGGAGGACATCGGCACCACCTCGGGTGAAAATGTTCTTTTGGCTCGCCATGCATGGAAGATGTTGGACTGCGCATAGATGGTGGCGTCATGGGTTGCAGGATGAAGGAGTTTGCATTTTCTACAACCAAGAGGATGAAACAATTGATCATATACTCTTGGGGTGTGTCTTCTCCAGAGAAGTTTGGGCGCACATTCTTCATTTGTTCCGGCTCCAAGAGTTTTTGCAGGTTACGGAAGCCAATTTCATGCAGTGGTAGATGTATGCGAGAGACGAAGTCTACCGAAGGCTCTGAGAAGAGCTTTTGACTCCCTCTTCTTCCTCGTTGGATGACGATTGTGGAAGGAAAGAAATGGCATGACCGAGACCATCTTGGAAGAGCTCTCGCTTTGGGTCGCAACAGGATACAGGTGGATTGTGGCCTGTCTTTTGTGCAAAGTAGTTTATTTGTAATTTAAAACCGTGTGTGTTCTTGGGGTTGGGGGAGGGTAATCTATGGATTACCAAGTGCTTATACCAAACTCTTCTTCTTCTTAATGAAACACATGTCTAGGCATGTTCTCTAAAAAAAATATTGGACCCTTGGACCTAATCGAGCCTGGCCCTTTGCAAAAACGAGTTTTTTGTCTGTTGCTAGACTAGACAAAAGAGGTATGTTGAGGTAATTTTAATTTGTTGCTATGTTGTGTGATCAAAGTTGAAGGAATTCTTTTTATTTAATACAAACAAGTGTTTACTTCCCTTTTTTCATGGTGATTTACTTTTCTTTGAAGGGACCGGAAAAAAAATTCTAGCCCTGGATATTCAGGACCTTGCTTACGTGCATTTATTCTTTGGCCAAATGCTTGGAGTGGAGTTATCACATACTCTATCTCTATGTAGGTTCTCGCAGAGGTTAGCAGATTCGTACTAAGCTTGTAGCCTTTTGGCTGCCTTCTCTGGGCTTCTGGTCTTGCTTACTGTATAGGCAATGCCATTGTCCATGTCCTACTCAAGGAACAAGGCTGGCATCATCCTTCCGGCCTGACGTATACATGCATATATAGGGTAAACCATGTCCTATATATGAATATGAACACAAGTAGTAGGCCAGGCAGCGCTTCCTGCGTTTGATCGTCAGGGATGGCGAAGCAAGGTACTTATTATAAGCTGAAATACATACCATGCGTTTTGATAATTTTCATTCGATCTTGCAAGATCTTATTGCTTAGTACTGTACCTTGCAACAACTCATGTGTGCATGCTGCAATCGTGGTAGTTTTTTTTTTTTTTTTATCTTTCAATGATTTCATAGCAGGAGATGCGAGCGAGATCTCCCAAAGGTCGTCGCTGAAAAGGGCGAGGCAGCATCTGAAGTCTCAAACCGCCCAAAGCCTCCGCCTAGCGACGTGGAGAAGCTCGTTGCGTTCATGGAAGATCACTATGACGACGTCGTTGCCAAGGTGGAATCCTTCGACGAGTTCTACCACGCCATCTTCGAGCTCATCGAGTAAGTCGATCACTCGATCAGTTTGTATGGAAGAAGAATTCGAAACCGGCCAGCTGAACTCACACATTCGTTCTCAACGACTGCACCAGCTAGCTAGTACGGCAACCCATTATGCACATAATTCTGGTTCGATCGTCGTTTAATCGATCTCAAGCCGCATCATTGGTGCCCATGCATTTGTGCAGAATGTTCTGCGAGGAACGTGGGCAGCTGCAGTACAGGATAGCAGAGAAGAAAGCCCTGGAGGATGCGTATACGGTATACCGTGAGCTGCTGAAGCAATGCATATGCATGTCCATCCTTTTGTTATTCTCCATGGTTCTGCTGAATTTATATAAATAATTTGTAATAAAAATGCAGAAACACCACCGGTCGGATGGGAAGGTGAGCAAGGAGGAGTTCGAGGCGATGAGCAAGGAGGTGGTGAAGGCCGGCAGCTTCAGGGTGGGGAAGTCGGGCGTGGAGCTGGGGATGCTGCTGTTCGGCGTGCCGGCGTGCGCGCTGCTGGCCAAGAAGATCCTGCCGGGGCTGGGCTGGCTGTCGGAGGACGTCTTGGTGCCCCTCGCCACCTCCGGCTCCGTCGCCTACCTCATCAAGTCCAAGAGGCTGTGACAGAGAGATCTCTGTTCTTCATCAGGCCGGCTCAGCTGCCTGGGCTTGTGGGTGTGGAGATCAATAATTGGGAAAGGGAAAGATATGTGTGAGATTTGCACATGTGTAGTGGTCAGTACTCAGAAAGACATGTATGAGATATGCAGTGTGGAGTGGATACGAGTCATACGACTATGTACGTAACTGATCGAAACAAACAAACAAACAAATGGCTCCATAGAAAAAAGAATTACTACAAAGGAAGGAAGGAATCGGAGGAAACAAGAGTGGCACGGATGGGGATGAGGCATGCGGATAGATGCGCATACGCCGTGCGTGCGCGCAGGTAGTGGTAGCTAGCTCCTGGTCCTGGATGGACGGAGGACTCGGTTCGATCGGTGGAGCGGATAGAGCCGTGCGGAGTCGAGGCGCTCCGGATTCCAGATTCCAGAAAAACGGACGGGCAGGCACGCCGGCGTCACAAGACAAACACGTCGCGGCGCGGTATTGCCTCCTCTGCTGCCGCGCCGGCCTCCACTCGCCGTGTCGTGTCCCGTCGCGGCCGTTGGCCAGTGGGGGGACCGACCACTCGACCTTCGACCAGGGCAGGCCACTGGCCACATGTCGCCGACGGCGACGCGGCAGACGTACACGTACGTAAGAGGTGACTGCACGGCGTCGTTACTACTGTAGCAGCAGAGTGTCTCTCTCCTCTTTTT
This sequence comes from Microstegium vimineum, assembly GCA_022036555.1. Lineage (NCBI taxonomy): Eukaryota > Viridiplantae > Streptophyta > Magnoliopsida > Poales > Poaceae > Microstegium > Microstegium vimineum. The sequence continues at coordinate 17,026,150 of CM039137.1, read as the reverse complement.
TTTTTTTTTTTTTTTTTTGCTGGGTGGCGCTGCTGCTGTAATGGGCCCGGCGGAACAAGGACGCGGAACGGAAGGGGGCCCAGCTCACCAGCACCAGATAGCTCGCCAAAATTGACATGTGCCTTCGCCGCCCGCCCTCCTCTCGCTGTCCACCAAAAGATAAGCGGGCCTGGTCTGTTCTGTTCTGTTCTGTTCTGGCTTGGCAAATCTTTTCAACCGTGCTCGCCACCGGGGCTTACCGACTCACTGTCAACGTACGCTTATCCACTCCAAGTCTCCGTGGATATTTCTTCTTCTTGTGGATTCATTGCGCGCCAACGTACGCTGGAGACACGACATGACCACCCATTTCCATGAACACAAACAAATTAGTGCTAGCACCAAATGGAACTCAAACGCATTGGTGTACGTGTATTCACATGAAAATAATAATAAGGCATACAAAAACCTAATGCTAGCTACAGGCTAACGAGACCTGGAGTGGCACCTTTTCTATGACTGGAGCAGGAAGGAGTGAAGCGTGAGCCAATAACAATTGCGCAAATGGGCTAAAGGTCCGGTACCCCTGTTCAGAAATTGCTATTTCGACCCTACTACCACCAAGTGGGGAGTGGCAGTGCCAAACTTAAACGTCAACGCTGCACTGAAAAAAGTGAAGATGGCCAACTTTGATTCCTCCAATTGTAGATTTTAGTACTGAGAAAAATGTTTGGAGAAATTATCCAAGAAAACATCTCGTTTATCAGAAAAATACGATCACCCTTGTCAAATTAAAAATTTCTGGGATGGATGATCACAAACACACGTTTTAGAACTGTTTGAGTGTTATATCATATAAAAGTACATTGCTATTGTTCGTTTACTTCTTACACTCAGCAAGAGAAAAAAAACAACTTTCACTAATCATCACTATCTCACGCGGCCACGTGTGAAAGTAAATAATATCCAAAGGACCTGAGCGCAAATATCGAAACTGCCAAAATTGAAACTTTAGATCCCTTCAAAATTCCAAATTTTCTGTCACATCTCTGTCACATCGAATTTTTGAACGCATACATATAGTATTAAATATAGATAAAAAATATAACTAATTACATAGTTTATCTGTAATTTAGGAGACGAATCTTTTAAATCTAGTTACTCCATGATTAAACAATAATTATCACATACAAACGAAAGTACTACAGTGTCAAAATTTCAAATAACTTTGGATCTAAACGTGGCCAGAAGAAAGAAATTTCCCCGCTCCAATAGGCTCGCGTGGCCGCGCCGCCACCTCCACGGCTCCACCCACCCACCAAAACCAAAAGTAAACGGGACGCGACGCAAGCAGCAGCAGAGAGGCGAAGCAGAACCCGCCTCCGTCTCCGCCACCGGGAATCTTCCTCCTCCCCTCCCCATTCCACTCCACTCCTTCCACAGTTCCACAGCGAGCCCTCTGGCACCGCCCACAACCAGCAGCGATTGCGCCACTCCGCCGCGCAAGCAGGCGGTCCCGTCCCGGCTCCTCCCACCAACCCCGCGATCCCGCCGACGATGGCGCCGTCCCCCGTCACGTGCCGCCCCTCCGCGGCGCGGCACCGCCCGCTGCTGCTCCGCGCCCCCGCGCCGCGCGCTGCCGACAGAGCGGCGATGGGCCCTGGTCCGCCGCTGACGCTGCCGTTGCAGAGGAGGGAGGCGCTGGTGCTGGCTGCGGCGCGGCCGCGGGGGATCGCGGCGGACCCGTGGACATCGGTGCGCGCCTGGACGGGACTGAGCCTGGACAGGAGCAGGCGGGACGCGGCGAGGTGCGCGGCGGCGGGGCAGGTCGCGGGGAGCAGCAGCGCGGGCGTCGGGAGGAGCGCAGGGATGGAGGTGGTCATCGCCGCCGCCGCGGTCGTCGCCATGGCCACGGGGAACCGCGTCCTCTACAAGCTCGCGCTCGTGCCGCTCCGCCAGTACCCATTCTTCCTGGCGCAGTTCGCCACGTTCGGGTGCGTCCGTGCGCCTTCTCCTCTCTCTCTCTCTCCTCGCTTCGTTTTCTGCGCCCGCATTGATCGGTCGTCGTAGTAGTAGATGGCGCACGCGCTGTGTTGCTGCTTCTGCGCTCGATCGGATCGAGCAGTGTCGCTTGGATTGGACCTCGAAGCTTGAACAGTAGAGATTCGTCGTCTCCGTCAAGCCGTTCGCTGTCGTGGATGGTGAATCATTTCTGGTTGCGGCCCCACGTGTCTCGTGGAATAAAATAACTCGGCGAGATTTTTTGGTTGTTGCTAAATCTGGATGCCGTCCTGCGACTGCAAGCTGCCGTGCCCCTGGTGCCAGATAGAGCGCATGAGCTGGCCCCTTATCATGTCAAATGGGGTATAAATATGAATATGGTCCATAAATAGCAGCAGAAACTGTTACCGTGCTGTTTTTGATTTGTTGTTATGCTTACGCATCAGTGACTAGGGAGCCAGTGAGCACCACTGCACCAGCATGTATCAGTAAGGCAGCAACCCAGAAATCTGGGTATATGCCTTTGTTTGTCAAGCGTAGCAGTAACACACTCACTTCTGCAATGCCATTTGACATTTCTCACACTACAGTTTTCTCATATGACTGGTATAATATTAATGTATATAGCCTGCATCAACATGGCATTGTTTTTTATTAGCCACAATATACAATATCAATCGTGCTGCAATAATCCTATTTCTTTACGGTATTTGACATGCATAACATTATCTGGATAGCTAAACTGCATCGCTGGCCTCTGTTGAATAAATAATAGTTCCTTAATGGTTTCAAGGCTGTTACTCTGTAATTAGATTATATTGGAACCAAAGCACAATGATATCAAAGGAAAATACATCAGAGCAATTATCCTTTTGCTTTCCTATCCTGTTATAGTTCAACATCATGCATTTTACAAATTAGTTGAAATGATCTTTTCTGTTAAACTCTGTTTGTACTATTTCTTTGTTTATGATAATATCCTCTGGATCTTCTAATTTTGGCAGATATGTAGTCGTCTATTTCTCGATCCTGTATCTTCGATATCAAGCGGGCATTGTCACCGATGAGATGCTGTCTTTACCACAGAAACCTTTTCTAGCTGTAGGACTCTTAGAGGCTTTTGGAGCAGCATCAGGATGGCAGCTGGAGGTAAATTTCTCAAGACCAGATTCATCTTCTTTTTTGTGGCCAAGTAATGACTGAAGCAACACCCATCTACCCGTTAGTCACAATTAGCTCTATGCTCTTAGAGATTTTCTAATAACATATGCCACTCAGTGTGCATAAAAAGCTAGGAAAATTGTTGTAGTCAATTTTAGGTTAACAGTTCTTCACCTTCACTTGTACTTCTGTACTGATGCTTTTGAGTTTGGTTAGGTAGTTTCTTCGTGAGAGTAAGTGTACTTGACATGAACTATATGAAGCTTCTCCTCACAGTTTTATTTGTTTTGTTTTTGTTGGAGTAGCTGTTCTTTCTGGGGCTTCAATACCGATACTGTCACAGGTTATGAGCACTATCAGTGTTATATTTCAATCTTTGTTTAATCAAATCTAATCACATTCCTTAATTTCTTTATTACTCTTTTTGCAGACCTATCTTGTCTGGCAGCTTATTCTATCTGCTATTTTCTTGAAGAGGCGCTATAGAATTAATGAGATAGCAGGATGCTTTCTAGTGGCCATTGGTGTCATAATAACTGTAGCAAGGTGAGTAATCTCTTGATGAGCTCATGTGGGTCTCTAAGCATCCAGTGAAGCCGCTGAGTGTATTTTCACAGCTATATTCCATGAACTTGTGTTCTTCTTTCTGATGATGCCATCTTAAAGGGTGCTTGAACAAACCTTTTTTTAAATCCAGAAGAAAGAACTTGAGTAAATAGATTTGTATCATTGGTTGGGAATGTTTACAGGATTGTTTTATTGCTCCAGAAATCGTCAATATCTCACAAACCATGCAGTGGGTGTTCATGTGCCCCCATCTGGTAGCATGTGTGGTACAGTATAAAATACTTCACTAATTGCTGTTTCTGCTGCTGCAGAAATAAAACGTCACACATGCTATAAAAAGAATCTTTCACCCATATCTCCTGTGCATGGATGATTTGATACTATGTTTCAGCAAAGTAACAACTTTGACATATGCAACTCCTTTTGTTGTTCATTGCTATAGGCTTAGAAACTACAGCATTTGGGGTTAAGGAATTGTGTTATGTCTTACAGTGTTTCAGCGAAGGATCATTTTGGAATACATTAATTGGCTTGTCACTGCCGTAGTGAGAGAATAACATTTGGAATTAAGGAACTGTGTAGCAGCAGCATGAGCAAGCTGTGTCAAGTTATATTGTCAAATGTCAAACCAGAAGTCTTCCTTTTGATTCAGATATGTCTTGCCTTGACGGGACTATGATTTTACATGAATCTTACTTTGGCATGTGCAGTGGATCCGGTACTGGTGCTTCATTGAAAAGTACTGGAATTATATGGCCGCTGCTAATGATAATATCGTTCTTTCTCCAAGCTGCTGATACAGTATTGAAGGTAGCAAGTCAATTTTAATAAATCAGTTACCTAACCACAGCACTTTAGTTGCCGGTTTCACCTGATCCAACTAAAGTTTATTGTTGCAGGAAATAATATTTAGAGATGCTTCTAAGAAATTGAAGGTAATTACTTCCTTCCATTATTTACCATGATATGTAGAGCTTTCATTAGTCACATGTTCATTGCCTGCCGGACCCTTTTCTTAATTCAATACTCTTCTTTTGTTTCTAGTGTGGCTCAGTTGATCTTTTTGTTGTCAATTCATATGGCTCTGCTTATCAAGTAAGAATACGATCCTATTGTCTAATAGTTTGGTAAATATCCATCCATATTAATTAGCAAGTTACCATTTCAGGCTCTTTTTATGTGTCTCTTGCTGCCTTTCCTGTCAAAGTTATGGGGAGTTCCATTCCATGTGTTACCAACGTACATTAAAGATGGTGCAGCCTGCTTCTTAAATATGGGATCAATATCTGGTATTGCTATTTTTTCTAGTCCTTTTTTTTTAAAAAAATGTCTTGTTTGGTAAAAGCAGATCATGATTTTTTTTTTTAAAAAAATGAATTAATCACTAAGGCTTTGTTTGGATGCCACTGTATCCACCTCAATTCATGTGTGTTGGGGTGGATTGGTGTGAAACTTTCTAAATTCCACACCAGCCTACCCCAAAACATATGGATTGAGGTTAATATATGGGCATCCAAACAAGGTCTAATGATTTATTACCATTTACGTTCAGTTTCTGAAGTTTCCACCATTCTGTTAGTGCTTAATAACTAGTCTCGCTTGTTTGAGTATGGTCAGAATTCATAGTTGTAGTTACAATGTCTTAAAGAATGAATTCACAGTACTAGCAATGTTCAGTAAGATGTTTCTTTATTACCATATTGTCCTCAATTCTGATTCATTTGAATTTCCACATTAGCATAATTGGTTTGTTTTTTTATAAAAATAAATCATATAGGCATGCCGAGCAATCATATTACTTGTTGTTAAACTTCTGAACTGTGCAGGTTGTGAAGGGGCACCACTACTACCAGTACTTTTTGTGTTGGTTAACATGGGATTCAATATATCATTACTGCACCTACTAAAGATCTCCTCGGCAGTCGTATCTTCCTTGGCTTCTACATTCTCAGGTTTTCATACTGTCTTCAGTGCACCATCCCATTTACTTACACCAGTGGCTAGCACATCAAACTTTTCAAGTTTTGTGATTCGGTTTCATTTTAACTTCACAATGTCTCAGTTTTATGGTAAAATGCACATCTGAATGTTTTGATGAAAGGATTGCTGTCATACCACAGACGAAAACACTTCACTAAAGTACCACTGAGTGTTTCATTGATATGCGGGATGGGTTCATTTTGAAACACTGATCACCCAACAGCATTAATGTATCCACGATTAAAAACTGTTTTACACAGTTTATTGAATATCGTGTAGCCTTTGTATTGTGAAACATTTATTTCAACCATACACAAACCGATACTTGCAAATTCCCAATGACAAATCATTGCTTTGGTTTGATTAACCGTTATGGTTGGCCTTCCCTCCGTGGGAGAAGAAAAACTGGGTGCAGTGCTTATGTGTTCTTGCAAGGAATGGTGGGTAATTGCTATACATAAATCTTCTATAGATAGCGAGATGGAATATAATTACTATATTAACACAATTCATCAAGGTATGCTACTTTGATCGAAGCATCATGTTTTTAAATAAGATGAATAAACACCTTAGCTGCAACTTAGTAGGTTATTCTGGTACACTCTGAACTACAACCAGAAAGGACAACGATATGGCTGATAGTGAATTAGTGATAGGACTTCAAATTGACGAGTTGCAGAGAATATAGAAGTATATATAGGAGGCTCACAACCAGCTTCAGGTGTACAAGAGGCATGCTGAAATTATGCATGTATTAACTTTATTTTTGTGCTTGTTTAGCAGAACTACCATACAGACTAATAACATTGCCAACAAATGATGGACCTGCTTATTCCTATCAATTGGATACTATCAAATAGTGTACAGTCTTCTTCATTGTTGGGTATTTTCTGTTCATGATGACAACATTCATTGAATTATATCGTATAGTAACAAAGTGAACTTTTTTTTTAGTTCCTATCAATAGGACACTAGCAAGTAGTTTAGCCTTCTTCATTGTTGGGTGCTTCCTGTTCATGCTGCCAGCAGCATTTAGGAACCAAATGAAAAACTTTTGAGCTTTTGACAGTTCAGAAGCTGGCCTAGAGCAGAACCAACATTCATTTTATAATTATGCCTTTGCTGCTACCACGTACAGAGCAGTCGTTGAATTATATCATCTCCAGAACAAAGTAAAAAACTTTTGAGCCTTTGACAGTTCACAAGCTGGCCTAGAGCAGAAAACCAACATTCCTTTTATAATTATGCTTGTTGCTGCTACTACGTGCAGAGAAGACATTCAAGTAAGCTGTAGCATGATATATGAACTGATCAGGAATGATGGTTTTCTTGTGCAGTTCCGCTGTCCATCTACGCTTTCACCCTACAACTGCCATATATCGGTGTGGCATCATCTCTGCCACCTGGCTTTGTTGCGGGTGCAGCGGTACTCACTGCCGGCTTACTACTGTATAGCCTACCACAGGCACAACATTATGGAAATTCTTTCCACAACAAGAATGACTAGCTAGAATTCATTTCTTCATTGGTTTATCACCCTTCATTCGAAGATGGTGCATCATCTGGGCTTGAAAGGTAGAACAGAAGTTCTCCTGAGGGCCACCTGACTGTTGTATGTTGTATGATACATATCATATATATACACCCACAAATAAAGGAGAGGAAATAGCATATGGATATATTGGGAATAAAGATTGAGAGGGAGAATAAGTAACCTGGCCGTCAGACACACATTGTTGTTACTGAGTGAAGGTCGGAGAAGAGTATGTACAGTGTTGAGACGGGAAGAGAACCAGGGAGAAGAGCAGCAGCAGCATCACCACAGGTACGAAGAGAAGGAACAGTGGTGGTGGAGAAAGCGGTGGCAGCACCAATGGCAGGCACAGGAGGATAACTGTCGCCGCCAGCAACATCATCAGTACTCCTTTGCTCATCGTCGACACCACCGGCCTGCACTGTGATGGAACTTCTGCCTCCTACAATGGCTGCCCGGCTTCAGTCTTTTTCTAGGCTTTCATGTTTGTTGTGAGGAATTTGTTGTATGTGTGAGAAAAATGTTGTACCCAATGGAGGAATGCGTAGCTGGTAAGCTATATATGGCCAGCTTGAAGCAGCAGGCCAGATGGGGTGTTTTGGCAAGTGTGTCCGTGTGACTGGCCATGTTTTGATCCTTTTCTGCTTGCAGTTACAGTACAAAGACTGCACTGACTGGTTGGGGGGCCCGGGACCGTTTCTTTCTGGGACATCGAGGAATCTCTGTGTGCCCCGGGGCTGCGGTGGGGGCAGGGCTTTGGCTAGCTCCTGCTGCTGACGGATTTGCAAAACCAGCGGTAGTCTCATCGGCAAAGTCGAATTTGTTTTCCCCATCCGGCTCACAGTTAAAGTGCTAGTTATTCCTTCTATATATATGATGCGTTAGTACTATCTGAGTGTTGAATAAAGCGGCTTAATATCGTGTCCATCAAAACCAATTTTCGTTTCGGCTGACGGATTTGCAAAACCAGCGGTAGTCTGATCTGCAAAGTCAAATTTAGTTCACGGTTCTAAAGTGGATACAAATATTACTAATATTTTCTACAAATCTAGTTCAACTTTAGAAAGTTTAATCAGCATGAATGGACACTTATTTTGAGATGGAGTAAGTATACTACTTGAGTGTGTTGAATTAAATGGCTTAATATCCTATCCATCGAAACCAATTTTCCTTCAAATACGAGTGGTAGTATAAGGCAAGAGTTTTTTTTCCCCTTGTAATAGATATTTTGGTGACATGCAGCTAAATTGCCATTTTCATTTCCAGAAGTCAAGTATTTACAAGTTTTGTTTTTAAAAAATATTTACAACTTTAACTATATATATAATATTAATATTTACAATATATATTATCTTTTTTTTTTGCGACGTACAATATATATTATCTCCGTCTACAATAGAATACAGTTTATGAAACAATGTCATAGTTTAGTATACCAAGTTTGATCAATTATATATATAATTAAAATTATAAACATTTTTTACATCAAATAAAAATTATTAGAATAATTACAAAACATGTTTTTATAATAAATTAATTTGAAGTCATAAATATGAATACTATTTAATAGAAAGTTGATCAAATGTGAAACACTTTAACTAGTATGTATATCATAGTTGTATGTTTTTTTAGAACGAAGATAGTAATTAGTATCATTAGATGAATAGTTGAATGAATTTCTATATTAAATTTATTTAAAAATACAAATATTGCTAATATTTTTTTATATAAATCTAGCACCAAACTCGTAGCAACATTCACGATTATGATTAGGTGTAACTGGATTCTCCGGCACAGAGCGAGTAGGGCGGGGGTTGGCCGGCTAGGGGGCCTTTGAGGACATGCAGCCCGATTCTCCGGCACCACACATGGGGTGCGCCGGCGGCTGGCGGCAGGCCCCTCCTGTCTGTCAACTGAACTGAACCGCCATGTTATTAGCGCCGGCAAACCATCTGTTTGTGCGCAATTATCTCGCGGCACATGTTGTTGGCCGGGAATTTTCCAGGCAGGGGCACGCCACGTACTGCCGCTAATCCAGTCGGTTGTACTCACAGACTCGAAAACAATCAGTATCACACGTGATTAATTAGCATGGTGTCTGGACTATGGAGCAGTGACGAAGCTAGAACATCAAGGACCCGAGTGCACACGGTCACGGTGATGCACATGTTTGAGTCAGGGTGGTGCACAAGAGGTAAAATTTACTGTCTGTTAACTAATTTTTCCATTTTACCTTGGTGCCCGTGCACTCGGGTGGCTCCAAGTGGCTTCGCCGAAGCCACTGCTATGGAGCTGGAAGTTACCCCAATGTGAAGTGCAGCGATCGAATCTGGTCCGGTATGAGTATCAGCCGAGCCGTATCCACTTCACCTGGTAGGCTGGTACAATTACAGTGACGGAGCTTGAGCAAACAAGAGGGGGCCGGGCCCAGACAGGTGTATAGTCGTCGATGTACTCCAACGCATGTCCAACAAGTAGTAATTGCATGGTACTTACGCCTAAAGCACCTACTCCTGAAATTCTCGAAATCATGAGGAACGGAACTCATGTTCTCCTGGACCACTTGTGCCATATGCAACAGTGGTTCTCACCGTGTAGATTATGAACACCTTTTTTTCTCGTGGACCATCTGAGATGATAGTAGACTACTTCTGTTTTTTTACAAACAAACATCCCTAATTATACTAGCTAGTGAACGCTGGACCGTCTATAGTATTTTCCTAAAGGTGACGTCCGACGAGGCGACGTAGCTTGGTTCGCCCACCGTCCCGGCCTTCCAGGGGGGTGACAAACCTACGAGCTCACGCAGCAGTAGTAGGGCCGTACGAGGTGGGACGCTTGTGATTGTGGGCCACTGCCCAGCCAAGTTCGGCGAACCGGCGAAAAGGCCCGCGCATGACGGGGATCCTGTCGGTCGGTGCCTTTGGCGATCGACGCAGGCAGGCCCACACCGGCCCGGCCCGGCCCCTCCCTCCTCACCGACCTGCCGTGTCGTCCCTTGCCGAAAAGGCCGCGGGGATGCATGCAGGAGCGATGGTCCAGGCCCTCCAAGCTGTCGTAGTTGGGCTTATTCAGCTACTAACTAGGATCAGGATCCTAAACGATCCACGAGATACGATTTGAACACGCACGCATGATCGAGTGGGTGAAGCGCAGGACTTGCACTAGACCCCAGCTTCTGGTCTCCGGTCGCTTGAATTATATTTGTTGCTGTTGGACAAAAGCACGATTATTCTGTCGTCACCCTATAATCATGTCCTTGACCCTGCAAATTTCTATGATGATTCAATCTTGCTGAAGATACGTGTGTGTGTATATCACAACCAAAATTCACAAGTTCGTACTCCTAGTGTTTTATTGTCTAATAACATGTATTATAAACTTTGTCTGTTAAATGTTTTATAGTGAGGATTCTCATGTACTATGACTAGTGGTATCGTTTTATTACTACTTACAAATATCAGCAGTACTATATTATTTTAGCAGCAATATATATTATTGAAGTTATTATTACTCGCGTTGCCAAGAAATGTTTAATCTCATATAAGAAAACTCTTAACAAGCTAAGCTATAGTTATGTTCACTACCTTTTATTATATCCTCAGAGAAAGCGCGATTGATTTAAAGTGAGGTTTTCGGCCACTTCAAATCTGACATCAGACACTTCCTTAATTTTATTGTCTTCTTGTCCACAAATATTCTGAAATAAGGAGGGACAATATTTTTTTGACAAATAAATTCAAAAACATGTTTAGTATCTTACTATTACCACATTAATTCTCATGAGATGTATTAAAAAAAGACAATTCCTGAAAAATCTCACAAAAACAAGAAAGACAGATTCAAAGTTCAGATTAGATCTATTTTGTTTTCTAAAGAAATCACCCTCCTATGTCATTATGAAAAATTGCATATAGTAACTCCTGCATCTAAGCATCTAAATTACACATATGGCATTATGAAATGTATATCTAAAATAACTCACTAAGCTTGCATGCAAGTCACTCACCTCGTTATCATGATACATAATCTAAGCTGAAAGACCTTGTTTGGTTTTGGTTAATTGATGAAACCTATGGACTAACCCTTTGTACTAAGTGTATGATCAAGATAGGGTGGTTCACCTTGAGACATGGAGCTAGATGAAAGATCATGATGGATCAAGAAAAGAATAAAGAGAAAAACAAAATGGACCCAAGGCAAAGATATATCTATAGGGTCATTTTTGGTTTAGTGATCAAGACACTATAGAGAGTGTGATCACCTTTAGGATAGATAGCCGTACTATCAAGAAGGGAAAACTCGTTACAATTATGGTTATCATGTGCCACTAGGTTTGCATTGCATCCATATAAAATGAACCTAAGTGACACAAAGAACTAAAGTAAAATCCATGAAAATATTTTGTAAAGGCTAACACCGGTGAACAAAGGTATGGATCACAAGGTGTTAGCACATGGAAGCTTGGAGAAGAAGCAGAGGCTCGGTTTGGCACTCAGACAGGCTCCGGATGCAGGGTCCGGACACAGGCAAGAGGTCGTCCGGACCAATGGACATGCGTCCGGTTGCATACCCTAGCCTTGGCCTCTCTGGACAGGAGGTCCGGACGCTAAAGAGAGTCCGGACGCTGACTCCGGTCATGCGTCCGGAGCTCAGCGCTCTTTGTACTCCTCTCAGGTGGATTTATCCGGACGCAAAGCTTGGTCCGGACCGAGGCAACCGGACGCGTGTCCGGAGCTCGGAGCTCTCTGGACCCCTCTCTGGACTGGGTCCGGACGCAAGACGAAGAGGGTCCATACGCTACTGTGCTGTGCGTCCGAAGGCTACACGTCGGCACAGTCAGGGCGCCAACGGGCGAATTCAAAATGGAGGAGGGTCCAGACACATGCGCGATAGTCCAGACCCCCCATGCAAAGTGCATCCGGAGCTACGCAGATTTCAGTGAAAAGGAGCAAAACGGCTAGCTCGGTTTGGATGGCTATTTAAGTGGCTTGACCAGCTCCTAGGGCTCACTCTTGCACCTCCCATTCATTTGACATACTTGTGCTTGCTTGAGATAGCCCCCAACTCACTCTCTTCACTCTTGTTGCATATTTGTGAGAGTTTGAGTGATCCAAGTGCATTGATCATTGCATTGCATCTTAGTGGCACTTGGTCATCGTCATCGCCGCGTGGTTTCTTGTTATTCTTGGTGTTTGCCAACACCTAGACGGCTTGGCGATTGTGGAGAAGCTTCGGCGCAATTGGTGATTGTTTGCGGCCGACTTCGGTGATTGTGAGAGGGCTTGTACCCACCTCGGCGGAGAGCCAAAGGGTAACTCTATTGGATTGCCCGTGCCATTGAGTTACTCTCATTTGGGTGGATTCTTGTGGCGCCCGAGTTAGTGGGCTAGGCTTGTCATTGCCTATTAGCCACCGAATCACCACTTGAGTAGTCGACACAATGGGGACTATCTTGGTGGCAACCAAGTGAACCTCGGGAGAAAAATCGATTGTCATCTTGTCTCCCGGCTACTCTTTGGTATTCATTGTGATTGGTTCTTCCTATTGACATTCATACATCACAAGGTATCGGTATAGCAATCACCTCCTCTCTTGTATTTACTCTCTCATATCTTGTCTAGTTAGCTTGCTAGTTAGCTTCTTTAGTAGTTGTTCTTACTAGCTTGTGCTAAGTGCTTTAGGTTCTTGCTATTGATTGATAAGCACTTAGTTAACTAGAATTGCATTGGATAGGTGGCTTTGCACCTTAAGTAGAGCTAGAGCAAAAAGCTTCGCTTAAGTGTTATCTAACCTTTTGCTCTAGTGATTTGTAGAATTTTTATTAGGCTATTCATCCCCCCTCTAGCCATCTAGGACCTTTCAAGTGGTATCGGAGCCGTGGTCACCGCTATTATCAAGGCTTAACAACCTTCGGTGTTAGTGATGACTCAAATATCATTCAACCATGTGGGAATCAAACCACCAATGTTTGATGGCACATCATTTGATTATTGGAAGAGGAAGATGAAGATTCATCTAGGCTCAATACATGAGAATGTGTGGAGTGTGACTGAACATGGCTTTGTCATTCTTGATGAAGCCGCTCCCACACCAAAAGAGGAAGAGAACCAACAATGCAACACAATGGCTCTCAATGTGATCTACAATGACATTGACTCAAAAGTGTTTGAGCAAATCAAAGATCTTGAGAAGGCAAGTGAAGTATGGAAGAGACTAGAATATACTTATGAAGGCACTTCAACTGTAAAGAATGTCAAGTTGTACATGCTCAAGGACAAGCTATCTCACTTCAAGATGAAGGATGATGAATCCATCCCGGTGATGTTCCATAGGCTCCAAGTGATCATCAATGATCTCAAGAGCTTGGGTGAGAAGGTCAAGGATGAAGACTTCTCAAACCGGTTTCTTGGTTGTTTGCCCAAGAAATACAAAACCTTGAGGCAAATAATTAGGAGAGATGGTTTGGACAAGATCACTCCTAATGAGGTACTTGGTGAGATCATTCCCGAAGAGCAATATAATGAGGAAAGTGAAGAATAAGAGGTCAAGGAAGAAAAGAAAGAAAAGAAGAGCTTAGCATTTAAGGCTTCTTCATCCAAGATCAAGGGCAAAGCAAAGAAGCAAGAGTCAAGTGATGATGAAGAAGCTAGTGATGATGATGATGAGATGATGGCCCTCTTCGTGCGCAAGTTTGAAAAGTTCATGAAGAAGAATGGCTGTGGTGCTAGGAAGAGAAGGGACAACTTCAAGGGCAAAGAATATGAGAAGAGATGCTACAAGTGTAAGAGCACCGGTCACATGATTGTGGATTGTCCCGATCATAGTGATGATGAGAAGAAGAAGAGTAAACATGACAAGAAGGATAAAAAGTTATCCTTCACCAAAAAGAAGAAGGGTGAATCCCATGTGGTGACTTGGGATGATAGTGACTCTTCCGATGATGACTCTAGTGATGATGAGAGGAAGAAGTCCAAGAAGAAAGTTATGGCAATCATTGCTATCAACAAAAAGCCATCCATCTTTGACCCTCCATCATGCTTCATGGCTAAGCCAACTAAGGTACAATCTCATAATGATAGTGTTAGTGATGATGATAGTAGTGATGATGAGGAGGAGTACTTCAAGGAGGAACTAGTTGAAATGATGAAGCAAACTTATGAGTGCTTTGAGAAGAAGAGAAATGAGTGCAAAGAATTGAACAAGAAGATTAATGCTCTTAAACAATCCTTTGATGAGCTCAATGGATCTCATGAGAGGCTAATGGAAGCCCACGAGAAGCTTGAGAGGACTCACTACAAGCTTGAAAAGGCTCACTCCTCTCTCCTTAATCAAAACAAGGATAAGGTTGTTGCATCATGCAATGTTGGAGTAACTTGTGATATTCTAGATGAATCATTTTTCACTCCTATCATTGTTGCCCCAACCGAAACATAATGTAGCACCTCCACTTGCACATCTACTAGTGATAGATCAAAGGATGATGCTACATTAGTGATTGAAAATGAAAAATTGAAAAATGATGTTAATGAACTCACTTATGCTTTGGGTAAGGCATATGGTGGAGATGCCCGCTTGCTAAAGTGCTTGGGTAGCCAAAGATTTTCCCACTATAAAGAGGGATTGGGCTATACCCCCAAGAAGGGCAAGTCAGCCTTTGTAACTCCTAAGCCTAGCTTTGTGAGGAACAATGGCCGGTATTGCACAAAATGCAAGAAAGTAAGGCATGTCGACCAATATTGCAAACTTAACATAAGCCAAATCAAGTTTGTTAAAGCTACCTCTATGCACTTTGATTCATGTTATATGCTTACCAAAAGTGCTAAAGGTATCATGACTAAGTATGTTGGCACATCCATTGTTGGCCCAAAGAAGAAGGCTATTTGGGTGCCAAAGTCCTTGGTCACTAACTTTGGAGGACCCAAACAAGCATGGGTACCTAAAAGAAACTAATTTTTTTGTAGGTAAATTACAAGGCCAGAGGAAGGCATTGGGTGCTTGATAGTGGGTGCACTCAACACATGACCGGGGATTCTAGAATGTTCAAATCAATCAACCCCAACACCAATGATGGCATTGATAGTATTACATTTGGTGATAATGGCAAAGGCAATGTCAAGGGTCTTGGTAATATTGCAATATCCAATGACTTGAGCATATCAAATGTCTTGCTAGTTGAGAGCTTGAACTTCAATTTGCTATCGGTAGCTCAATTATGTGACCTTGGATTCAAATGCATATTTGGAGTAGATGATGTTGAGATAATTAGTGTAGATGGTTCAGACTTGATCTTCAAAGGCTTCAGATATGAGAACCTCTACATAGTTGATTTTAATGCTAGTGAAGCTCAATTGTCAATTTGCTTGCTCACTAAATCAAGTATGGGTTGGTTGTGGCATAGAAGGCTTGGTCATGTTGGGATGAAACAATTGAATAGATTGATCAAGCATGACTTAGTAAGAGGTTTGAAAGATGTTGTGTTTGAAAAGGATAAACTTTATAGCTCTTGTCAAGCCGGCAAACAAGTTGGTAACACCCATCCAAAGAAGGGCATGATGAGCACTAGTAGAGCATTTGAGTTGTTGCACATGGATCTATTTGGACCAACAACATACACAAGTATTGGAGGCAACAAGTATGGATTTGTCATAGTGGATGATCTTACAAGATATACTTGGGTATTCTTTCTCAATGACAAGAGTGATACATTTACCACATTCAAGTATTTTGTCAAGAGACACAATGAGTTTGAAACTACCATCAAGAAAGTAAGAAGTGACAATAGAAGTGAGTTCAAGAATACAAGAGTTGAGGAGCTATGTGATGAGTTTGGAATCAAGCATCAACTCTCGGCCAAGTACACTCCATAATCAAATGACCTTGTTGAGAGGAAGAATAGAACATTGATTGATATGAAAAGGTCTATGCTTAGTGAGTACAATGTGAGTCAATCCTTTTGGGCCGAAGCTATCAACACCGCTTGCTACTCTAGCAATTGGTTGTATTGTCATCCTTTGATGGAAAAGACTCCATATGAGCTATTGAATGAAAGAAAGCCCAACATTGCATACTTTAGAGTCTTTGGGTGCAAATGCTACATCTTGAAGAAAGACACAAGACTTGGGAAGTTTGACAAGAAGTGTGATGAAGGGTTCTTACTTGGTTACTCAACCACAAGCAAAGCCTATAGAGTGTGGAATTCGGCTAGTGGTATACTTGAGGAGATTCATGATGTTGAGTTTGATGAAACCAATGGCTCCCAAGATGATAATGAGAACTTATAAGATGTGAGTGGTCCTCAATTGGCTAATGCTATGAAGAGCATGGATATTGGTGATATTAGGCCAAGACAAGTGATTGACATAGAAGATGACAAAGATCAAGTGCTCAACTCACCTCAAATGCAAGCTAGTAACTCTCGAGTGCAAACTCAACAAGTTGCTAGTTCATCTCAACCAAACTCAAGCAATCAAGTCACTATCCTCCAACCGACCAACATTGCAAGAGATCACCCCATTGATCAAATTGTTGGTGATATTACAAGTGGTGTTCAAACAAGATCAAGATTGACATCCTTTTGTGAGCAATACTCCTTTGTATCATCCATAGAGCCCACAAAGATTGATGAAGCCTTACAAGATGTTGATTGGGTCAATGCTATCCATGAAGAGCTCAACAATTTCACTAGGAACGAAGTTTGGGAACTAGTTGAAAGACCCAAGAACTACAATGTGATTGGTACAAGATGGATATTTAAAAACAAGCAAGACCAAGATGGTATAGTTGTGAGAAACAAAGCAAGATTGGTAGCTCAAGGATACACTCAAGTTGAGGGTCTCGACTTTGGATAAACCTATGCACCGGTTGCAAGATTAGAGGCAATAAGAATCCTATTGGCCTATGCATGTGCACACAACATCAAGCTATACCAAATGGATGTGAAGAGTGCTTTCTTGAATGGATACATCAATGAACTAGTTTATGTTGAGAAATCTCCCGGTTTTGAAGATGACAAGAAGCCCAACCATATGTATAAGTTGATGAAGGCTTTATATGGCTTGAATCAAGCACCTAGAGCATGGTATGAAAGATTGAGGGATTTCCTTCTATCTAAAGGGTTCATTATGGGGAAGGTTGATACTACCCTTTTCACCAAAAAGCTTGACAAGAATCTATTTGTGCTCCAAATCTATGTGGATGACATCATATTCGGTTCAACCAATCAAGATTTTTGAAAAGAATTCGGTAAGATGATGGCAAATGAGTTTGAAATGTCAATGATTGGTGAACTTAGCTACTTCCTTGGTCTTCAAATCAAGCAATTGAAGAATGACACCTTTGTGAGTCAAGGCAAGTACATCAAGGATATGATGAAGAAGTTTGGCTTAGAAGATTCAAAAGGCATTAGCACTCCTATGGGCACTAATGGACACTTGGATAGTGATGCTAGTGGCAATATGGTAGATCAAAAGTTGTATCGGTCTATGATTGGAAGCCTACTCTATGTGACCACTTCTAGGTCGGATGTGATGTTTAGTGTATGCATGTGTTCAAGATTCTAAGCCTCTCTAAGAGAAAGTCACTTGAAGGCTACAAAGAGAATATTGAGGTACTTGAATCATACACAAGATGTTGGATTATGGTATCCCAAGGGGTCAAACTTTGAGCTAATTGGATATTCGGACTCTGACTATGCGGGATGCAAGATTGATAGAAAGAGCACATCGGGCACATGTCAAATGCTAGGCATGTCACTTGTATCTTAGTCATCAAAGAAACACAATAGTGTTGCACTCTCTACCGCCGAAGCCGAATACATAAGTGCGGGTAGTTGTTGTGCTCAATTGCTTTGGATGAAAGCAACTTTGGATGACTTTGGAATCAAATTCAAGCAAGTGCCATTGCTATGTGACAATGAAAGTGCGGTGAAGTTAACCAACAATCCGGTTCAACATTCAAGAACCAAGCACATTGATGGGAGGCACCACTTCATAAGAGACCATCAACTCAAGGGTGATATCAAGATCACAAGTGTTGGCACCGATGATCAACTTGCCGACATATTCACCAAGCCACTTGATGAGAAGAGGTTTTGCAAGTTAAGAAATGAGTTGAACATTCTTGACTTCTCAAATATGTGTTGATGCACCCCCCCATATATGACATGCCTCTCCGTCAAGCTATGCAAGGTAAAAGTTGATTGACATGTCATTCATCCATTATTAGGACTTGTTAGTGCATCTAGACATCAATTCATTAGGATCATTCATGAAAATCAAACGATTTGATGCTTATATGGTACCACTATTGCTTCTTTGCTTGATATGATCTAGTGGTAGCATATGACATATTTGTGGGCTTGCAATCCTAGTGTTTGATCTAGATCATGAACTTCAAATATTTAGCTCAACATGGGCAAGATAACCATTCTAGGATGTGTGAACAAGCTTTTCCATGGTTTAAACCGAGTTAAATAGCTTGGGGCAAGTAATCTAGATTGAACCACAACTAAGCTTCTCTTCAGTAATCAAACTTTTGAGCACATCTTTTATGATAATAGATGACAAAGGGGGAGAAGTAAGTAGTAAGACAAAGAAAAATATTTTTGAAAATTTTGAAAATGAAAGCACACAAGTAGGGGGAGCAAGCCTATGAATAAAGTTGTTGCATATCTTTGTGCACTCATAAGTGCTTGCTTGCATATGTATTTACATTCATGACATGCTTGTGTGGTGTATGCTAGTTATAGGATTCATATGATGTTTTGCTAACTAGCATGCATAGGTTGGTAAGCCAGAACCTTGTTCTTTCAATTGGTATCTAGAAACCTTGCTTCTAATGTTGATCGCACGAGGTTTCTAGTGTTTTTGATGGTATCTAGCTAACCATGGTGCTAAGGATGTTATAATATTACACTCCGATTGGTATCACGCTTCAAAGGTCCATCCTACACACCTTAGCATCATTTGGTAGCATTCACTCTCCCACAATTCCTATTCATGCATATGTGATCAAAATGAACCAAACTCATATATCACATATGTAGGGGAGCTAATACTACCAAAGTTGAAATTTTCATCATATATATTCATTTGTGAAAAGGTTGTCATCAATTACCAAAAAGGGGGAGATTGAAAGACCTTGTTTGGTTTTGGTTAATTGATGAAACCTATGGACTAACCCTTTGTACTAAGTGTATGATCAAGATAGGGTGGTTCACCTTGAGACATGGAGCTAGATGAAAGATCATGATGGATCAAGTGATCCATGACTAAGGAAAAGAAGAAATATAAAAACAAAATGGACCCAAGGCAAAGGTATATCTATAGGACCATTTTTGGTTTAGTGATCAAGACACTATAGAGAGTGTGATCACCTTTAGGATAGATAGTCATACTATCAAGAAGGAAAAACTCGTTACGATTACGGTTATCATGTGCCACTAGGTTTGCATTGCATCCATATAAAATGAACCTAAGTGACACAAAGAACTAAAGTAAAATCCATGAAAATATTTTGTAAAGGCTAACACAGGTGAACAAAGGTATGGATCACAAGGTGTTAGCACATGGAAGCTTGGAGAAGAAGCAGAGGCTCAGTTTGGCACTCAGACAGGCTCCGGACGCAGGGTCCGAACGCAGGGACCGGACACAGGCAAGAGGCCGTCCGGACCAATGGACATGCGTCCGGTTGCATACCCTAGCCTCGGCCTCTCTGGACAGGAGGTCCGGACGCTAAAGAGAGTCCGGACGCTGACTCCGGGCATGCGTCCGGAGCTCAGCGCTCTCTGTACTCCTCTCAGGTGGATTTATCCGGACGCAAAGCTTGGTCCGGACCGAGGCAATCGGACGCGTGTCCAGAGCTTAGAGCTCTCTGGACCCCTCTCTGGACTGGGTCCGGACGCAAGGCGAAAAGGGTCCGGACGCTACTGTGCTGTGCGTCCGGAGGCTACACGTCGGCACAGTCAGGGCGCCAACGGGCGAATTCAAAATGGAGGAGGGTCCGGACGCATGCGCGATAGTCCGGACCCCCCATGCAAAGTGCGTCCGGAGCTACGCAGATTTCAGTGAAAAGGAGCAAAACGGCTGGCTCGGTTTGGATGGCTATTTAAGTGGCTTGGCCGGCTCCTAGGGCTCACTCTTGCACCTCCCATTCATTTGACATACTTGTGCTTGCTTGAGATAGCCCCCAACTCACTCTCTTCACTCTTGTTGCATATTTGTGAGAGTTTGAGTGATCCAAGTGCATTGATCATTGCATTGCATCTTAGTGGCACTTGGTCATCGTCATCGCCGTGTGGTTTCTTGTTATTCTTGGTGTTTGTCAACACCTAGACGGCTTGGCGATTGTGGAGAAGCTTCGGCGCAATTGGTGATTGTTTGCGGCTGACTTCGGTGATTGTGAGAGGGCTTGTACCCACCTCGGCGGAGAGCCAAAGGGTAACTCTAGTGGATTGCCTGTGTCATTGAGTTACTCTCATTTGGGTGGATTCTTGTGGCGCCCGAGTTAGTGGGTTAGGCTTGTCATTGCCTATTAGCCACTGAATCACCACTTGAGTAGTCGACACAATGGGGACTAGCTTGGTGGCAACCAAGTGAACCTCGGGAGAAAAATCGATTGTCATCTTGTCTCCCGGCTACTCTTTGGTATTCATTGTGATTGGTTCTTGCTATTAACATCCATACATCACAAGGCATCGGTATAGCAATCACGTCCTCTCTTGTATTTACTCTCTCATATCTTGTCTAGTTAGCTTGCTAGTTAGCTTCTTTAGTAGTTGTTCTTACTAGATTGTGCTAAGTGCTTTAGGTTCTTGCTATTGATTGATAAGCACTTAGTTAACTAGAATTGCATTGGATAGGTGGCTTTGCACCCTAAGTAGAGCTAGAGCAAAAAGCTTCGCTTAAGTGTTATCTAACCTTTTGCTCTAGTGATTTGTAGAATTTTTATTAGGCTATTCACCCCCCCCCCTCTAGCCATCTAGGACCTTTCATAAGCTACCTCCTTAAGTTTGCATCTAAACTACTCCACCTTTGTTATTATTAGAAAACTAAAATAAATGTATATCTGGTTTAGCAACTTATCATTAAAAGGTTTATATATCTAGCTTCTACATACTTTTGTCACTAT
This sequence comes from Microstegium vimineum, assembly GCA_022036555.1. Classification (NCBI taxonomy): domain Eukaryota; kingdom Viridiplantae; phylum Streptophyta; class Magnoliopsida; order Poales; family Poaceae; genus Microstegium; species Microstegium vimineum. The sequence continues at coordinate 17,004,798 of CM039137.1, read as the reverse complement.
TAATATATAGAATACTAATTGAAAATAAACATACATGATTTGCCACAATGCAAATCAATGTACACATGTGTAATAATATACATATTTCTAGGTTTCCAATCATGAAAAATATCCCCTTAATATGACTCTATTAAAATTATATAAATACCCATAACAATAACAATTTTCAATAAAAATACAAAAGAGGAGTTTTTAATAAAAAGTACAATAAACATAAGAGTTTCAACTTAACATGTGTATTAAAATTTCACAAAAATTTAAGAAAAAGGAAGTTGAAAATCCAAATTCATGATATCACAAGACTTGGTAGCAACAAGAGCTAGCCACCATGATTTAAGCTAAGATGTCAAGTAAACACATATTGAATACACATACAACTGATGTGGAGAGGGAAAAACTACGCATATGGAGGGAAAATGAGTAATTGGTAATTTATCACAAAGAGGGATAAAGATTACAGATGTGTGCAACTCCTAAGATTGTTGTCGAGCAGGAATCAATGAACACCTATAATAAATAGATATTTCCTTGCCAAACATCTCTAATAATCCCCATATCCCAAAGTATAAGACATTTTAGTTTTTTATATATTGTTTTTACTTATGTATCTAGACATAATATATATCTAAGTGTAAATAAAAAACTATGTATCTAAAAAGCCAAAATAATGGGGTTGTTTGGTGCCCGGCCACACTCTGCCACGGAGTTGTGGCGCAGCCACCAATCTTGTGGTGGGCAAGTTGGTTGTCACAACTTGGCGAAAAACAAAGCAGAAAAAGTTTGTGGCTGCCCCAGTATAAATAGGAACCAAACAGAGACAAAATAGGATGGCCGCCACAACCGTGACGTGACGAGTGACGTGACGAGTCACGGCCGTAAACCAAACGCTCCCAATATCTTTTAATTTGGAATAGAGCTAGTAGAAAATTGGATACCGGTGGAGTCTGTCGTGACCATATACCCCTGATTATGTGCAAATAAAATTAACATGGAAAATCTTTATTCAAGACAGTAGCTCATAATAAATAAAGTATATTTTGCGTAAATGATAAGGAACAATTTTTTTTTGTAAATATTGACATGCTTTGAATGATGAATGGATCCCATCACATTATTTTGCGCTCAGTTCTTGGACGCACTCCCACTACTCCACAAGCCAAGGTTTCACTTTATATATATTAAGATCAATGCAAAGATCTACAATATATAAGGGACGGATCGAGAAGTCATGAGCTACACGTACATAGATCGAGTGATGATGATACAAAAGTGCATAGATATGCATATGTGACTTGAGAGAATGCATATATACATGCATGCCCTAGTTAGGTAAGTCTCATCATAATAATATTGTGTTCTTTCACTAGAATGAATTAATATGTGAGAAACCTTATTCAAGGTACAGTAACTGCTTGCAAATGATAAGAAATAGTTTTTGTAAATATAGCTGACATATGCATATGGTTTTGGACGATTGGATCCCATCACACATGATTTCCCCCTATATCAGCTTGGATGCGCTCTCCAACGTAACCACTCCACAAGGCAAGCTCTGGCAGGGATTCACTTTAGGATCAATGCAAAGACCTACAACAAGGGAGAAGTCATGAGCTATTATTACATATAGAAGATCGACTGATACATCTGCATATATATATGAACATGTGATCGACTTCAGAGAATGCATGCATGCCCGAGGCCCCTAGCTTGGTATAAGTCTCATCATCAGCATGAGCTTGGAGGATTAATTAACCTGCTAGCTTGTGTGAGAGCTTCGCCGGTGGGCCGATTACCGACGACGATCAGCTGGTAAGAAAGGAAGGGCGAAGAGGAGAAGCAGCATGAGGATCGGGATCCAGAGGAAGAGCGCCGGCGGAGAGGGCGGCAGCGCCGGCAGAACGAGAGGGTACCAGAGGAGGACGACGACCAGCGCAAGCAGCAGCAGCACCGCCGCCGTGTCCATTTCAGGCTGATGAGTGGCTGTGTGTCACCGGCCGCCGGCCACTCTCAGCAGGGAGCTAGGAATATATACTGGGTAGAGCTTCTCTCTGTCTCTAGCTCCGACTCTGCGAAACGTTTTCCTCGATAAACCGTTTTTCAATAAAAAAAAGAAAAGAGTAACCAAAGTCATTTTAAAAATTGTGACTCTTTCAAAACAGCTTCAACACTTTTAAAGAAACTCCTTAAAACAAGTTTTGTCAAACAGCCCCTAAGGCCCTAACTACGCTATAGTAGCAGTCCAGTATCATGTGGAAAAAGCCAAGATTTCTTACGATGACTGGTACATATACCTACAGCTAGCAGCCGGCCACCCCACCATGTTGTACAGTATTTGGGATATGGGAAGATGCATGCATGTTACCTATTGACGAGTTGATTGGATATATAGCATTTTAACTGAAATTAGCCGTACTCATAGCAGTCGTATATATGAAAATTATTAGTGCTACACAATACAGTACATACGCATCTATCTGAAGATCTGATGGAGTCATGGATATTATCTCCTACATTTAACTTTACCCCCAGGTAATGGCTAGCACGCATATGCACTGCAGTTTGCAAGCTAGGGCTGTGTTTAGATCCTGAAAATGTGTTGAAAAGAATCCTGTAGCACTTGTCGTGGTATACTGTAGCAATTTTGTTTTTATTTGGAAATAATTGTCCAAACATTGATTAATTAGGCTTAAAATGTTCGTAAAGTACAACAAAACTGTACAATTAGTTTTTTATTTCATCTATATTTAGTACTCCATATATGTGCCGGTATTTTGATGTGACGGGAAATAGGAATTCGATGTGATGGAAAATCTTGTAAAATTTTAAAATTTTGAATGAATTCTTGGGGATCTAAACACAACCCTCTTGTTGGCAGTAGCTATCTAAGCTTATTTGCATGCGCAGAATCTTTTGCAGGGCACAGTGACGAAAGCATACATAGGGAGACCTTGTTCAAAAGTTCAAACTTTTTAAACGAAGCAAGCGCTGCTAATTAAAAGTTAACTTCTAAATTGCAGTGTCGTGTAGTATAGATCGATGCCACAGCAGTTTACTTAGCTTGGTGGTTAGTGATGATCCACTAATTAAACCTCTGATTAATTTATTGTTTTGCAGTTGCAGGGACCTTGACTCTATATAATCACGTACTCCTATGTTTATGAAAAGTGGGAGAGATTTCCCCCGGTGACAATATAATTAAAAAGAAAACGAGCTAGAAAAGTGAGCTGATTATTGGTCCGTGTAACTCGATCACAAATTATTGGTCATGTGGATTAACCTATAGCTATAGTACGTAGAGAGTATTACCATTAATAACTCGAGACTCCTTTTGGCAGAAAACGAGCTAGAAAAGTGAGCTGATGAATCCTGGAAACTATAGATACTTCGGTTAAAGTGTGGTGGCCGCATCATGCGTGCATGCGTGGAGGTTTATAACTTACTAATAACCTATAGCCCTCTCTGCTTTGGTTTGGATTTGTATCCAGATTCATGTCACCTGATGCATGCATGTCATCAGCTTGCTAGTCTCGAGTAGTGCCAGCTGATATTAATTACACTAAAGATGGATAGAAAGAAGAGGTAACTTGCTAGCTAGCTACCAATGCAAGTTGGCTAAAGGCATCGATCCGATCCATGCAGCATAAAGCAACAGATGGAGAAATGCTGGGAAATTATTGTCCTCTGCAGGTACCAAGCAGCAGCAGTAGTTTAGAGTTAAACCCCCCTGGGCCGGGTGCAATGTATCCGCTGCATGCAATAAGGTTTAGGCACCACACTAAACTACTACTCCTGTCGTATCAAGCTAGAATAATACATATAATTTTTCATGCGGCTAGCTCCTTTCTGACGACAGAAAAGTTGCTGGGGTAAATTGCGCAGTATGTATGATGCAGATGAAAATGGGGTTGTCTGCATGCAGATGCAGGCACAGCCTTTCGACGAGACGGACTCGTTGTTTGTGTGGATCGAGTAATAAGCTGCTACTGCTACTAAAAAGATGTTTTTGCCATCCGGATCTCGTCATTTCATATCACACCCTTCACCCATTGCAGCAGCAGAGCAGATGCAATGAACCTCCAACAAGTGCTAGTCCTAGATTAATACAAGCAGTATACATATTTGTTCCGTACGGTGCAACTAGCTAGGTTGGGCAGCTAGCCAGTTATATTAATCTCTACAGTTCTTAATTAGTAGCCAATTGCAGCAAGCTTCAACAATTGAAGGTGCTGCAAGCCGGCCTATGATGAAGAATTTGGCTATCACAGAACAATATTGTTTGCAGGCCGGCTCTGTATAGCTGGGTGAATTGGCTCCAGTTTTAAACCCAGTTATATAGCTCACAAATAACAAAAAAAAAAATACAAGCTAGTCTAGGCGTGCCAAGTGCCTACACCTAGAGTCCAAAGATATACAGATCTCCAGTTTTTTTTTCATGTCGAAAATTTAGGCCATTGTCCTTTCCATATAGCTTGAATGGTTATTAGCTGGTAATAAGCAGAGCAACCTACCTAAAGTTGGGCTATCAGAAAAAAAAAACTCACAAGATAACACATGTAAATCATCGTTGATTAGTGTTTGAATATGTAGCGGCAGAGACCATTTCTTTACAGGTAGTGTGAAGCACAAAAACCCTCGCCTCAACTGGTTGCTATCATTCAACAGAGAGAACGGAACACCCACAACACAACTTGAGAGAAGAACGAACAAGAATGAAAAGTGAATCTGTCAAGACCTGCAGGTGATTCCGGTACTCCGGTTTGACGACTCAAGGTTGTAATCGAATTCGAATATATGCTCAAATGTGGTTGGACCAACACCAAGCTCGGCCGTAAGGCTATTCTACAGTTAGAGTGCTTCAAATCTGTCAGTTGGTCCGAGTATCAGTTTAGTAGAGCAGCATGTTAGAGAGGGGTTTTTTTAGCTTGGGTTACTGCGGTTTAAGCCTATATCAACTATTGATCACAGGATGAGGAACCGAAAACTTGTGCATTGTTACTTGCTTTTGTGGCAACAACCTGAATCGACCAAGACTGAATGTGCTCCTTTCCATTATCACCAAAAAACATCGGTGACGGTCCAAGCACTGATGGTGAGAGAAGGAAACCGGCGGTCCAGTTCGCCGGCTCGACCGACCCACGTGATAAGCTCTTTATCTTGAGGCCCAACTCAACCCGACCGACCGGTGTTTGGGCCATGATGAGGCGAGATAAAAGTGGGTCGTGATCCCGGGCCTTCTCGGCCCAGTACAGCATAGCGTCTGCCGATGCCGATGCTACTACCGCAGGGTGACAAACTGACAATCCCACAGCCCACAGATCGGTCAGGTACACTGCATCGGACTACGGGAGTGGGAACTGACGAGATGCTGTGAAAAATCTGGAGGGGTTGACCGTTGACAGGATCAATCCTAGGATCCTTCCTCGTATAGTGATCTGATTTCCAAATCGATAATAAAAATGAAAATGAAGCACCTGCAATTCATGGTGCTATTCAACCTAAACAAAGCTAAAAAGAAAGTAGTTTTCAATTTGAATGCGACCACCATACATTCTGTTCTTTTTTATTATTATTATTTTTTTAAAACGGGCTTCTGATTCTGCATAAAGAGACATATAGAGAGATAGAGAGGCAGACAACGGACTCAGATCCATTTTTTTATGATTCCGTTGGTTTAATTTGAAGGTTTGAATGCACGCAGAGTTTGAACAAAACTTGCACAAACTTGACAACACGCAGTGCAGGCATTATTCACATCAATCAACAAAGAGGGTGTTTGGACCTCTTTGGCAAATTGGCAAAAGAGTAAAAGAATTGCTACTTTTTGACAAATGGATCCAAATATGTAAGACAAAAAATGGCAAAAGAGCAAAAATTTGTTATTTGTCATTTGCCACTTTGGAGTGACAAATAAAGACAAATAGAAAATTCTTCCACTCATACCCCTCCCTCTTATGCATGACATATGAATAAGTGTAATTATTAGGGGTACAATTGTCTTTGTATGTGTCATTTGTCATTTTCCATTTGTTATTTGCCAAGAGATCCAAACACTCTCAAGTGACAAAAGATTTGCCAAATTTATTTGTCATTTGCTATTTACCATTTGTCAAAGGATCTAAACATCCTCTAAATGTAATATTAGACTATGTAAGTAGTATTGTTTAGCCAAGCTACACTACAAACGATGCTATTTTTTTGTACAATAAAGAAGACTAGACGAGGTATTGCACGGTCATCAAATCAAACTCAAACCATGAGATCAGCGTTTGACTAACTAGCCGTGTGTGGACGCCGACGCCGGCGACGAGATGTAAGGATCGGACTGCACGAGGCCGTCAAGGAAATCGGAGAGCCGGTGCTCGCGTCTCCTGGTGGCGGCGGGGGCAGCGCCCTCGAGAGCGCGAAGCAGGGCCTCAGCCTTGGCCTTCCCACGGGGGCTAGCGGCGCTGTCCTCAGCGAGCTCCCTTACGGTCTCCTCAGCGCCACCAACAGCGACGACCTCAGCCGCGGCCGCCTCGCCGCCGGCCACGACGAGGTTGAGCAGCGCGGCGGCGGCGTTCTCCCTCGCCCTGGGCGTGGCGGCTCCCCCCGGCTCGACGAGGTCGAGGAGGATGCGCACCCCGGACACCCACCGGAACGCCTCGAGGCTCTCGGCGCACCCGGCCACCTGCGCGACCACGGCGGTGGCGTCCTCCACGACGCCGTTCCGCGCGTCCGTCATCACCACCGCGAAGAGCGCCTGCACGACGCCCAGCGAGACCAGCGTTGGCCGGCTCGGCGCGTACAGCGCCACGCCGAACAGCGCCTTGAGCGCGTCCTTGGTGGCGCGCGTAGCGTTGGGCCGAGGCGAAGGCGGCGCGCGGAGGAGCGCCACTAGTGCCGAGAGCAGCGGCCGGCGCGCGCACACCGCCGCCGCGCGGTGGGACTGGGAGTCCCCGCCGCCGCAGAGGAGGCTGTGGACCACGGCCGCCGCGTGGTGCGCGGCGTCGCTGGAGCGTAGCGCGGACGTCAGCGCGTCCAGAACGCCGGGCGCCGACGCCACCTGGTCCCTCGCCGAGATGGAGATGTTGAGGAGCGCGGCCGCCGCGTCGACGGAGGGGGAGGGGGAGGAGGAGTGGTGGTGGTGGAGCTGCGCGACGAGGAGGGGCACCGCGCCGGCGTCCGCTAGCGGCGCCCGGATCTCCGGGTCCGTCTTGGAGGCGAGGCGGATCTCGGATACCGCCGCGGCCGCCGCGGCACCGTCGCAGGCCGCGGTTGCGCCGCGCAGCCGGCCCACCAGGACCCGTGCCGTGTGCGCCTTCACTTCCATCGCTGTCGGTGTCGCGGGAGGAGGAGGAGGATCGGGATCCGGAGGCCGTAAAGTTGCGTTGCGTTGCGTGCAGACTTCGGGTTTTGGAGGTGTCTGCGGGAGCTTGGAGGCGGTTTTGTTGGTTAGGTGGCGGATCGCGGCAGCAGGTGGAGGCACGCGGGAGGAAGGAAGGCGGCGACGATCAGGATCGCATTGAGTGAACGGGACGTAATTCCGCGCGCGCGTGTTCTTGAAGCTTTTGTTTTTGTTTTTTTTTTCCTTCCTTTGCTTTGCCTATGTTATTATCATCGTCTTTAGTGGTGGTGTGGGGTGGTGGATCTGGCGTTGAAGGTTTCTACTCTTACCGCACTTCACCTTTCAGAGCGCACGCCTTCATGTTTTCAAACCTCTTTTTCCACTTTCCTTCCCTTCTTTTGGCAAATGCTTAAAGGTTTTTTGGGATTTTTTTCCCGGGACGTCGTGTACAATGAAATGGGTATATTATGTCGGTAAATCAATATAACAACTATGTGTTGCAGCCCTTCTTATCTTGGTCCTCCATCTTCTTTCAACTACCCAATGCTAAACTGCCACCTGCCCCAGCTGTTGACCATCCTTACCCTTGTGTTCTCATTCAAATTTTGCACAGATCTTGAAGCAGATCAATGATTGGGGTAGTTAGTGCTCTAACACATAGTTATTGAAAATACCTACCCGTATTATGTGTGTGTGGATATTTTCAGGGGATGGATAATCATCTGTTTGCTTTTGAAGTTTGAACTTGGGTGATTCTGATTCTGACTCTGACGGCAGGTGGTTGGGAAATTGAAGAGCAGGAGATGTGGAGGCATCCAAGTGTCACTTCACACGGCTGCTATCGTCTCTCCCTCCACCTCCACGCTGATGATCCTGATCGCTGCTGAGGTTTGTCTCCTCAGTTAGTCAGTCAGTTAGTCAGTATTAGTCAGTAGTTGGACACCGCCTAATCGTGTCGTGAGTCGTGACAAGGAAGCCGTCACTACTCTGCGTGCTGCAACTGAAACAGACAAAAGGAACATGCATCAACAGTACAGTAACTGTCAAGGCTGGCGTACGTTGACACCGTGGTGCAGTCAGGCTTGACCTTCGCGGCTCAACCTGATGTGTATTGTATTGCGCGATCCTTATAATAAGATTGTATATAGTAGTAGTAAAAAATAAAATAACGACACGGTATTCTGCGAACGTGGTATTTAACTGACTGATCGAGTCGGACGTAATGGGCATGCAGGTTAATTTAACTAGCTACTGTAGATACGCTGCGAGTCATCAATCATCATTTGCTGACTGCTGACAGAATCCATCGTCCTTCCTCCTCCTCCTCGATCTACCACTGATCTCGTTTTGTGCGCTAATCCGTGGCGCTTACGTTACGTCGGCACCAATAGTACGTCGTCGCCCGCCGCTAACTAAAGTCAAGCGGATACTTTGACCACGGTAAAAAGAAAGCTCCATTGATTCCACACCCGATGTTCGTTCACATGCATGGCCATCTATCTATTTGTGAATACGTACAACATACTAGTTGCCTCTGGTAGAATTGGTGGATTTGGATACCCTACACTTGCATCTGGTTCATGGCTAGTTATTGGCCCGCTCCATAACAACCATGGACGTCATGTGTGATGCATATGCTTGCGTCCGCTGATCCCAATGTGTACTACGTACATGTCAACATGTGATGTCTACCCCATCGAAAAAAAAAATCATTTATATTTATTAGATACAGTAGAAAATAAACGTTGGTCATATTATTTATCTTATAAAAAATAAAAGACTATTGCATGCCTGCAGTTATCTATTATTTTGGCCCACCTGAAGCATGAGCCCATCACCGTGAACGGACGGTATGCATCTGATCTGATGAATACAGTCTGTGTCTGATAGACGTTTGGGCCTGGTGCTTCCGTACTTGGCCCCAAGCCCGAAACCACATTCATTTGCTTTCGGTGAGATGAATGGAAAGGCCAGCCATGCTCGCCACTCCAGCTGGGCCTAGGCCGGCGGCTAGTTGTTGTTGCAGTGTCCCGGTCGCGCAACAGGTGCCGCGCCCGCAGGCCAGCTGGAAACCGGGACACGCAACGCAGCCCATGCCCACTGACCTTGCACTTGACCTTTCGTACGCCGGCTACTGTACGTACGCATGACGCACACGGCACACGCACTGGCACTGGCACTGTTCAGTTCATCATCGCGTCGCGTGATTGATTGAGCGCTCATTCAATGATTCAAGTACAAGTACGAACGAACGAACATTCCCCTGCTACTGCTATGCATGCAATCTGCCTAGCTGCGCTGCACCGGTACGTGCGGTGAAAATCCCTAGGCCCTGTTTACATCCAGCCAAAATCTAAAATCCCAACTATTTTAGATTCTAAAATCCAAAATATAAATATTTTGGTAGGGTGTTTAGTTCCAACCAAAATTTATCTTCCAATGATGAGAATTGTGAGGATAACACACAAACCAATGCAAAGATTCTCTTATTTTGGCCTCTTAAATCCAAAATCCAAAATGGAGAATGAACCACTTTTTGCTAAATATTTTGGGTGGTGTTTAGTTTCATTTTGTAAAATGAAGAGCTAAAACCTAAAATATTTTGAATTCCATGGGGAACTAAACATCCCCTAGTACACAGATGACGCTTTACTATCCAACAAGGAAAAAAAAGCACGTATGTTAATTTATTTTTGCCGACTGTTTGTCTATTTTATCATCCGTATTTGGACCGACCCATCCCATTTGAAAAATGAGAATTTTTTTCTTCTTCTCATTCCAATATTTTTCTTATGAAAAATATACTGAATCATGTGGAATTCCAGTACAATTCATACATTTTAAAGGGCTCTTAGAATAAATCAATTGTCAAGACATTTAAAATTTAACTAAATTTGTAGAAAAAAGATCAATGTTTATGACATTAAATTATTATCCCTAGATACACCGGAAGTATATTTTTTTCTTACAATCTACTTATTTGGTATATTTATAACCAAACTTAATATTCAAAACAACTCTAAAACTTCAAAGGTTAGTGTAGGATCGGGAATCACACCCGCATGTATATAGAAATCTCAAGCACAAGAATAGTCCCAAAAATAGTGAGTATGCATGCAGATATTGTCAAGATATGTTATTTTAATGTAGCAGATACAGTATGTGTCAACGGTGCATCGTCATCACACCATATGTATGCGAGCATTCGATCGGGTATGCTACCGTCACGTTAGTGGTCGGTCGGCATTCCATTCCACACGCCTCTTTTGATTCCATCCAAAATGCACGGTACGGTGATGCATCGCCATGCATGGTCACCGCCGGCCACAACACTTGTCACGCACGTCGACGACGTTCCAACAAGCTACCGATCGATGACTACCGGCCGCCCTAGCTAACGGTCCGGGACAGCACGCCCAGCCGCCGTACGTTACCTGTCGCCGCCGCACGCGCGCCGGCCATCACGACCGCCGACGCTGCCGCAGCGCGTGCGCGTGCATCCTCTCCAGCGTCCCGCGGAACCTGGAGAGGTCAAGGGTCACGTTCTGGCCGCCGAGGTAGACGCGCGCCACAAGGTCCCACCCGTTGTCGTCCCGCATCGCCGCCTCCGGGTCGGCCAGCACGGCGTCGTCCGCCGCGTACGTGCGCGCCAGCGAGCTCTCGGCGGCGGTCACCTCGTACTGCTCGTACGCCAGCCCCATCCGGGCGGCAGGGACCCCGAAGTCATCCCGCGAGATCGGGGACACCCCAAGCGGCGAGATCTGGGTGAGCGACGCGTGCACCGGCCGCAGGAACAAAAACTTGGTCAGGTCCGCGCCGTGCACGCCCACCAGCGCGTCGCAGGCGCGCAGCGACGCGTACCACGACGACAGCGGCCGGCCGTCCGCCGTCTCCAGGATGTCCACGTCGAACCCCACCGACGTCGCCAGTCGCGCCACCGCCGCCTGGTTCTCGATCACCCGCGTCCCCTTGCGCGACACGATCCCCAGCCTTGGCCGCCGCTGTCGTCGGTGGGTCTGCTGCTGCTGTGCTGTCGTCGTCGCCGTCGTCTCCCGTGACGGCTTCTCGTACGCGTCGGCGAGCATCTGGTGGAAGTCGACGATGGTCTTGTTGTCTTGGAGCCTGGCGGGGTCCACGACGAGGATGTCGTGGTAACGGGTCCCCACGATGGCGCCCGGGAAGCAGTGCGTCCGGTTGTCGTTGAGGAGGTCGAGCACGGGGTGGTCGGAGAGGCCGGAGATGACCTCGCTGAACATGCCGGCCCACCAGGGGTTGTACGAGAGCACCCCGAGCACGACGCGGCGGCGGAGGTGCTGCACCGTCACCCACGACGGCAGGAACCCGTCGTTGAACGCGTGGAACAGGTTGCCCGTGTACCCTCCCGCGGACATGACGAGCAGCGGTGCGTCGTGCCGGACGTCGCACCGGTGCTCCTCCTCCGGTGCCACACGGAGCCGCACCTCTGGGACCTTGTCCATGATGAAGCGCTCCCACTTCCGCGGGTACGGCCGCACCCTCTCCTCCTCCGACGACGAGTCGTTCCAGTGCGGCGGTGGGAACAGCAGGAGCGACAGCGACGCGGCGTCCGTGCGCACGTCGCCGGCCATGAAACACACGTCGGTGTGCACGCTGGAACGGTCGCAGCAGATGGTGTGGGCGCGCATGGACGAGCACGGAGAGTGCACCTGGTTGTCAAGGACCACCTGCTCACGGCCGTGTCCGCCGCCGCCAGAAACGCGCTGCTGCCTCAGCGGCACCGACGACGTCGTCGGCGCGAAGAGCCCGACGTCGATGCTGTAGCCGTACGGGCTGAGCACGAGGACGCGCGGCGCGTAGAGGAGCACGCAGAGGACGACGGCGAGCACGAAGAAGAACTGCACGAACCCCCACCTGCCCGCCTGCTTCTTGCCGCCCGCGGCCGCGACGACGTCATCGTCCGTGCCGCCGCCGATGGCCTTCTTCGGGACGACGTGCAGTTTGGCGGCAGAGGAGGCCGCCATGCATGCCGCGGACTGTCGGTGTGGAATGAACGGCGGACACGCGATCGCACGCGACGAGAGCTAGCTAGGTCGTTGTGGCCGGCATCTGTCTCCCTCTTGCGTCGGGCCGGCCGGGTTTATAAGGACTTGCCAAGAGAGACGATCGAGTCAGTCGTCGCACAGCCGGCACAGGGACGATCGAACCAAGAGTCTGCGGAGGATTTCCTTCCATGGCCGGTAGCGTCAGTTTCATCATCTGCTGGCAGAACGTGCGCCGTTTTGGCACCCTGCAGGCTGCAGCCGTGCATCTTCCAGTCCGCGTAGAAAGCTAGCTAGCTTTATTTGACACGTCAATTCGGCTGGAGCTAGCGTGGATTAATTCAAGTCTTCCAGGTTCAGAAAAATGGCGTAGAATTCATTCATTCATTGCTGCTAGCTGGTATAATAAGCTATATATATGCTACTGTACACTTGTTTATGGATCCATAGGTAGTATGCGTCATTATCTTCCACCGACGTACGTAGTAGTCCAATCAATTTGTGTAAACGTGGTCAATAATTGATTTCTTGAATAGGTGCTTTCCCACATGTCACTGATTTTATTAGTACTGATAAATCATTTTATGCGGTTGCAATATATATACATATACTCCTTCCGATCACAAGTATTTAGCGACTGTTTGACCTTATATATAGGTACTCCGTAATACGAGTAGTTAGCTGTCAAAAAATAGTTAAGATGTTATTTGAAATCATCAGTTAATGAACCAGCTAGTATTTTACCTACCACCTAATACACAACAAAACGCGGTGCCTTTAATATACTAGGCGTCTATAATAAAGTTTCTAATCTGTATGTTTCTTTTAAATTAAAAGATGTTTTTATTATAATATATTCTTTTATAAGATTCAATTACTTTTTATTACTCCATGGAAGTATTGTTTAAGAAAAATAAAAAACACTACTCACACCCATATGGCTTTATGTCTTCACTGCACGTTTATAATATATAAAAAACAATCACTGATTGAAGGAAATTAGTAGGTGTAGTCAGCTGCTAATAATAAATGTTTTCTAAACTAGGTATACATGGTGACAAATAAGAAGAGTTGTCGGCTTCTACCATTTTACAGGTTGATTCAATTAACAGTGCATGCCTTTTACTGAAATGGGCAACCAAGAAATGAAGAAATAGGGAGGTGAACCCATATCACACCAGTATAGTACTATCTGATCTGAGAGCGCCAAACAAGACAGGAAACAAATGGTCGGGTGTGCGTATGAATAGTACCACCAAGTAGTATATAGAGCTACAAGTGCACAGTGTGGTTGGTGCTTGGTCCCTCTCCATATATCTGTCAACAAAGCTCGATCGATCATTTTTCTCCATACCGGCCGGCTTCTTTCGTTCATTCCTCTTGTTCATTCTTCAATGCGCGCGTTGTGTCTCCACTTATTGTAAGTGCAAATTATTAAACGTCTCATGTACGGTCAGGATTCATAGTACATACTACATAATAATAGAAGCATCAGCAAGCATCCTTGCTAGCTAGCTTGTAGAACTAGGGCACCGACAGGGGTGAGTCGATCCATCGTCTGAAAAAACTGTTGTTCATAACAAGAGTTGCTTTTCTCAAACCGATTCCATTCTCCAGTGATTATGGAGTATGGACCCATACCGACTCATCATCTTATAAAAATGCATGCATGTAACTTTATTTACAAAGCAGCAAGCCAATTTTTTAGAGTTGATTGTGGCCAATGGGTCGATGCAAAATATTGATTCAACTCCTCCCTCAGCTCTCTCTCTATATCTCTCTCGTCCATGAATCGTAATTGAACCAACTCAAAGCAATACCACGATGATTCGCTTTCCTTCCCTCGTCAGAAGCCCTATGGGGATCTTGAGTGTGGCCTTAGAGCCTGTTTGGAACAACTCTACCAACTTCATATTCACGAAATTTAAATCCACATTCAAATTTATTTAGCCAAACACACATCTAGCTCCAATTTGACACATCTATCCTCAGATTCACCGATATAATTTGGTGGATCGACTCAAGCGATGCCCCACCAAATCGAAGTTTGGTTTGGTGGAGCTTGAAAAAACTACCCATCATGCCAGTGGTTACATGCATTTGTCTCTGAACACTCGTTCTATTCTTTCTTTTCTCGCATCCCACCGCGAAGACAACGTTAGAGAGCTCGTCTCTCCCACGCTAGTGAACCCGTCCCACCCACAACGGACACGCCCATCCCTTAGCTTGCCGGCTGCACCCGCACCCTGCCTGATCCAGGCCTGCATGCCCCTGGCGGCCGTGTGCCCACCTCCCACGCCGACAAGGTTGTCTAGTCATTGTACGTCGACCGCCTCCACCCCCTTGTCATCCGCGTCCACCCCCGAGGCCGCTCGATCACACCCCCCCACCCCACCCCCCGTGCCCGAGTGGGAGGAAGACGAAGGAAGGTGTGTGTTTTTTCATTTTGCCCCTAAGGTATGGGGTGGAGCTATGCGAAACACCGCCTCTAGCTTACCAGCTATGCTGGAGAAGCTGCTATAGTGAATCTCATATCCAAATTAATAACTTATTTTTTTCAAATAGACCTCCTTAGTTGCATGTTCGTAAATGTGTTAAATTGCATGGATATAGCTAGACGAGTCAAAGTAAGTTGGATCTTGAGTGTGGGCTTAGTTTGATATATCATGGATACTGGGTGTTGTGAATGTATAAGGTCGATCAATAGCCGGTTAGTTTTTGTACGCGATTGCTCGAAGCCTTTTTCTACCTTTGATACAAAATGATAACCCTCTCAATTCCCACTATGGCCCTGTTTGGATTGGAGGGACTAGTGACTAGTGACTTCTATGTAGTAGTCCCAAATAGCAGTCCCCTTGAGACTTCTATGTAGTAGTCACTACTAGTCCCTCTAGTAGTCCAAGTGTTTGATAAATTGGGATTAATTGAAACTAATTATTAGTCACTAGTCACTAGTCCCTCCAATCCAAACAGGGCTTATATATTGCGGCGAAGGGATCGAGCTGGCCCAAGGCGGTGGAGGCAGGAGAAGTCGCGGCACATCCAACGACCCAATATGCATATGCATGCACACGTACTACTGCGCAGGTGGCAGCAGATGATGGTTGGATCGATCTTGTTACGAATAATTCTATTAGGGTGATCTCAACCGCCCTCCTAGGATTCCCTCCGTCAAACTCTAACCGCACGTTTTCCCTTCACGGGGAAACTTCCCCCGCATGGGAACTTCCCACTACCACAGGATGTGCGTAGTGGTTACTTGACAGGAGAGTTTCCTCCCCGTAACCTCTTCATGTACTCTATGTATAAATATCATCTATGATCAATGGAATAAACTACGGGTTCATTTGTCATTCACTTGTCTCCTTTACATTACTCGCAATTCTACTCGCAACACGTTATCAGCACTTTTGCTTCTCTTCTTTCTTCCCAGGAAGAATTAGAGCGTCGTTCTTATGAACACAATCTCATCATAGAGATTGATCTAATGGAGATTGATCTACGAAGGTAACAATGTCAAAGGTAACAATGTCGTATCGTATCTGTTTCTGTCTCCTGTCTTCATAGTTCACCTCCATCGAGGATACTTTGGAGGCCGCCGCAGCCGCAGCGATGTAGTGGTCCCCGCACCACCGTCCCGGCAATCGGCGACATCATCTGCGGCACGCCCGCGACTCCAGCTGCACTGGCTCCTCCAACGTTCTGTCATGTGCACGGCCTCGGCCTGTGCCCAGGCTTCATCCCGGCTCCATCGGCGGTGCTAGACGTCGTCCCATCCAGCAGGCTGTCATCCGTTGTCCGTCGAGTCGTCACCTCCTATCCGGTCCCCGCATCGCGGCCCGACGGCTGCGTCCTGCGGCTGCGCGGCCACGCGTCATGCCCGGCCCCGGCCGGACCTCCGCAAGGCCTTGCCCGCGGCCGGCCACCCTGCGCAGCCCCTACGTGGTTGGTTGGCCAAAGCAGCCAGCCTACTCCCGCGCGTTCCTGCCCCGGCGGCTTGTAGACGTGCGGAGGACCGCTCCTCACGTGGCATTGCCCGCGACCGGATCCCGCGTCCCTGAGCGGCGGTCTGCTGGGCTCGGCGACGCCGAGCACCCCTGGCGGCGGCGGCTGGCCCGATTGAGGCTCCCCGAGCCGGCTCCCGGCGGCGGGCGCCCAACCCGGCGGCGACGGCTCTCCCCCCGAGGCTCTCCGCGTTGACCTCCTCCGGCGGCTGGCGTGCGGCCTCAGCAGCGCCGACCCCTCCACAGAGGGCGCTTCCAGCTGCTACAACGCCGGGCGCCTCGAGTGGCAGCAGCGGGTCCGCCCGCGGCTCCCCGCGCGGGCCCCCGGGCGAGTCGGTGCCCCCCTCGATGGACGGCGGCGCCCCCTGGCGGCGGGTCCGCCCTCTCCCCGTTGCGGCTCCCCGAGCAAACTCCCAGACGGCGGCGGCGGCTGGCGCCCCAAGGCCGGCGGCAGCGGGTGGAGGCGGTTAGGGTTCCAAACCCTAATCGCCCCGCTTTTATATGCCGCGTGCCCCACCCCCTCATGGGCTGGATGACCGGCCCAAGCCCAGGTTGGGGCCTGCGAGCTCTCAGCCTGGGCCAATCCATTTCAAATGACGTTTATGAGACAAATCTAGAGCGGTTTTTGCCCGTAGACGTTTCTATTTTGCATATTTATTTTGTGCAATTATTTGTATTCCGTTTACAAGTACTTCGCTACTTTATTTTCATCAGCTTAGTTTGTCTTAATTTTAGACTGCTGATGTATTGCATTGTAAATATTTTTACCTTGCATTGGAATACAATTTTCGTACATGTTCAATGTGTTTTGTTCATTGCAATTCCCTATAACATGTACTTATGCAAATATTTTTATATGGTTACCTCATTATTTATGAATAATCTCTAAAACTTTATATATTGGTCATACACAAGGTAGTACCACAATACTACTGCGGGATCTACACTATGGTACACATAGTGATTATCCTCAACGTGTGTATCCAATATCAAGAAAGTTTTAGAACATATGACCTTCACCTTCACGGTGACTACTTTTATTCATCTCTCAAAATTTCCATACACAAGGTGTACCACAGTACTACCATGGGACTTGATCCTGAACATGTGTATCTAATTTTGAATATGAACCGCAAAGGGGTCTACACCTACAGGTGATTGCCATAATTTACCTTTTAGATTGGTCATACACAAGCTAGTATCTCAATACTAGTGCAGGATCTACACTATGTCCATCACATAGTGACTATCTGCATGTGTTTATCCAATCTAAATATTTATTGCATAAGGTTTACACCGTTTTGAGTGTTTATTTTTTTTAAGCACTTGTCTCATAATTTGAGGTCTACACCATGTTTCTATAAACACGATGACTACCTCTAAGTTGAATCACCCAATAAGGTCTATGTCATGTTTCTAACATTTGACTACCTTCAAAGTGTGATCAACCCATACGATTAGCATAAACACATGGGTTGACATCTACTGCATATACACATATATGCAGATTATGTTCCCTTATTACAAGGTCACCAATTTGGTTTGCACCTTCATATGTGTGTTAACATGCTAACATATAATTATTGAGACCAGAACTTAGCAATGATTACTATTCATCATGATAGAAGTGATTTTCTATCACCTATCCAACATGAGGTAAACACTACATGTGATTCAAGATTCATTTTGATGTCACAATATTTTCATATGCCAATTCAAGACACATCTTGGATGTGAAGTTATTTAAGTAACCATTTGCTTAAATAAATAACAATCTATAGTGCATAATTTGGGACTCCTTTCTATCATTACAGAGTCTATGTTTTGGAAAAGATTTTACATCGTTTATTCCCATAGGAATGGATTCCATAACATTAGCAGCGACTTGGTCGCCTATCCTTTATGGAATGGTCAATCTATAATCAAGTATTACCTTGAACCCCAATTTTTTTTGCCTTTATTATTGCTATATAATTTACTGTCCAAGTAAATTCATACATGATAAACTCATGTAGGATATGGCTAATATTTCCAGTTCAAATATTTCCAACCTCGCATTGGATGGAATTTATTTTCCTTACACGGGCATTACAACTAAATGCTCAATCCATTCTGGATATTGCCACACTCGTATTTTTGCATTTTATGCACCTCCCATACTTGGATATTCAAATTTGAGTATTCAAAGGAGTGAGATCCATCTACCTTTTGCAAATTCCTCATTAGGATTTCAACAAAGGTGTAATATTGCCCAAATCATAAATGATTGTTTGCTCATTCATTTATCGAGGATCTTTAATCCATGGCAATACACAACACAATGGATCCTCAAGAATGCAAATGTCATTTTTCATTTAGAAAAGTGACCATGTGTGACAAATCTCGCATTTTCACAAAAATATGATTGTACTATCCATGTACACAGAAAATACCAAATCAAATATTTGGTGAACTATACCTCCAACTCATTGGAGACAAGCGAGTTCTTTGGATCAATTTGAAGTTCACTTCAACAAGCGAACGCTTGGAGAGGCCTTCATATTTCTGTTGAAAATACTATTAGCCTAATGTCATACTACCACATGTAGTATGTTGTCCATTACCAAATAATATCATGTACCTCATACATGGTATATATATTCTATATGAGTGAAAATTCACACTTGAATATTGCCTCAAAATATATAGAATTATTTGGGATTCTACTAGATGGAAAGGAATCTTGTTTAGTGGACAATTGTCCTAGTAACACAATTATGAGAGACCATGCTCTCTCTAAGGGTATTCAATTAATCGTGGAAACATCGATGTATCCTGATTCTATAAATACCCCCATGATATTCTCATGTTACCAGTTGCATGGTTTCCATCCTGAAACTCAATACTAAAAAGTGATGATGAAAATCTTCACTCAACTTAGTGCAACATACATGAAAACTACATAATTGTGCAAATTCTTTCCATGTCATCTAGGGTGTATTACATATACACCAATCTCATATTATATGTTGCGTATAAAATATTTTTCTCTCTTGATTCCATCAAGATTTTGTCACATTTGCCTCAATATCATTCTATTTTAAGGATGATGAGAAAATTATTATCAATTTTATTCGTTACAACATCAATATGAGCCACCTAATTTCTTGAAGAAATTCAAAAACATACATGTGACTCTATTTGCCATTTTATGGACCATAAAGATACCATGTAATGCATATTTATGCATGTACAATATTGTCTTAAGAATGTGCCTTACTCATACGGTACTACAAATCTACCAAACTCGTTGCTCAAATTCTTCAATTTAGAGCAAACAATCCTGGACGCAGGATCCAATCCATTTATATGGAATAGTTTGGTTTTTCTTAGGGATTATATCATTAAGTATCTTATGTTCATACATATAATGGCCCAACTGAATCTCTCATCGAGAGAATCAAGTTTGTTGTTTGATATCCAAAATAGAATTGCAATTTACCAACATCTAGTTGGTTGTATGCGGATTTACACACTGCATTATAAATCCAAATTCAGCAAACTGCAATCATACGACTCCCTCTATTGCAGCTAGTACGTGGAAATTTGGCCTATAGCCAAAATATTTCCCATCTGCGAATCGATAACGTTTTGCACGTATCAATATCACCACCGCAACATACATCAATGAGCATTTTTGGAGATCAACCTAAGGTATCATTATCCGTCATTCAATAATACCTTAGATCTCTAATTGCGGATTCATCCATTGCCCGTATGTTGGACATATCTTTGAGGAAGATTCCAGGCATTAGGGGGAGACACTTACCACACATAGAATGCCAGAAATCAGAAAAGGATATCACTATTGATATTCGATCCTCATATCCACGTACCAAAGAATCTAAACCAACAGTTCAGAATATCTTATATTTGCAACACATTGCAAATAGTTTGTCAAATACATTTACTTGTCATATGTATCACCAAATCCGATTCCCATTGAATGTGTCAGAAAGAGTGGAGGTACCTAACAAAACCACTCAACTCCCGAATCTTGATAAGAGGGGGAGAAGTATGGCCACATGCGGATATAGCTTCTTGCAAGCATTCTCGGATTAGGGGGAGATAATTCTCCAAGACAATATGTGCATATCAACATCAAGTTGATAGACATTATGGATATTTACTATCCAAAGCCTATGGATGTTTAACATATAAAAGCCCAGCACAGCCTGTGCACAAATTTAGGCGCTGGGTCATTAGAACACCTTAACTCGGTTATTATGGGAAATAACATGGAGTTCAAAGGGTCAATATTTCCACATGCTAAAATTGGTTCCATTGAATCAATCGCACAAAAGACTACAATTTGTCGACATACTCCTCAAAATTGCCTTGCACCTTATCTGGATCCAGACCACAAGTCCTAGGCAGGGTGTCCAAACACACATTGGGTCAACCAAAGGTGGCAATTAAGGAGAATTGCTTTCACTCAATAGTGAGAAGCCATTTTCGCTGAAATGACTTCTCCTCACAAGGTGGTGAAATAGTGAGAGCTTGTAGCACATGGTTTCACGCAGAGATCTAGCATAACATACCCATAGGTATGTGTGGAAATTATGTTCTAATACTGATAATTGGCAGATCAAATTTGATTTGGATAGATTTGGATTATGAGTCCCAATAGACTTTGTATCCTGAATCAAAACACAAATCGCAACATACATTGTGTATAAATCAAGTCACTCCATGACTTGGACTAGTCAAGTTGATCGTGGTACAACTGACTAAGTGAGTTCCTTCCACAGAAGGATGCCTCCCATCTTGATGATTCACTTGTGTGACCATAATGAAATCTCATTGGATTTTATACATCTCATATGGCACATATAAAAACAAGCAGTCATAATGCAAGACAAAATTTGAGATGAAACATTTGGGTAAAACCAAATTATTCTTAAGTCTACAACTTAAGCACACACATCAGTCTTTCGATATTCAATTGATATTGTACACCAATATCCAAATAATATTGGACTATCATACTTCCAATACTATGGTCATTCAATCCCTAAATATGGATCAATATCCATTATGACCCTTGGGACAATAACCTTAGTGCCATCAAAGCGCAACTTCTATAACACCGAAAGGTGGGAGTCAAATGGATATCCATAGATATCTATATGGCATAAAGGATCTTGATTTACTATGTAAATTAAGAAATGACTATGTGGAGTATTGAAATATTGGTTGTTTAATCTCCATAATGCCATATCATATACTGATGGTATAGTGGTAATCATGAGGTCATTATATTTGACCCTAGTGACTACTTCAACTCCGCATTCTGAAGTATTACATGAATGCGTATGCCTTCATTGAATGTTCACTTTTGATTCCATCGAATCACTAATCATTATCTTCATAGATAATGCAACTTGTGTTGTTTGGATGTAAATAGGTTACATAAGAGCAATATCACTATATTGCCTTCTAGAAATGTTTTATTCTCATGAAAGTGAGGAGATAAACATCTTGCAAACTAAATCAAGTGATAACATCACGAGATTTATTTACAAAGTTTCTACCAATTTCCACATTTCACAATGTGTTGTTGAGATTGGTATGCTATTACTTTGAGAGTTGCAAGGATCAGAGGGAGACTTCCCTTGAAACTTTAACATGTTCAAAGCATCATATTATACTCTTTTCCTCTATGAGTTTTTCCTTGCATAGGTTTCTCATAGAAGGTTTTTAATGAGACAATATGAATGCAAGTCATATGTCATATCTCTTGTTTTTCCCACTGGGGTTTTTTTATGGGATATGTAAGACATACCTATGTCATATCTTCTATTTTCCCTTGCATGGGTTTTTGAGAAGATATCAAAGACACATAATTATAATTGTGATCCTCAGATCATATTTATTGTCTCTAAACTTGATCACGGGTTTTCCTTCCAAGGTTTTTCCCATATGAGTTTACAATGAGACAATGATCAATATATGTCATATCATTTTATCCTTATTTTTTCCACTGGGTTTTAAGGAGTTTTTAATGGCATATCTATACATATTTCTCCTTATTTTTTCCACAGGATTTTTGGAGGAATTAATCAATACATTGATTTCAAGGACGAATTCGATCAAGGGGGAGTGTTACGAATAATTCTATTAGGGTGATCTCAACCGCCCTTCTAGGATTCCCTCCGTCAAACTCCAACCGCACGTTTTCCCTTCACGGGGAAACTTCCCCCGCATGAGAACTTCTCACTACCATGGGATGTGCGTAGTGGTTATTTGACGGGAGAGTTTCCTCCCCGTAACCTCTCTCTGTACTCTATGTATAAATATCATCTATGATCAATGGAATAAACTACGAGTTCATTTATCATTCACTTGTCTCCTTTACATTACTCGCAACATATCTGGCACCGCTGCCGCCGCCGGTTAGCTGCATGCGTGCGTGCCTGATTGCATGCATTGAGCTCTCTCTCGTCACGGGCGACGGCTCCTTGATTATTCGATTCTTTGCGGTGGTTGGCCCGGCCGGGGTTGCGCGCTCGCGCTGGCATCGCTACGACTTTGGATGGTTTGACCTTGGCATCCCATAGCATGCGCAGCCGGCCGGTGGTTGCTGCCTTGCTGGGCTGGGCTGGGCTGGGCTGGGCTGCGTCGTTGCGTGCCTATAGTAGGGGGTGAACTCCGATCTGGCCATTTGAGTTGAGACGCCGGCCATGATCGGCCCGCAAAAGCATGGAAAAGAGATACAGACAGAAACAGAGTCGGTGTGGAAGATGACAAAACAAACCACAACCAGAGATATATGAGATGAGAATTGAAGGAAGGAGAGGAGAGAGCACCACCGACTCTTGTGTCTCTCTCAACTGCAATCGATCAGGCTCAAACAACTGAAAGAGACTGCATGCTGCTGTCTGTATATGTATATGTCCAAGCCATGGAGAAGTTGCTGTCGCCCAGCAGTTCTCAGTGCTTTGAGCTGGTCCTAGACGCACATGACGCGATAGGGCTAGCTTAGCTACTTCAGGACTCGATCGTCTTTATTCGATCGAATTGGCTGGGTGACGATATGTTGTAGCCACTAGCCAGTGAGTGACAAGAACGAATAAGCAAGGAATCAAGTAAGCTAGCTAGCTACCTTAGCTAGCGGTGGTTAAGACGCATGAACTTGTACGCAACACCTGCCAACTCACCTGGGACGACAAATCACAAATTAATGTTGATAATGCTAATGCTACCTTGTTAAGTTCTATGGGAGGGAGATCGAAGAGAGAACGGTACACGTACGTGTCAATGCAACAACAACAAGCTAGCCTGCAGCAGAAGACCACCGGCCGTGTAACAACTGTCGTTCAGGAATTAATTAATCTAAGCGACGCACTGCCAGAATTAATCTGTGTACATATGTATACTACCCTTTGTGTGCAGTACGTGGTTTGAATTAATTAGCAGGGTGCTGCCAAAGCCAAACTAATTGCGTTTATTTCCACATATCTTCCAAACCTTTCTGGCAAACCTGTGCATCGATCAGGTCACGTCGGAAAATAAATGAAATCGAAATCCTTGACGTGGTTTGGCAACATCACAATCATCGTCGTCTCAACGGTTGTTGACATCGCTGCTCCTTGCCAGACCATCCATCTGCCTAGCTAGCTAGCTCCGCGCGCGGGCCTGGAAGGCTAGCCGGACACTGATTGCAGTTGCAAACTTTGCAGGTGCTCAACCAATTATATGCAAACACTGAAACACCCCTATACATTGGCTAGCTTTCAGTGTCCTTCAGAGTTAGCAGCTAAGCTAATCATCCCCGCTTCGCTTTTGTGATGAGAGGAGCCTGGAAATAGCAAGCAAGCATGTTCATATATCAACTATGTACTGTAATCTCCAAGCAAATTTTAATAT
The DNA here is from genome assembly GCA_022036555.1 of Microstegium vimineum. Lineage (NCBI taxonomy): Eukaryota > Viridiplantae > Streptophyta > Magnoliopsida > Poales > Poaceae > Microstegium > Microstegium vimineum. The sequence goes on along the minus strand of CM039137.1, from coordinate 16,980,544 downwards.
GCATATGGTTCGCCACATGCATATGGACATCTATCAGACGGCTGCACATTCAGAGCGCCGGCCTGCACGGTGACGAGTGGTAAAGCTAGGAGCTAGCCATGGAGATGATGGAGGATATGCCAACCACCAACCAGTAAGTAACACCTTCTACTTGGATTGGAACACGATCACAACCGTAAAGAAAAAGGACTGCCCACAGTTACAGTATTACCCAAGACTCGTCGTAGCTACAACCCGTGCTGTTGCAGCTCAATAAGTTCTTTCTCAAATAAAAATTCTCAATCACAAGCGAGAAGCAACTTCTTTGAGTTGGACTGTTTCCGAGTATATATAAATAAATATACTCATCGGGCTAGGCTAGGCTCAATTTGCTCTAAAATTCCTATACAGAGAGGGAAAGGTCCGTCTAATGCTCACTCACAGGCTGCCAATTGTTGTTGGGGCCACAAATTCTTCCAAGGCCCAATGCTCCTTTTCAGGCCCAGTAATCTCGCTCATGGGGCTGCGGGGAATGTCTTATTTGTGTAGGTTTAATTGGTCAAAGAGAGATCAGGCTCAAGCATTTGAGGCCTAGGAGTGACCATTGCACTAAAAAAAAAAAGCTGATAAGTTTGGCAGCACCGCAGCAGGGGCCTTGCGCTGCCCTTGTGCTGGGCTGCTGGCTGATGGCTGAGGGGACGACTTGCAACCTTGGCAAGAGTGAGGGGACGACGGCTCCAAGCCATGGGTAGGGTCCGAGGTCCCATGCAACGCTAACGATCGATGCCTCTACCTGTCTACCACAACCACAAGAACTGGCAATTGGTAGTTGGGTTCGTTTCAAAAGAAAAGAAAAAAAAAAGAATTGGCAGTGGGAGGAAAGCATGTCTCTGTCATCTCACACAGTTGGCTGTTTTGAACGAACAGAAGGAGTGGAGCTTAGCTTTCAGTTGGAGCTCAGGGTCAAGGACTCCACCTATTTTTTCTACAATTGCATTGGGTGTTGATTTACTAGTGCATGTTTCTTCACTATATACATGCCGTAGGACTTAGACAGTTGAAGTTAGTTCCAGCCTTTTTAATTTTCAGGTTTAAATATTTTGGTTTAATCAGTTCTTTTCTGGTTTCTGCCAGACAAAGTTTAAAAAAGAAATGCAGTGTTCACTCGAACAGATTTGTTTCTGCAGTGTGTCTTTCACAGTCATCTTTAACAATTAATTTGGACCAAATCAGGTGTGTCTGACTCTGATCTTGTTGCACTCCCGGTCTTGCATGCATCCCTTTTAAGCCTTGGGGCTGGGGGTAGGTGAACCAAACCAAGTAACTTGTCCTTCTTTCGTTGACCACTGGTCAAACAAATGAGTGCAGATGTAGAGTAGCGAATGTACTGGCTCAGATTCAAACTGTATGAATTCATCGGAGTTGGGGTGACCTACCAACTACTCCTAAGCGATACCCAGTCAAGTCCACATAGTTACTACCATGAACAAGCACTACCCCTGCTAGTGTTTAACAAAATATGAAAATAGAGAAGTGTTTACATAGTTATTATACGACCAACTAATAAGCAATATTTGGTCAAGTCCACATAGTTACTGAATCAACTACCCAGCAGCAACTTTAATTTTAACAAAACAGAGAAGTGTCTAACTAAACCTAACGATAGTGTACTAACTGGGTCTGTCTGTCATTGGCCATCCTCGGTTCAGATTCAGACTTCAGAGAGATGATGTTACTCATCGGACTTCGATCGGCCGCCCCCCTGACTAATTCAGAGTTACAGTATTTTCTAACAGCTTACGAGGCTTACGAGAGCCATCCAACCACCACCGAATCCAACAAGGAAGAACTGCCTCGACCTCTTTGCTCGTTGTGCCTTTTCTACTCGGCAGTGTGGCTCTGTGGCACTGTATCACTATACTAGTGATACACAGTCTCGACCAGATTTATTCGGCATACACGACTATGAGACGAAGGTGCTGGAATTTCTGGAGCAAAGCACGGCCCCAATGCTGGGAATATCTGGCAAGTGTGGCGTCTCTGGTATCTCTTTTTTGTATGATTGAACTCAATACAGTTGTGTGACATTACTGAAAATATACTCTGGTATCTCTTTTTTGTATGATTAAACTCAATACAGCTGCTGGTGTGGTGGGTACTGCCGCAAAGCAAAGTAGCAAGAGCATGTGGTGGGTACTGCCGCAAAGCAAAATAGCACGAGCATAACCTTCCCCGTGCCTCCTGCAGCAGATCTTTCCCTTCATTGTAAAGTTGAGCATCCATCTTGAAATCCTTGTCCATTTCCTTTCAAACACGATATTTTGTGAAACAATGTCAACTTCTGCAGCGAGTTACAATTGTTTTGATAATATCAGCACAAGAGTGCAATTCAGTTTCCCTGACAAACCAACTTTTGCCTCTATTTGAATGTGGATATGGATCTATACGTAAAAGATCATATTTTATTTCTTAAACTTTTGTAACAGCGTTCTGAAGTTTGTTTAAACGGTCAAACAAACCAAATAGGAATCCAATATGAGCGACAAGTACTTAAAGAGGATTGGTATAAAAGTTGAAACAATAGCGTTCAGAATAATGATCCATAATAATGACAATTGACCTCTTTTGTTGGAAACACACTATGAGACAAAACACATATTGAAATAGAAATAAGTCAATAAAATCTTTGTGATATGTTAATATACTTTTGTCTGCAACAATTATAAATACACCACTTCAATCTATGAGAGGCACAATAAGAGGGGAGGGTGTGATCATATACTACATAACTTCAGTGTATATATGTTTACAAGTTATAACATAAAAATAGTTCATATAATCACGTAAAATTAGTGATTAAATAACTGTAACAATATAATAAAAAGTTATAACATAAAAGTAGAATTAAATGATGTACTTGATAAATAGAATAAACTTTGTGCCAAATTGATTTTGGATCTTAAACAAGTTATAAGAGCTCACTACAAATCCAACGAGTAATAATGGATTTCTAACTTTACGTTTAGGTCTTGTTTACGGTCATAGCAAGAGTGACACACATAAAAGCTAAAAATGTGTAAAGATATTCTCACAGAGATCACAACCGACTCCAAAAGGCAGGGTAGGCCAACCAAGTATCCTAGCGCGAACTAACTTGGGGGTTGTCACACCGACTTGATGCACAAGAATAGTCGAGTGGGACATTCTATCCTCCACACAGTGGGCAGCCATTGCACAACAGGAGTATGTCAACAGGATTCGACGCTATACCTAGATATAGGGGTGAAAGTGGTGTGGATAATCCTCCTCTCCGATCCGCTACGAATCCGAATTTTAAGGATATGGATAAGTATTTTTTAAATCCGCGCGGATATGGATAATCCGAATCCGACTACGTGTGGATGCGGTGTAGGATATGTGATTAACAAAATCCGGTGGATATGGATTATCCGATAATTGAACATGGATTATCCGATGCTTATAATATGATAACTGAATATTTTAAGGAGCCCAAACGCAAGAGTACAAGTCAGTCCAACCCATGACACTAACATTATTATATTGTAGTGCATAATCATAGTTATTGGTTTATTTCTATTATTTTGTAAGCATACATGACATCTAATGAATTATTTCTCATCTTAAAAAACAACATGTAAGCACATATTATCCGACTTAGAAAAGTCCGCTTCCACTCCGAAACCGGTCCGAATCCATACCATTTCCGACATCCTAAAAAATCCGATTTTGTATCCGAAACCGTATAATATCCGATCCGCTCCGAATCCGATTAAAAAATAGGATTAGGATATGGGGAAACTATTATCCGCACCGATCCGATCCGTTTTCATCCCTACATAGATAAGCTATGTGCGAGCCATGCTCTGCATAGTAATTACATTGCGTAAGACTGGGTGCGGCATTTTTCCTACTCTATATTGTATCAGCACTATATATGCTACCAACCTAACATGGATAGGCTATGTTGCTACCTAACCACTATGATGAGCACCGTCTCTGTTATCTCTCCGGATCTGGCTGAGACAATCTGAAAAGGTATAGAGGATGACGCGCAAGAATTATAGCTACAATTAGTTTGGTATGGTTGTGCATTACAGAGCAATAGTATTGTTGACTACCATCATCAAAACGATTACCCAAAATTGTCACTTTCGTATGTAAGACACTCTATTTGTTGCCCCCCCCCCCCCCCCCCCCCAACTCACACAAAAAGAAAACACTAAATAACTAGCCCTAGATTTGTCTGATCTCATGATAGTTGGAGAGAATATAATGCAAGGTGGTTGAGCTTTCTCAGTTTTTTATCATAATGATTTAACAAGAACAGAATGAGCCGTGTTGATTCTCAAACGTAAACTCTTCCTTACTTAAAATGTATAGCAAAATGAGATAGAGTGTTGCATTATGCTTGTCGGAACAGAGAAGCACCAAACACACATGATGTGTTTACAAATTTTTAAATTTATGCTAGTACTTCCATTAGCATCTGCCCAGTTAAATTATAATTTTGTTCAAGTGTCATGTGTGTTTTCGCTTGCCTATGAATACCTTATACCACGCTTGTCATGTGTGTCACGTCGTAACAGAGAAAATAACAAACACATGATGCTTTAATCTATTAGCGCTATATTAATTATTTTGTACTTAATCCGTTCCAAATTATATTTTGTACTTATTCAAATTTTTGTGCAAAATATCATTTCTTTTGGTGTGACTTACTTATTTAATAAATAGTCTATATGAATGATTTAAATTTGACTATGTTTGCACAATTTTTTTTTGAATAAAACGAGTGGTCAAAGTTAGGGTCAAAAAAGCCAAACGAATTATAAATTGAAACAGAGGGAGTACTTTTCTAGTCCCAATTTTTTTAATAGAATATGTATTTGGATCCTAGGGATAAGGAGCATATAGATACTTTAAGGGTCTATTTGGGACTGCTCCACAAACTCTGCTACGTAAAGTTCACTCTCCACAAAAAACTAGAGTTTGTGGGTACTCTCACAACTTCACATTTTTTTTTCTAGAGCTATGTACGTGGAGCTAAAACCGTTTGGCTAAAAAATTTGGTGCAGAGCTGAAAAACGTGGAGCGGAGCAATCTAAATCCTTAGTGGATCCATCAACCGTAGAAACCATAAGTATAACATGGCCAACTGCTTGTGGTGCTTGGAAGGGGACACGACTTGTCAACTGTTTTGGCAGCAACCGTTCCTATCACTATCGGTACGGATGACGTTTTAGATGTTAGAGTTAGATCTCCTCCCGTTAGGCCCAACGGACTAACGGGCCCTAGGTCACGCCCTGATCGGGGGCGTCCAACCCTATGGTTGGTGGACCCCCGTCGCACAGTGCTATATAAGGAAGGTGGGGGCCGGGGCGCCAGGCACATCTCACGAGGTTCACCTGCGCCGCCACACCCCACCGACATTCCCTAAACCCTAGACCGATCGATAGGGGGCGCTGCCAGCGGCGGGAAGTGCCACCGACGCCGGCGAGCACCCAGTGCGTGCAGATGACGACGGACGCGACCTCCGACTCCACACCGGCGCCCACGGCGGACGGCGGCTCCAACTCCAATTCCACCGCCGCCACTGCTACTCACCCGGTGGACTCATCCGGTATGCGTATGACCTCTTCCCCTCTCTCTTCTTCTCTCTGTGCATACACATGAACACATCTATTACTACTACTAGAACCCTATCTATCCACTGGATCCGCTCCTAGACGATCCTAGAACTTCTATCAATGGTATCAGAGCCTCCTACGGAGGGGATCCACTTGGATCCGAGCCCAATCGGCTCAATCGAAAAGAAACTCTAACCCTAATCTAAGAACAGAGAAGGATTAGGGACGAGAAAACGAACGAACTCGACATCGGGATGCGAAACCTTGAATCCGGATCGGTTAACACTTGAAACAACTCAAGAAAATAAATCCCAATCGAACCCCAACCCAAGAACCGAACCCCTCACTTACCTCGGCGCGCGTGGTCGACTCTGCCTTGAATCGGCACCGCAGCAGAGCCGCCCGACGGCGGCGGGCTCAGCCGTTTGGCGAGCTCGCACGCCGGCGGGGGGCTCCACGACGGTGCTACGGCGGCGGTTTGCGCCCGCGGACTCCTCGCGGCTGGGTTCCCCGGGCTAGCGCCGTCGCGCCTTGGGCGGCTCGGCCGTCACCGCCGCCGCTGCTCTCTGCTGCGCACGCGGTGGAAGAAAAGGAGAAAGAGCACGGAGGGGGCGGGGGAGAAAGAACAGGGCGGGAGCCGTCGGCTCGGACGCCGGCGGGCTTTCCCCACGGCCGGCACGGCTGGCGGCGCCGCGGGCGCATCCGCCGCCGCCGCTCTGCTCGGCAGAGAGAGAGAAAGGGGAGGGGATTGAAATGGCTTAGGGTTCGGGGAGGGACGCGGCCGAACGCGGTTTTTGATCCGCCGAGACGCGCGGTCAGCCGTTCGATCGACGCCGCCCTAGATCCAACGGCTCACGGGCGATCGAGCCTGCTGGGCCTCTTTGACACAGGCCCACGTTGCGGCCTGGGGGGAGAAAGGGAGCCCGAGTGCGCGCGGCAGAAGGGCCTTATGGCCTCTGGGCCGATCGGCTTGACCGAAATCCGAAAATGAACAGTGCAATTTTTCCATTTTTATTTTCCAGAAATCAAAATGAATTGAATTTGAATGAATTTGAATTGAAATTTGATGAATTATTCTCTGTTCACAATTTTATCCAACGATAAATTTTCCGCAGAGAATAATAATATGAATAATTTTTCTGGAAAATAATATTTCGAACAATTTCATCTATTCTATTTTCCAGAAATAGTTATGAATTTCCTTTGTATTTGAATTGAAATTTGAACGAATTATTCTCTATACAAATTTTATCCAACGATAATTTTTGTTTAAAGAACAATTCAAATTGAATTCTCTGGAAAATAAGATTATTATTGTTTCCGCTGCGAAGAAAATATTGAATTTGACTCTAAATTAAATTTGAACCAACGGAATAATTTAATTTTGAGTGAATTATGATTTTCGATAATTTGTTGAGATTATAATATTGTTATTCGCTGACCAACGTTGTTAATAACATTATTATAACGAATTGCTATGCATTTATTTTACTTCTGCCCAAGCGGTGATGTATAAATTTTTGCATAGAGAAATCGTATGTTTTAATTTTGACCAACGTTAAATTAAGGCATGCAATTTCATGATGAATGTTTCTCACTTTTCTTTGGATAAATTTCAGGAGTTAAAGGAATGGTCAACATAAATAACATTCCTCCGCTCAACGGTACCAACTACCGTGTGTGGCGGGAGAAGTACGAACTAGAACTTGCACTGGCAGAGATTGATCTTGCCATCACTTCCCCGTGTCTACTATTACAGAGGAACCGGAGAAAAGAACCGATGAAACTGACGAAGCTTTTCACGCCCGAAAGCGTGATTTTGCAGAAGTTAGAATGAAATACGATATCGAACATAGGCGTTGGATTCAATCCAACAGAAAATGCCTATTGGTGGCGAAAGCCACCATTGAAGACCAAATTCGAGGGTCAATCCCAGAATGCATCACCGCCATTGATTACCTTGAAAGGGTAAAGAGCCAGTTTACTGGGTCTTCTAAGGCCACAGCAAGCACAATGATACAGAAACTTGTATCTGAGAAGTACAATGGTGGTGGTGTGCGTCAGCACATATTGAAAATGAACACCATGGCAGTGAAATTAAATACTATGGATTTGGGGATCAATGACAAGTTCCTCATTCACTTGGTCTTTCTTTCACTGCCAAAAGAATTCGAAACTTTTGCTGTGAATTACAATATGATGCCTGAAAACTGGGACATTGAAAAGCTCATTGCAATGTGTGTCCAGGAGGAAGAGAGAATCAAATCCGCACAGGGTGAATCTGCTCATCTTGTCAAGGACAATAAAAGAAAGAACTTTTACAAGAAACCACAGGGGAAACCCCAGTGGAACAAAGGTTCTCCCTCCAAGCCACAAGAAAACACACTTGCAAAGGGCAAAGAAAAGGACTCTCAGGATGAAGATTTCCGAAAATATGGCAATGCTGAGAAAGACCAGTGCAAGGAATGCTTCAAGAGAGGGCACTACAAGAGAGATTGCCTTGTCTACCTGAAAAAGCTACTAAAGAAAGGTGATGACACTATCACATTTGTAGATGAATCCCTGTTTTTATGTTATTCGAATACCTCTTGGTGGATTGATTCAGGTGCAACAATTCACGTTTCGAATTCTTTACAGGGGTTAAGTGGGAGGAGAATCCTGCAAAGAGGAGAAAGAACGATTAAAGTCGCGAATGGAGTACAAGCTGAAGTTGAAGCCATTGGCGATTTAGCTTTAGAATTAAAAGATGGCTTTGTACTTAAGCTTAGAGATGTACTCTATGTTCCCTCTTTACGTAGGAATTTGATAAGTGTTTCCAAACTCGATGATGTTGGATTTGGCTGTCATTTTGGTAATGGCAGATGTGAACTATTTGATGATAATAATAAATGTGTTGGTCTTGCCTTCCGACAAGACAAGCTTTATTTGTTATCTCTTGCTGATCATGTGAATCATGTTGTGAATGATGTGAATGTCTCCCAATCTACAAATGAGAATAAGAAGCGGAAGAGAAATGAAAGCGACTCTTCGAAATTATGGCATTGTCGTTTGGGCCATATTTCGAGGGGGAGAATAGAACGCTTAGTGAAACAATCAATTCTTCCACACTTAGAATTCTTCGATTTAGAACAATGTGTTGATTGCATAAAAGGAAAATATGTTAAGAAAATAAAGAAAGATGCTAAACGAAGCACGAGAGTATTAGAAATAATTCACACGGACATTTGCAGTCCATTCCCAACGAAAAGCGTGGATGGTTATAATTCATTCATAACATTCACGGATGATTACTCTCGCTATGGCTATATTTATCCAATTAAAGAAAGAACAGAAGCACTGGATAAATTTAAGATATTTAAAGCCAAAATTGAAAATCAACACAACAAGAAGATAAAGATAGTTCGATCAGACCGTGGTGGAGAGTATTACGGGTGACATACCCCGTATGGCCAAATTCCAGGTCCCTTTGCAAGGTTCCTACAAGGAAAATGGCATAGTCGCCCAATACTCCACACCGGGGGAGCCTCAGCAGAATGGAGTGGCTGAAAGAAGAAACCGTACCCTAATGGATATGGTGAGAAGCATGATGAGCTACTCTACACTACCGGTTGGTTTATGGATGGAGGCACTGAAAACCGCCATTCATATACTCAATCGAGTACCAAGCAAGTCGGTGCAGAAAACACCGTATGAATTATGGACAGGAAGAGAACCCTCACTTAAGCACTTACGTGTGTGGGGCTGTCCAGCTGAGGCAAAGGTATTTAACCCAAATATTGGAAAGTTAGACTCCAAGACCATCAGCTGCCATTTCATTGGCTATCCAGAAAGATCGAAAGGATATAGATTTTATTGTCCTGATAGATACACGAAATTTGTTGAAACAAGACACGCTGTGTTCTTGGAGAATGACATGATCAGGGGGAGCAAGGTAACACGTGAAATTAGACTTGAGGAGAAGCGGGTACATGTACCCACTCCGATGGTTGAAGAACCATACTTTACGTTACCTGCTGCCGATGTTGCACCAGCAGTACAGGATACTGCGGTGACAACGCCTGTTGTGAATTCTCCCATAGCAACAACGAATGAACAAGAGGAACCTGTCCATCAGGAGCCTATAGAATCAGATGTTGCTAATGAGGAAGAACAACAACAGCCCATAGTGGACCAAGTGCCAGAGGCCCCTAGAAGGTCTCAAAGAACTAGAAGGTCAGCTATTCCAGATGATTATGAAATCTATGAAACTGAAGAATATCATATGGAAGATGACCCTCTAACTTTTGAAGAAGCCATGAGAAGCGAACACTCATCGAAGTGGCTTCAGGCTATGGAAGATGAGATGAAATCTATGAATACCAACAAGGTTTGGGTTCTAGAAAATATTCCTAAAGGAGCTAAGAAAGTAGGATCCAAATGGGTCTACAAGACGAAATATGACTCCCAAGGGAATATTGAAAGACACAAAGCGCGACTTGTGGCTAAGGGTTTTACCCAAAGAGAAGGGATCGATTACAATGAAACTTTTTCCCCAGTTTCTTGTAAAGATTCTTTCAGAATCATCATGGCACTTGTGGCTCACTACGATCTAGAATTACATCAGATGGATGCAAAGACAACATTCCTAAATGGGGATTTGGATGAAAATGTCTATATGGCACAACCGAAAGGTTTTGTCGTAAAAGGAAAAGAGAATATGGGATGTCGTCTGAAAAGATCAATTTATGGTTTGAAACAAGCTTCGAGACAGTGGTACTTGAAGTTTGATAAAACTATAAAGGGTTTTGGGTTTAAGGAAAATGTCAAGGACAATTGTGTCTATGTGAAATTCAAGAATAAGAAATACATATTTCTGATCCTGTATGTGGATGATATCTTACTTGCTAGTAATGATGTCAACCTACTATTGGAGACGAAGAAATTCTTGTCCTCGAACTTTGATATGAAAGATCTCGGTGAAGCTTCGTTTGTCTTGAGAATTGAGATTCATCAAGATAGAAGAAAAGGGGTATTGGGATTATCGCAGAAGGCATACATAGAAAAGGTTCTGAAAAGATTTAGTATGCATGCGTGTAGTCCATCTCCTGCTCCGATTGTCAAGGGCGATAAATATGGGGAACATCAGTGTCCCAAGAACCAATATGAAATTAATCAAATGAAAGCGGTACCGTATGCTTCGGCAATTGGAAGTTTACAATATGCTCAAACGTGTACACGCCCTGACATAGCTTTTGTTACCGGGTTACTTGGCAGATATCAAAAGAATCCAGGAATTGAACACTGGAAATTAGTGAAGAAAGTCTTGCGTTATTTGCAAGGTACGAAAGGTCTCATGTTGACATATGAAAGATCTGATTCCCTGTGCATAGAGGGGTATTCAGATTCTGACTATGCTGGAGATGAAAGAAAATCCACATCAGGATATATATTCACTCTTGCTAAAGGAGTGATATCGTGGAAAAGTTCGAAACAAACAGTGACTACATCCTCGACAATGTACGCCGAGTTTGTAGCTTGTTATGAGGCCTCGGGGCAGGTAAATTGGTTGAAGAAATTTGTACCCGGACTGAGAATAATTGAAAGTATAGAAAGACCGATGCGGTTGTATTGTGATAACAACCCAGCGGTAGAATATGCTCACAACAATAGGTCAAGTGGTGCTGCCAAACACATTGACATAAAGTACTATGTTGTGAAAGATAAACTTTGGGATCATATCATAAATCTTGAGCATATACGAACAGAAAAGATGCTAGCGGATCCGCTCACAAAAGGCCTCCCACCCAGTGTGTTCAGAGGACACATAGCCGGCATGGGTTTAAGGGAGAGCCTATGATTCCCGAAGAATAAGAAGGGCCCAGAATGATGAAAGGTTTTATTTCCAAAATAGAAAGGTGTGTAGTAGTTGTGAGTCTAACGACAAGAATTGTTGTGATGATGAAGCATGCTCTATATACTAATCTATGATGGAATTGAAAAGAATTGAAATATTGAACTTGAAATGGAATTAAAGAATTAAAAGAATTATATGAGATCTAGGGGGAGAATGTTAGAGTTAGATCTCCTCCCGTTAGGTCCAACGGACTAACGGGCCCTAGGTCACGCCCTGATCGGGGGCGTCCAACCCTGTGGTTGGTGGGCCCCCGTCGCACAGTGCTATATAAGGAAGGTGGGGGCCGGGGCGCCAGACACGTCTCACGAGGTTCACCTGCGCCGCCACACCCCACCGACATTCCCTAAACCCTAGACCGATCGATAGGGGGCGCTGCCAGCGGCGGGAAGTGCCACCGACGCCGGCGAGCACCCAGTGCGTGCAGATGACGACGGACGCGACCTCCGACTCCACACCGGCGCCCACGGCGGACGGCGGCTCCAACTCCAATTCCACCGCCACCACTGCTACTCACCCGGTGGACTCATCCGGTATGCGTATGACCTCTTCCCCTCTCTCTTCTTCTCTCTGTGCATACACATGAACACATCTATTACTACTACTAGAATCCTATCTATCCACTAGATCCGCTCCTAGACGATCCTAGAACTTCTATCATTAGATACTAGCTCACTCACATCAGTTGGTTGGTTTGGCCCATTTATTTGGAAGAAGAAGGAGATGGATGATGTGCGAGCACAAACGTACTAAGTTACGTGTTAGATAGTTAAGCTCGCGTCTGATGGCAACGTACGCTAGCTGGCCGCCCCGTTGATCTGATGCTCCGTGATTATGTTACCAACCGGTACGGGTGAGGTAAGCCGTGGGCCGTGTCCGCGAGAGGCATTCGTGATCGTGATCGTGATCGTGCAGTGCGTGGCGTGGACGGCGTCGGCGTCGGCGTCGGCCACCCGCATGCTGTTGCTGCCCGCGCGCTGCCGCTGACTTTTGACGCTGCACACCATTATATTGGCGGACGTGCGCTCTCCTCTCACGCGTTTTCTTCCGCGCTCGCTGCCGATAGAGGAGTCGGACCTCGGACGCCCGCTGGTGAAGTGGCGTGGCGGAGAAAATGTCAGAGGAGCAGGGAGGCAGAGCCGTGCCTGCACGACCCGCGCCGTCCCGTCCCGTCCCGTTTCTGGCGGTGTGGTCAGTGGTAGTGGTTTATGATGCGTTCCAACGCTTGCTCTGAATATGACTGACGATGCATTCCAAAGAGAGACATATATAGTATATTGGCTGATGACTAGCTAACGACCATGGCAAGGGGGGAAAAAAAACAGAGACAGATAGCTAGCACTAGCAGCCGCCAAGCAAGCAGATCACCCTGTGCTTCCAAAAATGCAGAGTGGATGTACACACGTTTTTACCTATTGGAGCTGAGGATGCTCCAAGTGAATGGCTGAAAAGCCAAAGCCGTGTGTCTTCGTGTCGATAACAGAGGAAGGCAACTGAAAGTCTCAACTCTGAACCCCTTTCCTGCTCAGCAAGCAGTCCAACACAAAGTAGCCAAATTCCATTCTCCTCCGATCCCTCCTTCCTGCACTGCACACTGGGGATGCAGATGCTGCTGGCTGTCTGCCAACCACTCCCGCTCCCCTACTAGTGCTGTAATCGGCAAGAGATTTTGTTCTCACCACCACCGTCACCATTCTTTCATTTCACCAACCACAACCGCGCTACAGGTAGCCGATGACCAAGACCGTACCTTTGAACGTGCCTTTTTTTTTTCCCCTTTTGCCTTTTCCTTGGACTGTTTCATTTCATTCGCCGTCCGAAAAGGGCGCAGGGGTTTCTCGGTGGTGCCTGGTAAAATCAAGCGTCTTCTCCGTCCCCCTCACTCTTCAGTCCAAGTCTTGCAAGTAATAATATTCTCATCTCAAGTCAAGAGATAAAAGTCCTGGTTATTTGTCTCTAATCCGTGAACTTGTTCAAGTCAGTGGTCACTAAGTGTATCTTACCTTAATAAATCTTTGCCAAAAAAAGCTTAACAACTCAGGTCAATATATATATATTTTTTTCTTCTCGAATACGCAAAAGGTTTGTGCATCTTTTGTATTAAGACGAGAAGAAATTAGATTTACAACGACGCGCCACAATGACGTACTAGGGGGGAAATCTGTCCACCCTAGCAGAAGGGAACCAAACACTATTTTACTTGCTAATGAAACTATCTAAGCCTCGTCATCAATCAAGCGCGACGACTAGCGCGGTGTCTCGACCGTCTCGTCCCCTCTCCAAGAAGCTCCGGGAAGATCCGCTCCAGAGGCAACGGGGTTCTCGCAGAAGATGCGATTTTATGTCTCCTTGTTTGCCGTGGTGGGCATCAACTGTTTATTAAGAAATTGCTTTGTCATGTTGGAAATGTGCCCCCCCCCCTTGGCATACCTATCCTTTAAAACAATCTCTAATTACACGTATATTGTATTAATCCGACGGATTGAAGTATGAGGTAGTTAAAGAAGGCGATATCATTTGGTATAAGATCAATTTGCATCCGAACCAAAGGAAAAGACAGCAGGTTCCTACTGTATAGGTCAGCATTTGCAACGTGGGTATCGATTTGTTTTTCTCTACATTGAATACAAATTAAAATCACTTTGCTTCCTTTGTCCCTAAAAGAATAGATTTATTGCACACTCGGCTATCGAAAAAAAATTCTATACAAACGTGCTGCACGCCATCACCCGGCTATCATACCCCTTGATTCTTGCACCATCAGCTTGCGTGCATGGCCCTTGTAATATTTTGTTCCATAGCAATCGATCCATACGTGGAATCTGATTTTAGATTCGGACACCATGTTTCTCATGTTCTATTATCCATTGTTGGGTTGGTGGCTACGGTTTATTTTTCACCACGCTAGAACTGTTCTGAGCACCAAGATATCTCAAGCTTCTTCCAATACATATGTTTTTTTTATTTGGAAAGTTCATGTTTGACCTTGTTCCCAGTTTTTTTCAGAGGTCAAGCAGATTTATTTATTCATACTTCATAAACAGGAATTGAAAAAAAATGCTTTGAGATTAGAAAAAAGGCTGGAGATCTACTTCGCCCTAGTATATACAGACCTAGTAGAATTAAATGAGGAGGTTTCAGAAAAAAAAGAATTTAAAGGAGGTGCCCATGCACCCGTGTAAAGTTTCTTTCAAACGGATACTGCCATTGTCTCCCCAAATGTTGGGGCTCAAAAAAAAAATCGATTAAAATATTAATAATTCCCAAATCGGGAAAAAAAATGAGAAGCGTGGTGGACCCCGGCAGCAACCACGAAGGCTCCACACGCCATGCCGCTCCCTTCCCAGCACGCGTCAGCCGGAAAGCCGACCGTCCCACTGCAGCTGGGCCCCACCGACAAGCGCCCGTCGGCGTCAAACTAGACGCCGATAAATAGCCGCGCCGGGGCGGGGAGAGGTGGTGCTCCTCCAGTCCTCTCACCGGCCTCGGCGTCGTCGCCTCGCACCACACCCACCGGCCACCGGTCCATCACCCACCTACAGTATTCTTCTCTCTCTCTCTCTCTCTCCACCAGCTCGCGGAATCGGAGGCCAAGTACACTGCCCACCCAAGCCAGGAGCAGAAACAAGTAGCACGGGGGTGTTTTCTGCGACGGCGAGGACGCGAAGCGGACCGGATCGCGGCGCCATGTCGCTCGACGAGCTCGCCGACAAGGTACGCCGGCACCTCCCGATCCGTCCGCGCTAGCTGCGCTGGGGCGACTCCTGGTGGCGGTTCGGGCGGCTGGGCGTCCGAATTCCGCCCAAATTGCTTCGACGGAGTGTTTCGTTTACCTGGTTCTGATGAATGCGTGGTTTCCGTGTGGCAGGAGCCGTCCTCCTCCGAGGAAGTTCAGCTCGCGCCGTCGGATTCCAAGTTCCGGAGCCTCAGCCCTGCGCCGATTCCGATCCCAGCTTCTCCGAGCATCAGATCATTGGTCGACTCGGTACGTGCTGACGTGTACAGATGTCCCAAAGGAATGTGTGCTTGCTAAGTTGCTTTGAGTTCGTCTCGCTCGTAGCTCTGTTCTTCGTCCTGCAATTGCGTAACAAGTAAGGGCGGGCAAGTAACTAGCTGGAGTGCCCTTGAGTTTTACGTCTCTGTTTCTGTTGCACAAGTGTTTAAGTAACTAGCTTATCTTGCAAGCTCGGGGAGTTCCTGGACCAGAAATGCCAATAGGCTTGAGGCTCGACCTCTTTTCCCCATTTTGTGGGGAAAAGTTTGAGTCCGGTGTGTTTAGTGTATTTGTTTAAAAACGTATTTAGTACAGGCATTTGCATAATATGTGAAACTTGAATTTGTGATATGATTTCAGCTAGAAAGTCACACCGATTGCAACTCCGAGTCATGCACATGAAAATATGAGGCAAAATCACTTGGTTACCTTACTTGTAGAAAACCTAACATATTCCAAATTTAACATTGCATCACTTCGCAGTTTGAGCCTATTTAAACTCTGAGTCAAATAACCGATCAGCATTTTAATGGGTATTGGTTATGGAGTTCAAAAGTTTGGTGAGTCTAAATCTGAATTTATCTGAAAACCATTTTTTAAAGTAAAAATTTGTCTTAAAACCTCTCAACTTTTTATCTATGAATCGAAACTAAGCTAAATACGTCATTGCAATCTTAAACAACTGGATACATTTATTTCTGGAGGCAGTTGTTATATTCGCAATGAAAGGAGAGAGTTTTTTTAACAGTCGTCAGATGTCCCATTGTTTTACATTCACACTGACACACCTGCTTGTATTTTATTAGGTTTCTGATGAGAGAGTAAATGCAGATATCATGGCCTCACATCAAAGTGAAAATGGATCCATCTCTACAGCTAGTTCTACTGTTTCACTAGAATCAGAGAAGGCAGCATATGAATTTCTTGCTCAAACTCCTGTCAGGTCAACTGATGCACACCTTGTTGAGTTTTCAGAAGCTATGAGAAGTAAGGATATACATAGTTTCTACTTTAATTGAAGCCTAAAATGGACTACAATAATACAAACATATGCATCTTCCATTTACTATTAAAATAATAATTGGTATAAATTTCTGTGATTTTGAAGCTGTTGCAAAAGCCTTACGACGAGTGGCTGAAGGGAAGGCTGCTGCTCAAGCAGAGGCAGAAGAGTGGAAACGTAAGTATGAATTAGAGACAGCGCACAAGCAGCAGAGTAAAATCAAAGGTGAGATTTGTGGATTTTCTATTGATGATTTTACTTTTAGTGAAACACACTCGTAACTTGACCAATCTGTTAACTATTGCTTCAAGTTGCTATCTATGTTTTCCATTTGATGGTTTAGTTGGTGAAGTGACCACAAAATTCCAAGCAGGTTGCTACACATGCGTAGGCCCATCCACCACGGCGTATGGTTGGTTTAGCAAATTTTAGACTCTGGCCCCTGCAATGTTCAACATACTGCTCATAGGGGTAGCTTCGTTTGTGACTTGAGGGTGTGGGAGTTATCATAGGATCATCGGGCGGATCCCAAAATTAGACACGCGCATTACATTGCGGAATACTATATTATTGTGCTCTGTATACATACTATTGTTTCTCTTGAGCAACTGGAGTTCTATCTTGTGCAGGCTACAACAGTTGTATCAGTAATGACTTGGACAAACTGGCCAGCCAACTAACCCTGGAGACACCTGCACCTGATCAATTAGGATGTTGCGGTAAGCATGGTATATGTGCACATGAGGTTCTCCAGGACGAAGTTCCTGGACCTATCCCAAGATCTAACCGCAAGGTGGTGGGGAGAAAGGCATCATTTAAACTCTCATGGGGATGTAATGGGGATAAAAATGGTCAGCATAAGCATGATTTTGTGTCCTTTGAAAAAGGTGATATAACAACCGCAGAAAGGAGCAATAAGCAGGTTGGTCCATTTGTCCTGTTCAATTCATTTTGGCATGGCAGGTAGTTCTAGAAATTTTATACCAAACAATTATCTTCAGATGATGAAAAATACTTCGCTTTCAGATCTTACTGAAATGGGAATCACCACCACAAACAGTGCTTTTCATAACCAAACCGAATTCCAACTCTGTGCGTGTTCTTTGTGCTGAAATGGTCAGGTGTGTTCTCTTCCCTGCTTTGCACCACCACTCCTTATCTATTAATATACTTAGTACTTTTTCCATAATTCTGATTTACAAATGCTATAGTACTTTTTCCATAATTTTGAATTACAAATGCTATCACACTGTACCATATGAAAACCAAATTGTCTTAAATGTCATTATTCATTATTTTTGGAAATCAGCACCCTTGATATGTTTTTGTGCCTGATGAATCACAACTTACGTGGGTTATATATGCTACTGCACAGGTAGCCTGTATATTGTGCTCACACCATTGAAGGTTTTGAATTATTTTTCCGCAGATGGCTTAGGGAGCATAAAAATATAAACATCTTTGTTGAGCCACGTGTTAAAAAGGAACTTCTAACAGAGGATTCCTACTACAACTTTGTCCAAACATGGGATGATGGTAAGAGGTTTAACTTATGTGATGCGTGTCTTCCATGTGCTCCAGATTAGCAGTTCATGACATATATTACTACTCAAGAAGATATTTTTCCTTTTTGTTATGGGAATTGAATAACTTAATTAATAAGGTATAATTTGGAGAGTGTTTATGGATAGTTTATACATGTTTTTCAATGTTTCTGCCTCACCTTGCTATTTGTATGTTAATGTCCTGTTATCCAATTTACCCATGTAATTTGCATTGCATATTGCTATTGTGGAGAGAGTTTATAGATGGCGATGTTCTCAAATCCAACCTTACTGGTCAGACCACAATGCTATACTTTTAGTAACACACTCTTTGGCCTAAACTGCGCGTGGTAAAAAAAAAGACAGATTGGAAGGGAGGGATTGTCCCCTCCAGCGTATTTATGAAATGTGGAGGAACTGAACCTGGGTTGGCTACTAAGCACAGTATTAAGCTGTGTTTGGTATCACTATGAATGATGAAGAACATGTTTGAGTCGTGCATGTTGCATGTGCTGCTGCAGCAGCTGTCTTACACTTGTATACCTTAGTAGTACTCCTACATTTAATGTTTTTTTTTAAAAAAAATAGTACATTTAGCATAAAAACATACTTTTCCACTACAGTATTTTATTCATCAACATTCTTCATCTTCTACTTTTGTATTGTCATGTTTTAGATCTATCTAGATTGTTCCGACAATTATTTTATTGACATATCACTTCCCATGTTCTGGACAACTCTTATAGATGAGGATATAAAGATGCTGCATACGAAGATTGATCTAATTGTAACTCTTGGCGGTGATGGAACTGTTCTGTGGGTACGCATCCATTTTCTTTTATATTTCAATTGCGATGCATCCTTGCAAAATGTTATCTAGAGTCTGAAGCTTCTTTTTTTAATCCATTTTGATATAGTGATACCTTCAGTTTATATACCTGTTGATCTAGATTAGCAAGAAAATAACTTGATTCATACAACATGATCTGTAATATGTTTTTTGGTATATAAGTTATGCAAAATAATTATTACTTGGACCCTGGCATCGTGTTAGTTTGCTTAGCAATTCCTTTTGGTCTATGCCTCATGTTGGCCATGGGAGACTGTGTGTCCAATTACAATTGATGCGCATAGCAAGTAATTAGCTTTCAGAAACTTGAGCTTGTAGGTGATGCAAGCAAGAAGCATTATTTCTGAAGTTCCTATTTGTTCCCTGATCATGTCAGTGTGGAGCTTCATCCTACATACTTTTTAACATTCAAAAATAAATGATTACTCCTGTGATGATTTTTTGAATATGTGGAGCCTAGGAGGATCGCATGAACCTTGCAAGTCAGTTGACTGGCTTTGCCTCAACCAGCTAAACTTTGATCTGATCAGAACATTTGGATGATGAACTATTTCACAGAAACTCCCATTTTTTTTATCAATGCATATAGTTTAGGTGGTAAGATAACATCCGAAATCAAAGGTCTGTAGATCCCTCCAGGAATGGTCATGACAATGTGCTGTCTGAGCCAAATTTATGGTAGTCTTGCTTTTCTATGGAAGATGGCAGTTCTTATTTAGGTGAATTTTCATAATAAAGTGAAGACTATTAATGCAATTCCCTGTAGGAACCACCTCAGTAGCTGACCTGTTCCATATTTTAGATGTTTTATTTAATGTTAATATTTTGCATGTTCCCTGCCTGCCTGCCAACTACTGGACAACTTGAGTCTTTATGCTTATTCTGATAATATTCTCATTTTCTTATTTGGATTTTCACTTTCACTTAGTTTTAAGTTACTCAACTGCTCTCCAATTGAAACTAGGAGTTGACTTGATCTCTCTTAACAGGCAGCATCATTGTTCAAAGGACCAGTTCCTCCAGTTGTTGCATTTGCCCTGGGTATCACTGGCTTTCTTACGCCTTTCCGTATCTTCTACACCAATGCTAACACGATGGCTCTATGCAAATAATAGCCTAGAACAGCTGGATTTTACTGGATCTCAGAAAATCTATTTCTGTTTGAGACAAATGCAATGTGAAGCTTTCCGTGTATCCTATTGCACTCCTGCGATTATCTATTACGTGTCCTTAACATTCTTTTCAGGAAGGAGCAATACCTAGTGAGTTGTTGGACAATGTGTTGAATGGGCATTTCTAGCATCAGCTGAGAAATCGCCTGACAGGTGTCATGTAATCACGTGACTGCAGCAAAGGTTAATCGCGACTGAGACCATTCTTAGTGTTAAACAAGTAACAATTGACCGAGAATTCATCTGACTTCCACTCTCGAGTCTACTGTGACAGTTCCTTTTGTACCGCGTCAAGGAGACGGACTATCATATCACCACATCTGGATCAGCATATTCATTGCAGCTGAGATCCATGTTCATCCTCGGTTGCTCAATTATTACATATATGGCGTTGTTGAACAATTGTCTCGCTGTTTGGTGTACACAAATCTCTTCCAGTGGGGCTCAGCATTCTTGTCATCTGCATTCGCCCTGTTTACTGTACCGGCGTTTGAGTCCGGTCTTTTCACCCAATCTGTCGACCCTTGTCATGACTTGATCGCTGATACGTGACTTGCCGTTCAGTGCCGTTCACACAGGGAATCCGGGCATCCTTCGACGCAAAGCGACAGCGTGTCGCCGTGACGCCTGCTGCAGCATTTCCGGCCCGTGCGCAGCCTGCCTGTGATCAACGACCGATTTCCTCCGTAGCATCCATGAGGGTCTCCACTGGAACTTGAGGAAATCCCAGTCATTTGACGGCCCACGTGATTGATTCAACAGTTTTTTCAGTTATATATATATCAGTCCAGTGGCAGAATTCAAGCTGGGAATCCATCCTCAGAAGTGCAGCTAACATCAAGAGGAATAACTGTACCTACTCGAGGGTGCTCGCCTTTACCGTTCGATACAATACTTACCTATACTTACAAAAGTTGCGTGCGTTTAGATACGAGGTATAGACGTATTGTTCAGAGTCCCAAATATATAGCCATGGGTGGCCCATGCATGTGTGTGTACAGGTTTCAGTGCTTCAGTGCTTGATTATAGCACACGTGGCAGAAGATATGTACACTGATTCCGGATAAAGTATGGGGGTGAGATAGATAGATAGATATGGATGGATGGCAACGACAGAACATGTTGATTCAAATAATACACCATCAACGCACGTATTATGCATCTATACATGTGATGTGCTCCGGCCCCGTGATCTGGATGAAGTTACCCGCGAGCCATACACGACGAGATGGCAGGCTCTGTAGTCGTTCTGTTACAGCTCGCAGTCATGCGGATCTGGGCACTCTTTCTTATGAATGGGGAAAGCCTTTCATCCCTTTTCAGCTTCCAACTGAACTGATGAATGGAGTCATGGGGTGGGCATGCATGCTCTCCTGTGACGGCCAGCCAGATGGACCTTGGCGGGCGAGGGCGATGGGTCACGCGTTTTGAATCCGTGATCAGGATTAACGAAAGCTGAGCACCTTTCGACGTGATTCTGGGGGCTGTTTTTTCGCGAATTATAAAGCCCCGAGTTATATATATATAAACGGCCGGCGCATGATTCTTTAATCATTCCCCTTTCCACATCATCTTTAGACTGCAGAGGAGTAGCGAGCTTGTGCGTGCGCGCGCGCGCGTAGTCGCCTCAATCGCCGTGCGGTGTCGTGTTCCGGCGAGCTGGATTCCTCCGGCGACCCCACCGGCCAGCGTCACAGAGCCGAGGCAATGGCCATGGCCATGGAATGGACCTGGCCGGCTGGCCGGGACCGGAGAACGTGAAGTCATTTGTTGCTTTCCTTGTGTCCAAACCTACTCCCGCTCGCGAGTCACGGGCAATCCAATCCGGCAATCCTCTTCCTCCGGTCCATGGATGCCTCCACCCACCATGCACACTCCCAAAACACAGCTCGGCGGCCCCGGTACCACTAGATCTCATCTACTGCCGGTACCATACCAGCCACCGTCGTCGTCATCGCCACCGCCACCATATCTACCCCTCACGTCCCTCCTCTCCCTCTTCCTCCGGTCCATGGATGCCTCCACCCACCATGCACACTCCCAAAACACAGCTCGGCGGCCCCGGTACCACTAGATCTCATCTACTGCCGGTACCCTATCAGCCACCGTCGCCACCGCCACCATATCTACCCCTCACGTCCCGGAAACATTAACTCTGCACTACGTACGCGGCAGCTAGCTAGCTGCAGCAGAAATGGCCAGCTCCCCTGCCCACCTCCTCCTCCTCCTCCACCTCCTCCTGCTGCTGCTCATTGGCGGCGGCGCGCCATCGACGACGAAGGCCGCCGACACGGCGATGGCGGTGAACGAGGAGGTGTTGGGTCTGGTGGTGTTCAAGTCGGCGCTATCCGACCCGACCGGCGCGCTGGCGTCATGGACAGAGTCGGACGCCACCCCGTGCGGCTGGGCGCGCGTGGAGTGCGACCCGGCCACTTCCCGCGTGCTCCGCCTCGCGCTCCAGGACCTCGCGCTGTCCGGCACCATGCCCCGGGGCCTCGACCGTCTCCCGGCGCTCCAGGACCTCTCCCTCGCCCGCAACAACCTCTCAGGCTTGCTCCCGCCGGGGCTCTCCCTCCTCACCTCCCTCCGCTCGCTCGACCTCTCCTACAACGCCTTCTCCGGCTTGCTCCCCGACGACGTCGCGCGCCTGTCCTCACTCCGCTACCTCGACCTCACCGGCAACGCCTTCTCCGGCCCGCTCCCTCTCGCCTTCCCGCCCACGCTCCGCTTCCTCGTCCTGTCGGGGAACCAGTTCTCCGGGCCCGTACCGGAAGGGCTGGCGGCCAAGAGCCCGCTCCTGCTCCACCTCAACGTGTCCGGCAACCAGCTCTCCGGCTCGCCTGACTTCGCCGGCGCGCTCTGGCCACTCGATCGCCTGCGCACGCTCGACCTGTCACGCAACCAGTTCTCGGGACCCGTCACCGACGGCATTGCAAGGCTCCACAACCTCAAGACGCTCAGCCTCAGCGGCAACCGGTTCACCGGCAACGTCCCACACGACATCGGCATGTGCCCGCACCTCAGCACCGTCGACCTCAGCTCCAACGCGTTCGACGGCAGCCTCCCTGACTCCATCGGCCAGCTCGGCTCGCTCGTCTACCTCTCCGCGTCCGGCAACCGGCTCTCCGGCGACGTCCCCGCTTGGCTCGGCAAGCTGGCCGCGGTGCAGCACCTCGACTTATCCGACAACGCGCTCACCGGAAGCTTGCCGGACTCGGTCGGCGACCTCAAGGCGCTCAAGTACCTGAGCCTGTCCAGGAACCAGCTGTCCGGGACAGTCCCGGCGTCCATGTCCGGGTGCACCAAGCTCGCCGAGCTCCACCTGAGGGGAAACAACCTCAGCGGCAGCATCCCGGACGCTCTGTTCGGCCTCGAGACGCTCGACGTGTCGTCCAACGCGCTCTCGGGCGTCCTGCCGTCGTCCGGCGGCTCCTACACGAGGCTCGCTGCGGAGACGCTGCAGTGGCTCGACCTCTCATGCAACCGCCTCACCGGCGCCATCCCCACCGAGATGTCGCTCTTCTTCAGGCTCCGCTACCTGAACCTGTCCCGCAACGACCTCCGCACGCCGCTGCCGCCGGAGCTCGGCCTGCTCCGCAACCTCACGGTGCTCGACCTGCGTAGCGCCGGCCTGTACGGCGCCTTGCCCGCCGACCTCTGCCAGTCCGCCGGTAGCCTCGCCGTGCTCCAGCTCGACGGCAACTCCCTCTCTGGCCCCATCCCCGACAGCATCGGAAACTGTTCTTCCCTGTACCTCCTGTAAGTACTAGTACTTGTTGTGTTGCATACTGTACGTGAATGAATGTGTCACGATCACGACACTGTCGTCACCCACCGTGTCACGAAACTGTTCGTCCGTCTCCTCTTTGCTTTATGAATTGCATGCATGCAACTCCCTGCAGGAGCTTGGGACACAACGGTTTGACGGGTCCGATCCCGGCGGGCATCTCGGAGTTGAAGAAGCTGGAGATCCTACGGCTGGAGTACAACAACCTGAGCGGCGAGATCCCGGCACAGCTAGGCGGGCTGGAGGACCTGCTGGCCGTGAACATCTCGCACAACCGCCTGGTGGGGCGGCTGCCGGCGTCGGGGGTGTTCCAGAGCCTGGACGCGAGCGCGCTGGAGGGCAACCTGGGCATCTGCAGCCCGCTGGTGGCGGAGCCGTGCAGGATGAACGTGCCCAAGCCGCTGGTGCTGGACCCCAACGAGTACCCGCACGGCGGCGGCGGTGGAGGCAACGGCGACAATAACCTGGAGACGAACGGCGGCGGTGGCGTGGGCGCGCCGAGGAAGCGGCGGCTCCTTAGCGTGTCCTCCATTGTCGCCATCTGCGCGGCGGTTGCGATCGTCCTCGGCGTCATCGTCATCACGCTGCTCAACGTGTCGGCCCGGCGGAGAGTGTTGGCGGCGGGTGGTGTTGGCCACGACCACGACCACGACCAGAAGAAGGAGGTGGACGAGAGCATCGTGACCAGTAGTAGCTCGACGATCAAGTCGTCGTCGTCGTCGCCGCCGCCGCCCAGGGGAAAAGGAAAGGGCAATGGAAAGCTCGCCGCCGGCAAGATGGTGACGTTCGGTCCTGGGAGCAGCCTGAGGTCGGAGGACCTGGTGGCCGGCGCGGAGGCGCTGCTGAGCAAGGCGACGGAGATCGGGCGCGGCGCGTTCGGCACGGTGTACCGCGCGGCCGTGGGAGACGGGCGGGTGGTGGCGGTGAAGAAGCTGGCGGCGGCGAACATGGTGAAGTCACGGGAGGAGTTCGAGCGGGAGGTGCGCGTGCTGGGGAAGGCGCGGCACCCGAACCTGCTGCCACTCAAGGGCTACTACTGGACGCCGGAGCTGCAGCTTCTGATCACGGACTACGCGGCGCACGGCAGCCTAGAGGCGCGGCTGCACGGCGTCGGCGTCGGAGTCGCCGCCGGCAGGCCGATGACGTGGGAGGAGCGGTTCCGCGTGGTGTCCGGGACGGCAAAGGCGCTGGCGCACCTGCACCATGCGTTCCGGCCGCCGCTGGTGCACTACAACGTGAAGCCGAGCAACATCTTGCTGGTGGACGCGGAGTGCAACCCAGCGGTGGGCGACTTCGGGCTGGCGCGGCTACTGCCAGCGGGGAAGCAGCTGGCGGACGGCAATGGACGGTTCAAGGCGGCGGGCAGCGGCGGGATGGGGTACGTGGCGCCGGAGCTAGCGTGCCAGAGCCTGCGTGTGAACGAGAAGTGCGACATCTACGGGCTGGGCGTGCTGATCCTGGAGCTGGTGACGGGGCGGCGCGCCGTGGAGTACGGCGATGACGACGTTGTGGTGCTCATGGACCAGGTGCGCGTCCTGCTGGAGCACGGCAACGCGCTGGAGTGCGTAGACCCTGGCATGGTCGAGCACGGGCATGTCCCGGAGGAGGAGGTGCTGCCGGTGCTGAAGCTGGGTATGGTGTGCACGTCGCAGATCCCGTCCAACCGACCCTCCATGGCGGAGGTGGTCCAGATCCTGCAGGTCATCAAGGCGCCCGTGGGCGGCGGCAGATCCTTCTGATGCCCCGTCCTCTCCTGACTGACTGCCAGTCACGACCAACCAACCAAACCGACGTCCGTGTCCGTTGGGCGTTGGCATGCCATGCAAGCAACGGCATGGAGATTATTCTCATCCCCTGCTGGATGGCAATGCTGTGCCAGTGTGCTGGTTCGGTCGGTCGGCGGCAGCAGCCTGCAAGCACTATGTGCATTCATGCTAGTAATAGCTTAGTAGCAACTACAGTAGGGCAGTTTGTAGCTCCATCTCCCTTTTCCATGCATGTTCATTCATTCAGCTCTACCACTGTACTGTGTACGTGCCAATTTGGCAATTTTTCTCCAGCTCTCTGCTTCTCCTCACCTAGCTCGCTTTTGGATGGATGGATGTCAGCTCAACTCAAACCGCTTTTGTCTCCACTGTACTACTGTTGTACTGTGCCAGTGTGCCAAGTGATAAACTGACACTGTAAAACAGTGAGTACGTTGTACAGTGGGTCGTTGGAGTATTCAGTTCTGTGCCGTTTGCACATAGTCACATGTCATGACCGTTCTTACAGGTTGACACCTCTCGCCGGTGGGTGAGTTGCAGTTGCAGGAGTAGCAGGCAGTAGCATCCACGGCCAGCTTTGCTACTGTAGTTTTTCCTTGTTGTCTTTCTCATCCGTCGTCGTCTTGTTGCTCATGGCCATGGAGTACCAATAATTAAAAGTTGAGCTCCAAGAGGCATGTGAGCGCACAGCGAAAGTGTGCGTACCTGAGTCCGGGCCCTCGGGTCCACGGCAAAGCAAAGCATCAGGGTATAGTACATAAATGCAGGATCTTTGATGGATTATTACGCAGGTTTGGCGCCATTGTATAATATTGCTTGGACGGCTGCTGGACCATTTTCTGATCAGATTGGCATCTGTTCCGTTCCAACAGAGTATCATACAGTAGTATAAATAAATACTGTTAAGTCCATTTGGCTGAAGATACATACAGTAGTGCAGTAGATGTGGACGTACAATGCAACAGCAAAGCAGGCTCGTCTGATACGGAATAGGTGCTGCTAACATACAGATACAACAGTTCTTTTTATCTTGTGTCACCGAACTGAATGTACAATTTCAGCTTCTGTACTACTAGATGCGTTCTGCGAGCACTTCCAAACTGGAGGGACATGTATGTAGTACACTGCACGCAGCTGTGCTTGCCGATTGCATCCGCTTGTCTTGGTCTTCGCTGTTTTGTATCCAGAGAGTTAGCTCATTACCTACTTTTAACTTACCTGAATAAATCCTTGTATTCTTACCGAGTCCGGATGTGTTCTCATGGCAGCGAGACATGTTTCACATCCTCACCGAGGGAAAGGAAGATCAGGGGAAGAGGCGGCGTTTGATTTCTTCTGTTTCTAATCTGAAGAAAATTCAATGGACTAGCTAAACGGTTTTACGAAATGATTTATTATAAAAACGTTTCTGAAGAGAATCTAAATAAAAAAAATATTTCAATAAGCATCTCATGCAATGCAGGTTAACTCCTTGCTCAAGGGAGGCAAGGCAGCAAGGTTAGGCGAGCATGCAGCGATGGACCCTGCTGCATGCTCCCTAGTGGTAGTGGGCGCCAATGCCATGCACATTCAGAATCAGATCACTGTCGTCTACTAGTATACCATTTGGCCCGATACCCCACTTGCCATTTTCACCTTTTTTGACCTGTCAGTTTAAGTTTAATCTACTAGTCTTTTTTGACATGCCACTGTTTCCTTGTACTGTGGACCCCGTGGTATCATATGATTGACCCCACCCTTTTACCTTAGTGCGTGCAATTAGCTGCGGATAGTTGCCATGCTCAGCAGTCACAGCAGCGCGCCTTTGCATTGCGATCTAGCTCTGGTGGATAATAAACTATCAGAATAATTTAGCTTTGTAGTACGAATCTCCAATATTGAATTGGTGGCAGGAACAGATTATTTTAACCAAATCTAGGTTATTCTTTGTCCGTTCCATGTATCAATATCTGATAGATACTCGCCCACCCTTTCATCGTAAGATGATCTGGAAGATAAAAATTCCTCTAAAAATCAAAATCTTTCTTTGATTCTTAAAAAGGGTGTCGTCTTAACTAAGGACAACCTTACTAAGAAAAAATGAAAAGGGAGTCAGAAGTGTATCAACTGTAATAAAAATGAAAACATCCGACATTTGTTCCTAAACTGCCCCCTTACCAAAATAATTTGGAGGATTATTTTCTTTGCTACTAAGCTAACCCCACCTAGATCAATCAACCACATGTTTGGTAATTGGCTAACTAATTAAAATAAAAGGATTAGAAATTTGATTTGGGTGGGGGTAGCTGCCATGTACTGGGCTATCTGGAGATGCCGCAATGATGTTATTTTTAATCAAATGAAATATAATTCTTTTATGCAGGTAATTTTCAGAGGAGCGTTCTGGTTACGCTCGTGGGCTCAGTTGCAGCGTGATGAGGCAGCCAAGGATGTGCTCTCAACGATGAGCAAGAAGCTGGAAGTAATTGCCCTATAGATATCCAATAAAGGATGAAAACATTTATATTGTTTGATCTAGCGTCCTGGTCGATCTATAAGACTATGACTTTCTCCTTTTTTAGTACAAACTGTGTAAGAATTGGCTGTATACATCCCCAGATGTTGAGGTCGGATATTGATTTATCCATTATCTAAACAAAGGTTCCAGGCACGTGCAACACTATCCACAGGCCACAGACCCTGATCTGCATGATTCCACCTTTACTGCTTCGAGTACGGTATGTATAAAACGATTTGTCCTCTCTAGATATGTATAACTTTTGCTATGCACTTACATACACACTACATATAGCTATATAATAAATATAATATATATAGAAACAAAATTAAAATGACTTATAATTTGGATAAGAAGAAATACTTTTTTTAAAAAAAAAATCAACTTTAAAACATTTTGCAAGTATTTTGAATACAGATGTACACATGGAACTTACAAGTTTTAAAAAATAACTTAATAATGTAATTGATATTGACGTTTCAGATAAAGGTGTACTACGTACCTGTCGTTTGAACTTACAAACTTAGCTTATTAGTCATAGTATAATATTTTTTTTATAATAAAATAGTTAAAAACAACACTAGAGCCGTAAAACCATCATCCGAATATACTCATTTATCTTTTACTATGTATCAAAACACAATGTATATCTAAGTGCATAACTAAAGTTATGTGTTAAAAAAATCAAAACATCTTATAACTCGGAATGTACTGGTAGGGAGTAATAGTTATTGATGTTTATGATTTTTATGTAATTAATGTTTAGTAAATTTTGTCCTAACAGCAAGTTTTTTTTTATTGTTTCGATCGAACAAAGGGAACTATAACGGAGATGCTGTTGATTTTAGGCTTTTAATCTCATGGCATCCAAGGTCGCAAGTGTTCCCGAAAGTTAAACGAATCCAGGGACAAGTCATTTCAGTACTCTATCCCAACCATATAGAGCTTTAATTTTGAGAACATGTGCTGGAAAATCTATCCCTACGGTCTGGACTCTGGAGCACATATTGTCATTCCCTCCAGAGTTTTTGAAACTGGAAGCAAGATGCTGAAGATTGGAGGGGTGACGGTGAGTTGGTAAAATCAAGCACTAATAACACATCTGAGTGCCTAAAAGTGTTGAGAATACGTACAAGAAAAAAAATGTTGATTCGCGTCGCAACAAGACAAAGGCCGACATCAGAAACGGCAGAGGGTCTGGTCAGGTAGGCACTCATCAGACAGGCATTAGTTCTTGTCTTGTCACAGTGTCACTGATAACTGCACAGTGTTGTCACTGCTATTAGCCGAGCTAACTACCTAGCTGAGGGTTTGAGTTTTCAAAGCTACAACACGTACGTAGCAGTACTTGCTGTAATATAATTTCACACTCCTATATATGTTGGTCTCGGAACACGGGGTGTGTGTCGGGGTCACAGAATGACAGAATTTGCGAATGGGGATGCAGACAAGAGGGCAATGCCATACTACCAGAGTGCTGCTAGCTGTGGCGAACGGGAAAGCTTTGTCTGTTTTCAGTTTTCTCCTTGTTGCACTCTCCCTCTCCTTTGCTCATCCGAATATCTATTAGATTTGAATTTTGAACTTGAGAATACCTATGCTGGTCGGCAGTGCTGTTGCTACGACTTCTGTTCTTTGCATGCAAGATCAGAAAGGATCCAAATATTTCAAATATAGGAACTAAAACAATATTTTCTAAGATTAAACCAGATTCTAGGATTTTCAATTGCGTATTTTTGGGGAAAAAAATATGTGGATAATCTTTTGGAAAATATATATTCTTATCTCGGTTTACCCATTGAAGTATTGAACTATCAATGTAGTTTGATTTATCCCCGTTGTGACAGACATGACAGTACCTTGTTGGATAAAATCTGACTAGTATAAGCTGCTCTGAATGAAAAAATAAAACAAAATAGTAGTTCTATAAGTTGGGAGAGGACCAAAATCCGATTTTATACGTGAGGGATTATAAAAGGGGTTTTTTTTATCGGGTACAACTTAAACATCCCTAAGGAAATTTTGTAGAAAAAATAATTTACAAAATTGTAACTTGATTTAGAAGATTGTGGGCATCTTTTTTTTTGTTTTGACACGACACCTTTTTCTTTTAGTGGAAGAAGGTGGAGTTCTGAACTGGACATTTGGACCTCTCTCAGGTCCCCTTGCACGGTATACGTGGGCTTTTCTGTCCAGTGTAAAGAGAAGACTGCCAATCTGGCAATCTGAGTGAGGTCCACGGCTCGCCCCAGGAGACGCACGGCCCACCAGGCAAAGAACAACCGCGCGGCCCACCAGGCAGGCACCCAACCACCCTGAGTCCCTGACCAATGTTTGACGTCGGCAGAGGCAGAGCAGGCTGCAGGCGACGGAGTAGAGTACGCAATGGCCGGCCGCTGCCCACCAAACCAACCAACCAACCCGCGCAAGCAGGGAGATACCCAGAATCAGAATCCGCGGACCGGCGGCTGGTGCCCGTGCCTGCTCCCGAGTACCGACTGCTAGCTCGAGAGGATCACTTTGCGGAGGAAAAAGTCTATTTTTGACCATCGAAATTTTGCGAAATCCAAAAATGATCATGAAACTTTAAAACCGGATAACATTGGACATTCAACTCTTAAAAAAGTTCACATTTGGACCCTGGCCGGTTTCTCAGACGGTTTTGCATGACACCGCTCTTTTTTAATTTAAGAAATTAATATATTTTTATTCGGAACTCCAAATATAGCAAATAATGTATCAATTTTGATCGTCTTGACGAGTTCTTTGCAATGGTGTACTCCGTTTTGTTGTTTGAGATAATTTTATTTCGTAAAAAATTAAATATTTCTACAGTTAATCTTTAATTTTATTTGCAGCAAGTTTACTACGGGGCAGAGCCTCTGATTTCAATAGGCCTCCAAATATATATAGTACATTGCCTGTGGTAGCTAAGCACAACAACTTTTGCTCAATAGGATTGTCCATTAGCTAGCCCATTGCTCTGTTAGTTCAATAGAAAATGATTTTTTAACCAGCAGCTGGACGTCGTTTTGCTGCCTAATTGCTGCGAGTGAGATCCCATACCCAATTAGCAAACCTATTGGTCTCCCGTCTCCACGTCTCCTATCGCTGGATCACGCTGATGCCTTCGGCCGCGTATCGCGTGCGACTGAGCGTGATGAACTGACCGTAACGGCGAGGCACTCGGACCCCGTGAGGCGCTGAGACCCTAAAGGTAATATTAATCATTCACATTTTTTTTCATCATAGCGCAAAGTCGTGAACTATAGCGAGTAGTTGGTCCATCTCTTTGCTCTTCTAGCCTCTTTTCATCTAGACGCCTACTCGAATATTGTTCAAAAAATAAAGTCATATCGTCTGCAAATGTACTACATCATATCATACATTTTATTTTAGTCCTATTTTTTCAGGCTAGCATATGCCTCGTTATTAGTTTTGTACAGGGCCTCGGATTTTCTCAGGACGGCTGTAACACCCCAAGTGTTAATTTCCAAATTATGGAAATAGATCCTAATTTAAACTTTGTTTAATCACCCAAGTATAAATCTCCCTCTAAGCCTGTTAAGTAATGGCTCCAGAAATTTATTTTGTTAAAGTGTTCAATGCTTTCAAAATCTGGAATTCCTATTCTTTGACATTGGCATTCCGCGTTCTCTAAAATTTATCAAGCCCTTTGAAATCTATCAAACTCCTTTATACCATGTTGATCTACTTTTGTTGATCTACATCATGGTGCAATCGGTTGATCAAATCGACAAACGATTTTGAAATTAGAAGCAATTTATGTGAGTGGCAATTTCGTTAATACAAATCGAATCTGGGGGCAGTCTTCTTGGCTGGACAGGGGAGGGTCGGCCTCCTGCCAACACACGCACCAGCGTGTCCCCCTCCCGTCGCCTCTCACTCCTCCGCCCGACACCTGCTCCCTGCGGTGGCAAGGAGCCAGGCCAACTCCCTCTCCCAGCTCTGCTCTCCCTCTCTCTCAATCTCTCATTCACTCTCCCTCCCTCTCGGTTCCTCTCCCTTCCTCTCGACGCCCCCCGGCAGAGGCCGACGGCCTACAGCGCCTCTGCTGCTCGCCTCTGTCTCTATCTCCATCGCCTCCTCCTTTGTTGCTGCTCAAATCCTCTCCTTCCTCATCCCTGTTGATTGATACTACTCCCTCTCTCCTTTATTTGGATGTCTTCATTGAATCAATCATAAGAACCACGCTCTAATCCTTCATCCCCATGAAAAATCTCCTGGTAAGGTTGAAGAAGGTATGATTTGGTAAGGGATGATTTTATTGGATTTTTATGTATATATTTTATGACTCATAGATTTGAAAATAGGGGCTTGGTTAATTTGTTGAAAAGTTGAGATTCCTGATGCAAAAGTTTAATCCCATAATTATTTTCCTCATATTTTTATGATCTTTGAAAATCCATGGTAATTCATAGAAAAATCGTATGAATGTGCAAGCATGTCAATTTTGTTAAGATGTTTTTATTATTTTCGTAGCCACTGTTATGCTTGTCAAATAAATCTGAAATTTTTATGGGATGAGTACAAGTTTATGCTTGATTCCTGGTAAAAATTTCATGATTTTAGGTTTGATGGTTTTATAGTTATAAAAATGGCAAAGTTCATGTCTCTCTGTTTAAGACTGTTGTTGTGATGTTTGTTGAGCAATTTATTTCGTGGTCAAGATGATATTTTCTGTGGCTAAGTTAAATACCAAAGTGATAGATAATTTTATGATCTATCTTGTGTTAAAATTTTATGATTTTATATCTGATAATTTAGGAGTTATAAATTTTGCAAGTTGAGCATAGTTGCTGTTCATTTTCTGGACAGAGCTGCTAAGAATGAATTGTTTGAGCAATTTACATATAGATTAATGCTTTGTCACCGTGAAAACAATTTAAGTATATTTATTAATCTTTCCAAAATTTTAAGATTCATATTTTTATGTGGTGTAGATCTCAGGTTATGGTTGTTCTAAGTTAAGTATGGCAATCTGTTGTTTTGTTTAAGATGTTTTCAATAGAACTTTTGTCTATTTCATAGAGGTTTCTATACTTGCTTAAATGACATGAAATTTTTGCAGTAGACTAATGAAAGAATGTGTAGACCTCTGTAATTTTGATAGATTTTATTATGCAAGTTTGATATGTGTTCATAATTACACCTAGTTATCTAAATAAATTAAGAAAGTGTATGTAAATAATTTATTTATTAATGAAAACTATGTTTTCTAGTGTTCATTAGTCATGTATGACATATTGGTAAAGTTGATTTTGTCAAGTTATATGTTTACAACATAAGTTAACTTTTATTTATTGCAATTGCTAGTTTTTGGACAGTTTTGTGATCAATGTAAATTGCCTCTTGTTAATGATGTTCTTTGAGAATCTTTTGAATACCAAAGTTGTAGATAACTCATGTATCTAGCTGCTTTTAAATTTTGGTAACATTTGGCCAAGTAGTTTATGATTTATGTATGTTTTATGTTGGAGTTCAGAGATGGCTGCTCTTTGTTTTTCAGGGACAAAATCTGTAACTTTGCAATTTCGACTTAGTTAACTTGTGAATCATGTTGTGCTAGTATGGAATGAAATGTAGATAATTTCATAATCTTTCCAAAATGTTTTGTTTCAAATCCTTTGGAATTGTAAAACTCTGGATATGATTAAAATGGTGAATGTTGTCTTGCTGTCCAAAACTACATGATAGTTTAATTGTTCTATTCTATCTTAGTTGTTTAATCTAATGATTAACTCTTAGTTAATGAATGCTTGATAAGTCTTAAGCTAAGTTCAATTGTGTGTTATGCTTTAGATTCTTGTTATATCTAAATAGTATGTTTAATAAGGTTAGTTAATCAATTGTGAATGTCTATGCTTTGTATGATGTTGTGATGTCTTGTGTGCTTTAAATTGTCTTGCTTGACTAAACTTATTAGTTAATTTTGATTGCTCTCTACT
The DNA here is from genome assembly GCA_022036555.1 of Microstegium vimineum. Taxonomy (NCBI): domain Eukaryota; kingdom Viridiplantae; phylum Streptophyta; class Magnoliopsida; order Poales; family Poaceae; genus Microstegium; species Microstegium vimineum. The sequence continues at coordinate 16,946,445 of CM039137.1, read as the reverse complement.
TGACATAACTTGAATCAAGTCAACATGATTGTGTTATGTTTGAAGTTCTTAACATGTCTAACCTTTATTCTTAATAATATTTTTTAAGTAACTAAAAATGCTTTGTCATGTTTTATCTTAGATTACTATTATGCGCATTCATACATTTGCATCTTTGCATCTCATTAAGGAACGATAGATCCATATGTGTTGGATAATGTCGAACCAGAAGACGGTGATTGGTGAATTTAATCAAAGATGTATTGGTGATGGAATTCAGAAGATGGATAGTCTCGGATTTCTAATATCGATCTATGATAATTGCCAAACAAGTATCATCTAACAAACACTGACCAGTGTTCTTATCCAGACAAGCTCCGGTGCATTCAAACCTTACCTTGTATTTAAAAAGCTTTCCTTTAAATACACTTATGGTTACAATATTGCATTACGGTACTTTATTAAATTCCTATTTGATGCATGGCCTTATCCTTGTATTATTGTACCTTTACCTTGCCACTTGTTTAAAGATGAAAACTTGTGTTAAAAATGCTTAGTATTCTTAGAGTTTTCTAGTAGGTGATTTCATGTCACTTACACATAGCGTATTGCTTCGGCAAATGGTTATGCTCTTTTGAGAAAGGAATGTTGTTGGAAGTAATAATTCATGACCGGACGGACACGGTGTTGGAGAGCCATCAGCGGTGTCTGGTGAGCGGGTTCTCTCCGTCTGTGTCGTTAGGGCTTTGCCGTTGTAGATGTACAAGGGTTGTGACTTTGGGGTACTTATCACATACTTTTGGAAGCCGGACTCTGGCTATTCTCGTCTTAAGAACGGTCAAACCGCACTGGGAGCGGAGAGATGGCGAGAGCAGTGTGTACCCTCCAAGTTAGCGAACTGGATGGAGGTGTATTGTGCTCTCGGGTGGCGGAACCCCGGTTTTGGTGAGAGGATCCAAGGAAAGATAGTCATATGCGTGCTTTAGTGTTGTATATGTCGTGTGATTGGGAAGCCCCAGCTGGGATAAACCGCTTCGAATCGTCGTGTTCCTCGGATATGGAAACATAACCTTGTCCTCTACATCGTACTTAATGAAACTTAAATTGGATACTTGTTGGTTCCTTTCATGGATGGTTTATTACCCTGTTGTCGGGTACAAAGGTAAGGGGTACCCTAAACGTGTGATAATCTAATGCTTAACATAGCAACTATTTTTAAGGTGGGATCCGATCAACGGTCCGAGTCAATGAAGGAAGGCCCATCACGCCTCCGCCTCGACCTCGACTGTCGGACAGGGGTCGAACGAACGACCCCTCCGCCTCCGCCTCGACCTCGACTGTCGGACAGGGGTCGAACGAACGACCCCTCCGCCTCCTCCTCGACCCCTCGAATGACGGACAGGGGGTCGATCGAACGACTCGCGCGCAGGAGGCTCGGTCAGCTCACCTGCTCCCGGTATGGGTTAAAGGGGATCCAATGCGCCTACCTGCCCCCGCCTAACGCCGTGGGCGCCCACTACCGCAGTCAAATCCACCAACTCGCCGCCCATGCCCGGGACCTCTGTCAACCGTGTGGCCGCTGTAGCCACGTCGCAGGTACGGAATCCAGAGGCACCCCCTCGAGCCATGAACAGGACAACCCTCGACTGTGTCTTCAGGGATACGACAGGGTCACGCCAGCCTCGACCCCCCTCGACCAGGGGGCTCGATCATCGTCTCCAACCACTCCAACATGGCTCCCGTCCACTCCGTCCCGCATCAACTGTGGGACTCGTACCCGTCTGCAGAAGGCCGACCGCACTGCACCATGACGTTCGGCAGCGTCTAGTCTGCCATCACCATGCCCTGGAGCCCCAGAAGGACAGGGAGGACACGCTGCTACAGCGGTCAACGTCCCACCGCAAGCATGGAGCACGAACACGCCTCCCATGCTGCTACAGTTTAGGACTCTGTACTCCTGTATCTCCCCTTGATCTATAAAAGGAGACGCCAAGATAGATGAAAAGGGGGGCTGATCAACATCGGCTTAGACATTCAAACATCAGCTCTGACCCGCATACACCACACACCCGATTGCTTGATCAACATCTCAAGCAATCAACCGACCACCTAGGATAGTCCTGCTAGCCCTAGGCCTCAGCTCATCCTGAGCACCTCTGTGTAAACCTGCTTGTACCCCCCTTGTACGAGCACTTCGGTGCAAGATAATGCAATCCATCCTCGCCCGCTGGACGTAGGGCCTTCTGCGCCCGAACCAGGATAAATCTTGTGTTCTTCTTTCATCACGTCTGGGAGAGGGAGCACGCAATATACAAATTTACTAGCCGGTGGTCTTGACCCCCTGGGTTATAACACCAACAGTTGGCGCGCCAGATAGGGGGCTTTGCGTGTCGATCAACTCCTAACTACTCTCCCAGATGGATTCCACGATCCCGTCACTTCCATTTGCCACCATCATCTGGTTCGGGAGCCTAGAGTTCATGTCCACGGGCCACGGCCACGACATGGTTCTACTCTCAGGTAGTGGCATGGATAGCAGCAGCTCCGGTACGCCGGGGCCAAGGAGGACCAGACGACGGTCCCACCACTCGCGCCTCTCGTCTGCGACCAGGGGGAGGTGCGAACGATGCCGCCGTACTCTTCACCGTGCGGATTCCGAGATGCTAGACGCCATGTCCCCGGCCCCGGCTGGTGACACAGTTCCTCCCTTCGGGAGCCTGTTTGACCCATGCTTGCGGGTCGAGGGCGGGTACCTCGCTGAGCCTGACTTTGGCTTCGCCACACCATCATCTCAAAGGGTCCCCATGGCTTCTCCGACATACTCGGCCGCGCCGCCGCGCAACCTGTTTCCACACGGGCTCTACAACAACGCCAGACTCTTTTCTGCTTTTGTAGACCCGCAGGTGCAGGCACGTTACGGGTCCCGAGGGAACCTGCTACGTGCGACCATCAGCCTCGTCACCACTCCTTCACCAGACGAGCGCCCGGAGCCACGACGAACCCCGATCCCAGGGTACTACACCTTGGGCATGATCCGGCGACGGCTGGAGGAGGAGCGTAGGGGATCTTTCCCCAACTTCTACCACGGCTACCCCGACTCGGACTCCCCCGACGAGGGTTACGATCCCACGTAGGAGTGCTTCCACCTCATCGATCCGGTCAACTCCCAGGACGACATCAACGACGCCGCGACCACAGATGAAGGAGGAGGGGGCAATGCTACCCCGGTGTGAGACGTCGCCCCCCAGTTCCAGTCGAAGCCGATCCACCTCAGGACGCCCAGATCGTGCGAGTCCGAGAGCTGCTCGCCAAGCTCGAGGAGGAACGCCTACGACTTTAGCAACTCGAGCACGCCCTCGAGCGAGATCATGAGCGCCCACAGGGTGTGGGAGCCCGCGGTCGGGCCCGGGAAGTCCATCGACAGATCATCAACGAAGGGGCGAACGAGCGCCGCATCTACAACCGCGCTAGCCAGAACGTCGTGGCAGCCGCGATGCTACTCCGTGACATGCCAGCACCATCGACGCCCCATGCGCAACGCATTAGAGATGAAATCCAGGGGCTCCTCCAAACCGCGATCGTTCAGCAGGCGGAGAGCTCGGCCTCGAGACGCAGAGCAGCTGCTTCCGAGCGGCGGGACGTGCCCCCTCGACAAGATCGAGAGGTATCTGTCCACCGAGACAAGGCGCCCAAGGCGGAGCGGAGCGGCAACCAGTTCGAGACCGCATCCTCGACGATCGACAACCGCGAGACTCGCGATACGACATCAACGACAACAAACGACGCCGACACGGTGACGCTGAGGCTCGAGGTTATAGTGCTCATCAAGGTGGGCGCTACGACAACAACGAGGATCAACGTCAATCCCCGGAACCACCAGGGCCACGAGTCTTCAGCAAGGCAATCCGGCAAACCGCCTTGCATGTTCGTTTCCGTCCACCCACCAGCCTGGTCAAGTACAACAGCGAAACCAAGCCGGAGCTCTGGCTTGCTGGTTTCAGGCTGGCATGTCAGCTAGGAGGAGCCGACGATGACCACGTCATCATTCGGCAACTCCCGCTCTTCCTCTCCGACACCGCTCGAAGATGGTTCGAGGAACTCCCCCCGGACTTGATCCATGGCTGGCCCGACCTGGTCACGATCTTCGAGGGGAACTTCAAGGGCACCTACGTGCAGCCAGGAAACTCCTGGTATCTCCGCAGCTGCAAGCAGAAGCCAGGGGAAACCCTCCGCGGCTTCACCCAACGGTTCTCCAAGCGACGTACTGAGCTAACCCGCATCTCCGACCACGACATCATCACGGCGTTCGTCGCCAGGACAACCTGCAAGGAGTTGGTGCGGGAGCTGGGACGGAATACCCCCAAGACCGCCAACGAGCTCATGGACATCGTCGCCAACTACGCAGCCGGCGAGGAAGCCGTTGGTGCGTTCTTCTATGCATCCCCCGACAAGGGGAAGGCCAAGGCGGATGAGCCCGGGGGCTCGAACAACGGGTCCAAGAGGAACAACAACAAGAAGAAGAAGAAGAAGAAGAAGAAGAACCAACTGGGTCGACGCGATGTAGAGCCCGATGATCTTGTCGCTGTGACAGACAAGAAGAAGCCTCGAGGTCCCCCTCTCGAGGGGGGCGTCTTCGACAAGATGCTGAAAGAGCCCTGCCCCTATCACAAGGGACCGGCCAACCACAGCCTCGAGGACTGTCGCATGCTCAAGAAATGCTTTGACTCTCTTGGCCTCAAGAAAGACGACAAGAAGGAGGATGCACAAGACGGGGGCGATGGCAAGAACGAGGGCTTCCCCGAGATTCACGACTGCTACATGATCTACAGGGGACCCTCGACTCGACTCAGCACGCGTCAGCGCAAGAGTGAGCGTCGGGAGGTCTTCTCCGTTCGAGCTCAAGCTCCTCGATACCTCGACTGGTCACACGTGCCGATCACCTTCAATCAAGATGACCACCCCGAGCACGTCCCCAACGTAGGGTCTACCCACTCGTCATCGACCCAATCATACTCAACACCCGCCTCACCAAGGTACTTATGGATGGGGGAAGCAGCCTCAACATCATCTACGTCGAGACTCTCGACCTCCTGGGGATCCCAAGGACCATGCTCCTACCCAGCGCAGGGGGATTCCACGGGATCGTTCCAGGGAAGAAGGCACTCCCAATCGGCTGCGTCAAGCTACCCGTCTGCTTCGGTACCCCCTCAAACTTCCGGAAGGAAGATCTGACCTTCGAGGTGGTCGCGTTCCATGGCATCTACCACGCCATCATCGGTCGACCGGGGTACGCCAAATTCATGGCGATCCCGAACTACACCTACCTCAAGCTAAAGATGTCGGGGCCCAAGGGAGTCATCACCGTCGACACCTCCTATGAGCACGCTTACGACTGCGACGTTGAGTGCATGGAAAACGCCGAGGCAATCGAGGAGTCAGCCATCCTCGCGGCCCTCGACGACTTCTCCAAGGAGATCCCCTACCCCAAGCGGCACGCCGACAACTTCAAGCCCGCGGAGGACACCAAGACCATCCCGCTTGACCTCGGCCACGCGGATGGGAAGGCGCTGACGATCAGCGCCACCCTCGAGCCCAAATAGGAAGCCGTGCTCGTCGACTTTCTCCGCGCGAATGTTGACGTGTTTGCGTGGAGTCCCTCGGATATGTCGGGCATTCCAAGGGATGTCACCGAGCACTCCTTGGACATCCGGGCCGGATCCAAACTGGTGAAGCAACGGCTGCGCCGCTTCGACGAGGAGAAGCGCAGAATCATCGAGGAGGAGGTCGACAAGCTTTTGAAGGCCGGATTCATCAAGGAGGTACATCATCCCGAGTGGTTAGCAAATCCTGTACTTGTCAAGAAAAAGAATGGAATGGATAGGATGTGCGTAGACTACACTAGTTTAAATAAAACATGTCCCAAGGTTCCTTTTCCATTACCACGTATTGATCAAATAGTAGATTCCACTGCGGGATGTGAAACTCTCTGCTTCCTTGATGCGTATTCTGGCTATCACCAAATAAAGATGAAGGAGTCCGATCAGCTCGCGACTTCCTTCATCACCCCCTTTGGCATGTTTTGCTACCTCACTATGCCCTTCGGTTTGCGGAACGCCAGGGCCACATATCAACGATGCATGCCACCCGGTTACTGTGGTCTCATCTTTCCCCCTCGGGGAGATAATCCAGAACCGGGAGGCGTCTGGAAGAATCGCCAAGTGGTCGGTCGAGCTCATGGGGGAAACTCTCTCCTACGCCCCTCGGAAGGCCATCAAGTCTCAGGTATTGGCAGATTTCATTGCAGAATGGACCGACACCCAACTACCCCCGGCGCAAGTTCAGACCGAGCTCTGGACCATGTACTTCGACGGATCGTTGATGAAGACGGGGGCAGACGCTGGATTGCTGTTCATATCACCCTCCGGGGTCCACATGCGCTACGTCATCCGCCTCCACTTCCCCGCCTCCAACAACATAGCCGAGTACGAGGCTCTCGTCAACGGTTTGCGCATCGCCATCGAGCTCGGGGTTTGACGCCTCGATGTTCGAGGGGACTCGCAGCTTGTGATCGACCAGGTGATGAAGGCCTCAAGATGCCACGACCCCAAGATGGAAGCCTACTGCAAGGAGGTCCGAAAGCTCGAGGACAAATTCTATGGCCTCGAGCTCAGCCACGTCGCCCGTCGGTATAACAAAGCTGCCGACGAGCTGGCCAAAATCGCGTCCACCCGAGGCACGATTCCTCCCGACGTCTTCTCGAGGGACCTTCACAAGCCGTCCGTCGACCTAGGCTCGGGGGCTCCTGCTCTCGAGCAAGGGGTCGATCCTTCCTCCTCGACCGATCCTCCCTCGAACGGAGGAGAGGTCATGGAGATCGACGAAACAAACGCAACACCAACCCCCTCGACGGACTGGCGCACACCCTACCTCGAGTATCTGATACGGGGCGAGCTCCCAGAGGACCGCATCGAAGCCCGATGCATAGCCCGACGCGCCAAAACCTACGTCTTGTATGGGGATGGCCGCGAGCTGTATCGATGCAGCCCTACCGGTGTACTTCAACGTTGCCTCACCCTCAAGGAGGGGAGGGCACTACTGAAGGACCTACACTCGGGGGCTTGCGGCCACCACGCGGCGCCAAGAACGCTGGTGGGAAGCGCCTTTCAACAAGGCTTCTACTGGCCAACAGCCGTCCACGATGCTACCAAACTTGTTCGATCTTGCAAGGGATGTCAATTCTACGCCAGGCAGACCCACCTACCCGCCCAAGCTCTTCAGACGATACCCATAACTTGGCCATTCGCAGTATGGGGGCTCGACATGGTCGGCCCCCTGAAGAAAACAAAAGGTGGCCACACCCACCTCCTCGTGGCCATAGACAAGTTCTCGAAATGGATCGAGGCTCGACCCATCGCCAACATCCAATCTCGACAAGCTGTGTTGTTCTTCATCGACATCGCCCACCGCTTCGGGGTCCCCAATGTCATCATCACCGACAATGGCACGCAGTTCACCGGCCAAAAGTTCCTGGACTTCTGTGACCACCACAACATCAAGGTGAACTGGTCCGTAGTCGCCCACCCTCGAACTAACGGTCAGATCGAGCGTGCCAATGGCATGGTTTTGCAGGGACTCAAGCCAAGGATCTTCGACCGGCTAAACAAACATGGCAAGAGATGGGTAGATGAGCTACCCTCTGTCCTATGGAGTCTCAGAACGACGCCAAGTCGAGCTACAGGGTTCTCCCCGTTCTTCTTGGTCTACGGGTCCGAGGCCGTCCTCCCCACTGACCTCGAGTACGAGTCCCCTTGACTAAAGGCCTACAACGAGCAAGCCAACACAGCAGCCTGAGAGGACTCCCTCGACCAGCTCAAGGAAGCCCGGGACGTGGCCCTCTTCAAGTCAGCAAGGTACCAGCAGACGCTACGGTGCTACCACGACAAGCACATACGCAAAAGGGACCTCAAAGTCGGTGACCTCGTGTTGCGCCGTCGACAAAGCAACAAGGGGCGTCACAAGCTGACGTCACCTTGGGAAGGACCCTTCATCGTGGCAGAGGTGCTAACGCCAGGGACTTACAAGCTGAAGAACGACAAGGGCGAGATCCTCACCAATGCATGGAACATCGAACAGCTACGTCGCTTTTACCCCTAAGGCCTCGAAGCCTTGTACATTTTCTACATTATGTACATTTATCGCATTATGAATGAATAAAATGTTCTCGAAATACATTTCACATTCGTTCATAACTTTGAGGTAGCCTCGACTCTGCTTCGGCAAAGTTAAACCTCCCTCGGGGCTGATAGGGGGGACCCCCCTCCTAAGCTCCCTAAAAACCCGAACGTTTTTTCGAAACTCAACCTTCTCTTTCCATCTTCGCCCTGAGTACGCTTCACGGCTAAGTAAAAAACGCCTCGAACTCCCTAAGGGTCGAGGGCCGTCAAGCCGGGGACTCTCCTACGCCTTAGGGCTATGGTACCCCCACTCGCTCCCCCCTCCAGGGATACGAGCGTGCGTCGAATACTTAGTCCACAAGCAATGACTCAGGGAAAGAGAAATAGAGACAGCTCAAGAAATAAAAACACCCAGATGCATCTTGAATAAAATGCATTAAAGTTAAGAAGCCCCCAGGGGCTCGACATCATATTGTCACAAAAGCTAATCTATACATGGACCTTCTTGTCCAGATTTGGCTCACAGGCCTCGACTACTCATCGCCATCGCCGTCCGGCGGGGGAAGCACCTCGGCCTCGAACAGCTTCGCCAACTCACCGTCGGGCACCTCTACAGCGTCGATCAGCTCATGGCATCTCCCCATGTTCGCTTCATCGGTTAGCTCCGGGTAGACGACAAAGCCGCTGGCGACGACATCGAGGTTGTAGATGTAGCCCGAGCGGACAACCGTGAGCGCCCGCTTCACGCCTATGTGAAGGGTGGCACGGACCTGCTCCGTCACTTCACGGGTCGCGGCGAAGAGCCGACGCAAGAGGGAATCTCCGCGCACGTCTCCCGCAACCGGCAGCTCCGGCTCGACACCCATGCCGTCGCAGAAAGAGGAGATGGCGTCCCCAAGCCTCCCGTTCAGGCTCGTCTCCGCCTCGAGGAGGTTCTGAAGACTGGTCAGATCCTCGTGGGCTCGAGCCTTGTCCCCTTCGAGTTCTGCCAGAACAAATAGAGGACCCCGTCAAAACCAAAAAAGCAGGGAAGGGTCGAAAACAGGCAAGCTTAATAATATCCCTAAAAAACTCACCTTTGGTGTGTGCTTCCAAGGTGACGTAGTCCTCCTCAGCCCTCTGAAGTTGGTGGCGGACGTCGACAAGCTCTGCAGCTTGGTCGCTGCTTTTAGCCCGGAGGTCCTCGATGATCTTGCTAGTACCATCGAGGGCCCTCTTCTGGTTAGCCGCCACCTCCCCCAGAGCGTCGCGGTTGCGGGAGACGGTGTCAACATCCGCCTGGAGTTCCCGGACCCACCGCCTGGAGTCCTCCTCAGCCTTACGTCGGGCCTCCTGGGCAGCATCTCGCTGCTGCCCGACCTCGGCGACCTCCTTGAAGGCGGCCTCGGCCCTCGACCGCGCCCGGGAGGCCTCCTCCTGGTCGGCCTTGGCCCTCTCCTGCGCGGCCGCCACCTCGACCTTCGCCTGGGCATCCTCGACCTCCGCCCTCTCCAATGATGCGCGGAGGGTGGGGAGCTGCTCCTGCGCCCGGAGGATGAATTGGGACTTATCATACGACCTCGCCCTCAACATCTGACAGGGATAAAAAGGAAGGTCATCAAAAAAGAACAGCAAAGTGACACAAGCAAGATCAAAGAGAGAATGAGGCTTACTTCCATCCCCCGGTACAAGTACGTGGAAGCAACCTCCGCCGACAGGCGTACCACATGGGCAAGCCACGCCCAGAACTCCTCTAGGTGCTCCCACTCCCTGAGCTCGGCTTGATCGTCGAGCTTGAAGAAGGTGCGCCCAGGGTCTTGGGGGTCGGCCAGCTCGAGGGGTTCCTGCCCCTAGAGCCTGCTGCGGCGGTCGATCCTCTCCTTGACCTCCCGCATGATGCCTTGGCGCATCTCGGGGCCACCCCCGTGGAGCATCACCCGCTCCGCCAGAGTGGGGAAGGGAGCCGCCCCCTCGAGCTGGGCACTCCTGACCTCGGAGTCATCTTGCGGGGCCACCGCCGGCCCCTCCTGATCATCGCCTCCAGGCGGAAGAGGTCCTCACCGTGAGAATAACCCTGCGTGGTGAAGAAAACACACGTTAGCACTCAATGTCATAGGCTCGCCGCGGTCCCCTCCCTCCACGTCAACTAAGTTAGAGGGAGGATCACCTCGAGAAGACGACTGCCCGACTTCGACGACAGGCCGAGCAGCCGCCTCGGACATTGTCATGTCCGCCGCGCTACTTCCCTGCAGCGCCACGACAGCCCCCTCCGGCTCCGACCGGAGGATCGTCACCACCACCATCTCCGCCGCCGTCGCTGTCTCCTCCACGGGCGTCGCCTCGAGCCCCTCGGCCCGTCCTCCCTCCTCGGTAGGCTCGGGGAGCGGCGCCGAGGCCCCTTCGATAGGGGTCTCCATCGACGGCGGCACTTCCGGCGCAGCGACAATCGCTACCTCCTCTTGCTGCGCCTTCTCCTCGCGCTCACGCCGCTAACGCGCCTCCCACAACGCGAGGTTCTCGGGCCACCGCTTCGGCGCCGGGCGCTCCAGCGTCTCTTCATCACCGGCGGAGGTCAGATCGACCACCTCCATCTCTACAGCGGCTTGGGAATCAACCCCCTTAACCACGGCCATCGTCGACGATGGCTCCACGCCTTCCGAGGCTGCTGGCGCGCCCCCCTCCGACGGGGCGGTGAGCACAGCCTCGACCGCCACTCCGGCGGACCCTGCCGATGCGACGGGTCGACCCGCCTCTTCCTCCGCTCGAGTTCGCTCCGCGGCGGCCTGCGCCTGCCCATGCCCTATCGCCTCCCGCGCCTTGGCCGCCCACGCCGCCTCTGGGACGAGGGTCGAAGGGGATGGGGCGGCAGGACTGGCCACGACAGTCATCTTGGCCGCGACCTCCGCCTTTAGCCTCTTGGCCGGGGTAGGGGTCGCGCCCTCCGACTAGCGCTTCACCCTGAAAAAGGAACTCATACGCGACGGTAAGCACAAGTCATAACCAACGAAAAATAGTCGGGATCGACAGGGGGGCAACTTACCCCAGCGGAATCATGGGGGTCCGACCAGTGAACCTCGAGCCGCTCGGGGGCTTCCGCGAGGCACGTCGGGAGCCACTTCTCCCGCCGGCGCTGGCCGCGGCAGGGGTTGAGGCTGCTCCCGGCACCGTATCCTTGGCAGGGGCCAACGGCGTCTTCGTCGCCACCGTCCAGGTCTCCTCCCGGGTCGACGGGCCGGATGCCCGTGCGCTCGACCGAGTTGGCACCAGGGGCGTGCTCGACCGACCCCTCGACGGGGACCGCGATGAACGGCTACGCGTCTGCCGCGGCACTTCACCTTGAAGAGCCGCGGGGCGCTCGTCCTGCGACTCAATCTCGACAGCTGGGGTCGACCTCAACGTCGACCCCTCTCCTCCTCCAGTACTGGCGGCCGCCCCCTGACGCATGGCCACCGCTCTTTCTTCCTCGAGCCCTCGCTGTGGCTCGGCCTCCTCCTCCTGCTCCGGCTCCTCTTCCTGCACAATGAACAATACCCGTCAAGACCAAAATAATGGTCACAACCCTACACCACTATGCCATGCCGCCAACAACCTCGCCACTGCTCGTCTCCTCATCCACATCCTCCTCTGAGGGGACTCCTCCTCGGAGAGGTTGGCCTGCCTTTGCCGTGCTCGGCGTCGTTCACGCTCCTCCCTCTCTCGAGCCTTTTTGCCCTTATCCCTCTTGGCCTTGTCCTTGGTCGTCTTGTCCTACTCGGCCTGCAAGCGTCTCGCCTGGGAGTCGTTCCGCTCCTCTTCACCGACGGTAGCCATTTCCAGTAAACGACATTCCCTTGAGGAACGCGAGGCGTGGTCAGAAAACAGGCAAAAGGGGACGGATAAGATGAACAAGGGGGCATTAACAGGGAAAGGGGTCGTACCAGCTGGACGTGGCCCTGGCCAGGCATCATGGGGACGCTGGCAACGTTCTCCACCTCGAACGCGCCGACGAAGGAGGCTCGTACTCGGCGGACCACCCTCTCGAGGGGCAGCTCATCCTCCACGAGGAGACACCCCGTGAGATCCGCCCCCGGGTGCATCTCGTCGAGGCGTCACGGGCGAGCCATCAGCGACACGACTCTCCGCTGATGGAACGCCGATGCCACGATGGCCACCGTAAGTCCCGCCTTCTTCAGACGGGAGACCGCACTGAGCAGGTGGTCGAGGCGCTTCTGCTTCTTCTGCTCGACGCCGTACCTCCAGCAGTCGAGCCTCGAGTCGATCGTCCAGCCGGTGTAGGCGGGGAACAAGCCGTCGTTGTTTCTCAGGTAGAACCACCCGGAGTGCCATCCGGAATGGCTCGATGTGAGCTTTGCCGGGATCCAGCGCTCCGTCCTCTTGAGGGAGATGCTGCAACACCCCGCCCTGACCGTCCTGCGGCTGCCGCTCCCGACCGAAGCGGTGAACAAGCTCGCCTCGAACAGATGGAGCCATAGCTCCCAATGTGGCTCCATCCCCAGGTATCCTTCGCACACGGCGGTGAATACTGCCGCATGGCAGATGCCATTGGGGGAGAGGTGTTGGAGCTCCACACCGTAGTGGTGGAGGATCCCGCGTAGAAGACGGTTAGGGGGGATCCCAGCCCCGCCCGGTGGAAAGCTTCGAAGCTGACCACGTAACCTTCCGGCGGGTTGGGCTCACGATCCTCCCTCAATGGAACCATCCACTCCGGCCGGTCCGCGGAGGTGATAGGCCGGAGAAGGTCACTCTCCACCAAATCTCCCAAGCGTCCCACGGTCGCCGACGACGGAAGCCAGGCGTCAGGGCCGCGCAAGCTGTAAATGGCCATCGGAGCAGGGAAGCGGATGCGCTCGGATGCGGGGGTGGAAGGTATGTTGCCAATCTCTCCTCTCCCTACTCTCGCGCACGCAGAGATCCGGCTCAGTGGGTGACGAAGGCAACGGCGAGAGGAAGAAGACAGGGAAGGCAATGGCAAGCGTGCGGAAGCCAGACCCCCACCCCCAGTATTTATAACCAGAAGCCCAACGGGCGGATCCGACGAAAAGGCAAGTAAGTCTCTCATTTAATGCACTCACCTACCGCCTCCTCGTATTCCGTAAGATAAGCCGCACCCGTCGTGTCATCGGGCTCCGCGCCGCACGCCTCGCCGCACCCTATGCCTGCTACGGCCGCAGTCGAACAGACATCTCCTAAAAAGATGCGCCTACGGCGGACAACGTGCGACAAGTGGACGTTATCTTTGGAGGTAAGCAACGGACGTCGACCCGTCCGTTAAAATCTCGAGGGAGCGAAGGCTGGCCCTCAAACAGGGTTCGATAGCCGCCCTCGAGTACCTGAGGTCAGGGAGGACCCAGGGTTACGGACTCCGGTTCACCCCCAAATCTCGAGGGGGCAAAGGCTGGCCCCATGAACAGGGTTCCACAGCCGCCCTCGAGTACGCGAGTCAGGCATGACCCAGGAGGGGCCGACGCGAGCCCCTAGCTTGAGAACGAACTCTTGAGGCCCCCCGGGACATATCCAAGGCATAACCACGAAATACCCAAGGATCCCTTCGACGGGAGGCATCAGGCCACCGACTCTCATCGAACAGAGTTGGCACCTAGGTAATCCACGCGGTGTTTCTTGAATGAGAACGCCTCAGGGCTTCTATCGACCCCCTTCGAAGGGGGCACGAGTTCTCACTTGGATTTCACTTGAATTTATACCTGCTACCAGCTCGTAGAGGACTTCGAGGCTCGTCCTAACGAAGATAGCACGATGCTCTTCGCCCCACAATCCGAGCACAAGGATCCGTGGGAAGGACGCTAGGAGATAGTGAAAGCCCAGCCACACGAGGCTCGAGGGCTAGACTACGCACGGCACCCCTCGACGAAAGAGGGTCCAAAACACTCGTAGCCTGGCAGACAGAGTTGACCCCTCGATATGGCACTATGACTCCAGTTTAACCCTCGAGGGAGCGAAGGCTGGCCCTCGAAAGGGTTTCGACAGCCGCCCTCGAGCACCCCTTTCCCAAGGAAGTGAAACGCTCGTAGCCTGACAAGCGTAATGGACCCCTCGATAGGGCGCTATGATTCCAGTTAATCCTAACCCCCCTCGATAGAATGCACATCAGAGAGGAGTCCCTAATCACTACTCTGGGGCCTCGGGGGCTACCTCGCGGAGAATCGAACCTCTTACTAACCCTGCAGATCATCAGCATAAACCTCTATGCGGATTTTCCTTATCCGCATAGAGGCTCGGGGCTACTGTCGGGTACAAAGGTAAGGGGTACCCTAAACGTGTGATAATCTAATGCTTAACATAGCAACTATTTTTAAGGTAGGATCCGATCAGCCGTCCGAGTCAATGAAGGAAGGCCCATCACGCAAAGGTTTCCTTCACCGGCAACAGAGACCGGTCGTGGGCCGACCCATTGCAGGAAAAACAGAAGACAGGATACCCCTCCGCATCTACCTCGACTGACGGACAGGGGTCAAACGAACGACCCCCCCCCCCCCCGCCTCCGCCTCGACCCCGACTGACGGATAGGGGTCGAACGAATGACCCCTCCGCCTCGACCTCGACTGTCGGATAGGGGTCGAACGAAAGACCCCTCCGCCTTCGCCTCGACCTCGACTGTCGGACAGGGGTCGAACGAACGACCCCTCCGCCCCCGCCTCGACCTCGACTGTCGGACAGGGGTCGAACGAACGACCCCTCCGCCTCCGCCTCGACCCCTCGAATGACGGACAAGGGGTCGATCGAACGACCTGCGCGCAGGAGGCTCGGTCAGCTCACCTGCTCCCGGTATGGGTTAAAGGGGATCCAATGCGCCTACCTGCCCCCGCCTAACGCCGTGGGTGCCCACTACCGCAGTCAAATCCACCAACTCGCCGCCCATGCCCGGGACCTCTGTCAACCGTGCGGCTGCTGTAGCCACGTCGCAGGTACGGAATCCAGAGGCACCCCCTCGAGCCATGAATAGGACAGCCCTCGACTGTGTCTTCAGGGATACAACAGGGTCACGCCGGCCTCGACCCCCCTCGACCAGGGGGCTCGACCATCGTCTCCAACCACTCCGGCATGGCTCCCGTCCAGTCCGTCCCGCGTCAACTGTGGGACTCGTACCCGTCTGCAGAAGGCCGACCGCACTGCGCCATGACGTTCGGCAGCGTCCAGTCTGCCATCACCATGCCCTGGAGCCCCGGAAGGACAGGGAGGCCACGCCGCTACAGCGGTCGACGTCCCACCGTAAGCATGGAGCACGAACACGCCTCCCATGCTGCTACAGTTTAGGACTCTATACTCCCGTACCTCCCCTTGATCTATAAAAGGGGACGCTGGGATAGATGAAAAGGGGGGCTGATCAACATCAGCTTAGACATTCGGACATCAGCTCTGACCCGCATACACCACACACCCGATTGCTTGATCAACATCTCAAGCAATCAACCGACCACCTAGGATAGCCCTGCTAGCCCTAGGCCTCAGCTCATCCTGAGCACCTCCATGTAAACCTGCTTGTACCCCCCCTGTACGAGCACTTCGGTGCAAGATAATACAATCCATCCTCCCCCGCTGGACGTAGGGCCTTCTACGCCCGAACCAGGATAAATCTTGTGTTCTTCTTGCATCACGTCTGTGAGAGGGAGCACGCAATATACAAATTTACTAGCCGGTGGTCTTGACCCCCTGGGTCATAACACCGACACCTGTTATCAATCATAAATTTAGATTGGTACTTGAGTAATCTTTTAAACGAATTAAATGAATTTCAATTTTTTTTATAAATGCTCATTTATGCAAAATACTTGATTTTTGCAAACCACCCCTTAAATCCTATGACTTGCATACCTTTTATCCACCAAATATTTTCTTTTGTCGGATAAGTCTTGTTGAGTACTCCCGTACTCAGGGTTTGTTAACCCTTGTTGCAGATGAAGTTCCAATGCGGTGTGTACAGCTTCGTGTTGTGTGACCGTAGCTAATGTTGAAGATCAGTCTTGGTATAACTCTTGGGCAGAGTACCTAGTTAGTTGTCTTATAATCTTTACCACCAGCTTGATGTAGTAATGACACATATGTTATATTTCTAAACTAATGGTTTGTAATATGACTTATATCTTCCGCTACTTTGATGTAAATTAAATTATTGTATTACTTCTGCAATGATTATAATGAGGATCCTGCTCGGAAAGAGGTGGATGACCTGTTGCAAAACGGCGACACCTGACAAATCTTTTAAGACTTGGATCATTTGTATTAGATTAAAGTTGGATGGACAATAATCCTTACAAGTGGGCCCTGTTCTTAGGAGGTTCTGCCACAACGACCCTGCAGCAACCAGCGTCCGATGAAGAGCACGGAGCACCTGAGCCACCACACCAGACACATACACATACACATACACATGGTAGGTAGAGCATATACGTACGCTCTGGTCCGTAGTAAACTTGCTGCAAATAAAATTAAAGATTAACTGTAGAAATATTTAATTTTTCATGAAATAAAATTATCTCAAACAACAAAACGGAGTACACCATTGCAAAGAGCTCGTTGAGACGATCAAAATTGATATATTATTTGCTATATTTGGAGCTCCGAATAAAAAGATATCAATTTCGCAAATTAAAAAGGAGCGTTGACATCATCGCTGACGTCAGCACTGCTACAGTGTCATGCAAAACCGTCTGGGAAACCGGTCTGGGTCCAAAAGTAAACTTTTTTAAGAGTTGGATGGTCAATATTATCCGTTTTTGAAGTTCGATGACCATTCTTGGACTTTGACAAAAGTTCGATGTCAAAAATAAACTTTACTCCTTTGCGGACGACAGCTTGCTATTTGGTATATTTGCCAGGGATGGAGGGTGCAATGGCTATTACTGCAGTGATGATCAGTCAGTATCTTATAAAGGATGTGCAGATGAGGTGAGGGTAGACATGAAACAAATTCTGAATGTACCCAATGAAGATCTAAATGGTAGGTGTCTTGGTATGCCTACTGATATTGGGAGTTCCAAAAATGGTTCTTTGAATCAAGTATTCTAAAAAGGTACTGTAAGAGTGTGGAATAGAATTGAAGGATGGATGGAGCAATGTTTATCTGCAGGAGGAAAGGAGGTTTTGATCAAGTCTGGCGCAAGCAAAGCAATCCCTACGTACTCGATCCATGCATGGCTTGTTTCAGATTACTGCGAGGCCTCTGAACACAATAATTCTTTGATTGATCCGAAAATTCTTGTGCGTGGAAGAAGCAAGAATGGCAAGGGGAAGCAATAACAGAGGAGCAGTTTCAGTCATTTGTAGAAATAAAGGAGTTTACCTCTTCCGTTATTATTGTCAATCTGTAAAAATCAGCCGCACAACAAAACAACCAAAAACAGCATCAGTCAGCTTATCAGCCACCACAACGATCCGACGAATAAGGCGTCTCTACCAGCATATTTAAACTTACAATTAAAGAATTTACGTACTACATTGCATGGAATGCTTCGGTTGGCGTGAAAGGGATCAACGATGAAGCTAAGGTACCTACCTTGTGCCATTAACATCACAATCCCGAACGAAATCTCAAATAGAAGAAGAAGAAGAAAGTTTCAATGGGCTATACTTTTTGTGCATGCATGAGAGGCTCACGATTTACCTAGCCTTATCATCTCTGCTATCGTCCGTCATCAGTGGAAGGTCAGGACCAGCCACGGCACTACGGTAGAAGCTATATAGCGTGCTGCGAAGCTTTGTCACTGACAGCAGAATCCGTGCCCTAAACAGTTTTAATTTTAAAACTTTTAAACTACAAAGTTGTAGATCACCTCGAGAACTTTTATATAAAATTTGTCTTCATTTAAGTTTATATGAAAAAATTATGAATTATTTTTTATATTAGATTTTTAGATTGTCCAATTTAGATTCGGATGAGACTCAAAACAAGTTTAGAGACCGGAATAACACAACTGAACACGTTTGAGGACCTAAACATTACATTTACAAGTTTAGGGACCTAAATCAACACAAGTTTAAGGGCTTCTGCACACTTTACTCAATTTTTTTTTACAGAAGCTTCGGTTGTGGTGAAAGGGATCAACGATGAAGGCAGCTTGTGTTGTGCCATTAACATCACGATTCGAAGGAGGAAATCTCAGATAGAAGACGAAGAAAGTTTACTTTTTGTGCATGAGAGGCTCACATTTTAGCTAGATAGATGTCTCTTATCTCTGGAGGATGTAGGCCGACATGTATGGCTCCTTGAGCAGTTGAGCCCACTGCTAACTTTGTTCTACCCTTTATTACCATCAATCATCAATAAAGTCCATCTTCCACTGAAAAAAAAAGCTGTGGACTGTGGGAAGCAGCGCAGGCGACCGCGATGACAGGCCGCAGCAGCCCACCAACCAAGCCTTACCCAATCCACGGGCCGCCGGCCACGGGCCACGGCGTGTGTGTGCCCGAGAGCCCGAGACCGACCGATAGAGCGTGTCCGTCCCACCGGCCACACGCAGAATCTTTAAAATTCGGCCCGGCGCCCCGGGGTGTCCTCCTCTCCGTGACGAATCCCTGGTGGAGCTCGGCGCGGGCGTGGAACGAATCGTCGTCCCCGTTGGCGGGTTGGCTGGCGGGCGAGCCCAAGGAAGCCGCCGCCCACACCCAGCCTGCTTCCATTCCATCGCCTCCTCCCTCGTAACGTAAACCTCTGCTCGTTGGTTGGCTGACTTGACGGCGGCACCAACGTTTCCATCGCCGCCTCGTTGCCTCCGCCCCAAAGCCCGCGCGCCCACCCCTCGTACGTATACATAACCCCGGCCACCACCGTGCCGTACAGCGCTCCCTCTCCCTCTAGCGCTCGCGGCGAGCCACCCCGCTCGCTCGCCTAGTCACCAAGCTATGGCCCTCCCGCCGTCCTCTTCGGCAGCAGCAGCGTCGTCGCTCTCCGCCGCGTCCGCTCAACCGACGCCGCCCCACCTCCACCTCCCTAGCCGCGCACCGGCGGGCCGTCTCCCGCTGCTCCACTTCTCGCGCGCCGCACTCCCGCCGCCGCTACGCGCCCGCATTCCGCGCACCAACGTCGTCCCGGCCCCGGGCACGGGCCGCGCGCTCCCGCCACCACCCTCCGCCTCCGCCTCCTCCTCCATAGCCGGCGGCGGCTTCGGCGCCGTTGATGACAACGAAGACGCCGCCGCCCACAGCCACCAAGGTGGAGATGACGTCGACGTCGCCGACGGCGGCGGAGGTGGCGAGGATGGTGGCGACGACGGCGGCCACAGCGACGACCACGGCGGCGAAGGTAGCGGCGGCGACGACACGCCCGGCGACGCCCGTGGGGAGGCGCTGTTCGTGCTGGCGCAGCTGGGGCGGAAGCTCGACAGCCTGCCGTCTGATCTCGCCGCCGCCATCGACAGCGGCCGGATCAGCGGCGACATCGTGCGCCGCTTCACCGAACTCGAGGCCAACGGCTTCGTCAAATGGCTCCTCGGGTTCCAGGGGTTCAGGGACAGACTCCTCGCCGACGACCTCTTCCTTACCAAGCTCGGTATAGAGCTCGGCATCGGTCTCGTCGCCAAGGTCACCTCTCACCTCGATCGGCACTCTCTCCTTTTCTAGTACAGTTTTTTTTTTTTTATCGACAACGTACGTGCACTGCACTAGTTTCATTAAGTACGTAGTTTCTACGTATTTATTTTTTATGAAAACTCAACAAATACTACTCCTGACAGTTCTGTAGTGATCAATTGCGTCGAGCTGTAATTTGACTCCTTTTGCTCTATATATACTCCTTTTGTTCAGTCTGCGGCTGAGTGGCAGAAGAGGGGGGACGATTTCTTCAAAGAGATTGAAGTTGTCATATCTGATGTGGTACGCCCGCCTAACTCTGCTTATCTCATAAGTATCACCCGACTTGCTTCAAGCTTCATTATGCCTTCGTTCTGCTACTAGTTCTCAACCGATCTATAGCGCAATAGATTGTTAGTCAGGACAAATCTGCACTTTCATCTTTGCAGCAACTGTATAAGGCCGGTTTATTTGGAGCTGAAATGTGAAAACTGGAAAAAAAATCTTATAAGTTGATAGTACTCATCCAAATTTTCACTTTACATCCTACAATCCCTGCCTGCCTGCATCTTTTTTAGCTTTGGCCATTATATGTTTGATAATATAAAGATTAGCTCTACGAACACTATCTACTCTTTATTGGTATAGTTTTATCAGTATCTATACTAGTAACACAAAATTACAACTACTGTAAAAGAAAAATAACCAAGGGAGATACTTTTTTTAAAATATGTTTTTATTCTGAATAGCCACTATTTATTCTGAATAGCCACTATGTAACAGAAGCTTTACCAGTGGGCTCTTTATCAGTATCTACATTTCGGTAGTGTTCTTTGTCAAACCGATGTTGGCTATCGCTGGGGAATATAACGGAAGACCTTAAAATCTATTCGTTATCAAACAGAACATATTTTCTGTGGTTTCACTTCACTAATTATGAAATACTCCACTATCTTACATCACATGATTTGTACCTTTCTACACTGAACATTTAAACTCTTCTGATATGGAATCTAATTCAGTTGCTTCTGATACTACCTAGGTCATGGCGATTGTTGCGGATGCCATGCTTGTCTATATTCCGGCTACAACTATTGGTTTAAAGCCTCCAGTTGCAAGAGATGCCTCAGCTATTGCCCAATTTTTCTCTAACTGCCCTGCTAATACTTTCCAAGTAAAGCAACCGTTTCCCTTTTCCTAGAGTTGAATGGACCCCTATTTCTTTCCCTTGTATTCGGAAACATGTTATGCGACTTTTTTGCAGATTGCTATGGCTGGAAGATCATACACACTTGTGCAGAGGATTGGAGCTTTTGTGGTAAAGTAGATTCATTTCATTCAATTGTTAACTATTTTATGATAAGCATAGTTAGCTGGATTTATTTGCAAGCCATGTTGATCAACTAACAGCGGCTGCTTTTCTTTAATTTCCAGAGGAATGGAGCAAAACTTTTCTTAGTGGGAAGTACTGCTTCTTTCGTAAGTTTGTTTATCTCCTATCTATTCTGTGATGATCTTCATTAGCAGTCTCTTTTGATCTTTTGCTAGAAAATTGTCATTCTCTTTTCTGAGCGATATACAGTTGAACATGATCCTGTTATGAAGAAAGATTTCTTCAGAACTGGAATTATCTGCTAGCAATATGTCACTGTTATGCATTGCATGCAATAATTATTTATGTGTTAGTTGGTTTCATCTCCCTGAATTAGTTCTGTAAGCTTGTAATGCCTATGAATTTGTCATCTTCCCAGGTTGGCACTACTGTCACCAATACAGTGCTCAAAGCAAAGGCGGCTATTGATAAGGACCTTACGGAAGAAGTCGTGGAAATTCCAGTTCTCCAAACTAGTGTTGCTTATGGTATATACATGTCAATTTCTAGTAACCTCAGGTAAACAGAGATCCTAAATATTTTAGCATACAGTACATACTTAAGCTTTTGAATTTATGACTGATTATCTTGTTTTGCTATGAGTAGCCAGAGGGAGTAAGCGTGTCAGTTGAATTTGCAATCTTGATTTCTCACAGCTGCGAAACATGTAGCAAATAGATACAGATGATGTTGATGTTAACAATTTGGTTTGACATTCACAGTTTCATTCTTATAACAAAATTTGTATACCTCATCAGGTATCAGCTTCTGTCTGGTGTGATCGAACAGAGGATCCTGGAGCCGTTGCTGCATAACCAGAAGCTAGTACTGAGTGCAATGTCCTTCGTCGTTCGCACGGGCAACACATTCCTTGGCTCTTTGCTGTGAGTATCATTTACCTCACCGGAAGTTGAAGTCTTGCATCCTGCTGTTGCTGTATTTTCTTACTGGTGAACTTTGTGAACAGCTGGATTGACTATGCCAGATGGATAGGTCTCCAAAAGGCTCACGACCACGAAGAGACATAAAAGTTCTAGCAGCTTGTCTGCATGTTCTTCTGCTCACGTCCCAGTGGGCATGTTCACAATACCACCGATGGCTTTGCCTGCCTCTAGAATGCTGCTCTAACGCCCCCCCCCCCCCCCCCCCCCCCCCCTATATATATAGGACAAATCCCAATTTTGTTTGGAAAACCACAAGTAGGGATATATCCGTCGAATTCACGTATGCAACGACAGCGTCGTTTTACCCCTCAACTTTTTCTTTTCTACTAGTTTGCAACATGCAACAAGGGCTGTCATTGTTCAGAATTCAAATATATGCTACGTCGGGAATTCCAAGCGACTTCCTAAACTCTAGGAAGTTTCGCTTGTCCTGTTTCATCTGTATGTATACATTGTAGCCTTGTTGTATTTCCTCAATGCCTTGACTGTTTTGTCGGTTACAGTTCTTGACAATTGTTGCAGAGATTCTGTCGGAGTATATTCAGTGTCGCCTTAGGGCATGTACAACAGTTAGACGGCTGATGTCGGTATGTTCTCGAAATTTACAATATAGACGTCTAAATAGACAGCTCGTACAACTCATAGACAACTGATGTCTATAAATCATTTAATACGATTGCATGTAGCCATGATCAATTATGAATATCATTCTTATGTATCATTGTGTTGCTAATTGGTATAGAACAATCCTTCAAAATAAAACATATATACTAGATATAATGTAATATAGTATATTTCATAAATCAAAATTAACATATGTCTTATCCCTCATAAATCAAATATACAAGACATGGATGGTTTACACGCTTGTTGCCTGTATAGGTGCGTATAATAATTGTATTCTAGATGTATTTCTCCTTTTATTTTTCTATAGAAAAACGGCAAGGTGCCATGGGATGGGAATAATAATTCATATCTCGTTAGAATAACCACCCGACAACAAGATCGATGCCTATAGAATTTTTTTGAAAACGTGCGCAGCACGTGTCGTATTAAGAGAATAAGGAGTTCGGATTACATGCCGTTGGGTCGAAACGAGGTGCAACAACCCCGACGGTCTTAACACATACACATATCGCCGACTCTAACGGCGCCGCTAGGGTAGTGATTCCGCTAAAGTATGGGTTTGGCCTCAGAGAGAACACAGACAACAACAGCAAAAAAAACCAATTACAGGGAGGCGAGAGCTGTCGGCGACTTAAACCCTGCCGCAATCCAGCCCGCCGCCTCTTCCCGAATCCTTAGCACCACGGCAGCTTGATCGCAGGCGGCGCTGGTGCAGGAAGCTGTACTGATCAGATCGAGAACTGGAGGGCGGAACGAACCAGACCATGGCGGAGGGCAGCGCGGCTCCGGCTACTCAACGTGCTGCCTTGCAGCCTTGCCGGATCGTCGAGAGCGGCGGCGGAGGGGTCGGAGGCGGACACGAATGAATTGGCGAGGGCGGCGGCGAGTTTAGAGGAGGCCACACCTAGATCCTGGTACAACGTTCCTCTATTTGGCGAGGGTCTTGGAGCACGAGCCCCTGCCGTCGCCTCATGAGACGATGGGGGCGTCGTCTCCTCACCAGACCAGGGTGTTTTGTGCAAAAACTACAAGACACAGACAACATTCGACGGCCCGTTGTACGTGCCCTTACTGCAGATTCGTTCAACATGCAATTAGAAATTTGTGATCCGACTTTGCTACTACAGTATTATCTTCTTCACGGAACAGCTACTCTACATGCAAATAACAGATATCGCTAGAATTCAATATTCCGTTCCTATTAACATTGAATTATTTATTGTCTTGTCTTGTTTATGAACCATATGCATCTGATAGCATCATTGCCGTTTTGTAGCTAGGGTGATCCATTATTTAAAATAATAATAATAATAATAAATAAATTAATCACTACATATAAATGTAACATGCGGATACACTGCATATGTTGCGTAATGCAACACGATTAAACTAAAGATACCTAAGAACAAGGAAGTTCCTCTTATGATTTTCAAGTAGTGTATCCGGCCCATCGAATGGACAGGATTCTCCACAACCTATTTATTAGTACTAGGTACTACCTCCGTCCGTGAAAGAAAGTAACTATAGGCGTGCTAGTCAATGTATGTTTAACTAACTTTATTTTAAATACCATTAGCATTTAAATCTCTAAATAATTTTATTATAAAAATATATTTTATAACTAATATAATGATATTGATTTTATATCATGGATGTTAACGTTTTTTATATAATAATAATTAAAGTTCAAACTGTTTGACTTATAGAATTGTATTATTTAGGCCGTTGCTCAGTGCAGCACAGGACCTCCGGAACGGATGGCTTCAGTAGCTGTCCGACCACCCTCCCACAATCGCGATTCTGGCCCACTGGAGCTTCCACCGGCCCAGCTCCACCCCATCTCACGCTCGCAATTTAATTTGGTCCACCGGCCCAGCTGCACCCGTCCCACGCTTGCTATTAGCAAACCGGCCCAGCTGCAGACCGGTCGTTAGGTAGTTGATTTTTTCTTTTTTCGTTTTTTCTATTTCGTTTTTTTATATATTTTCTTTTTATTTTCCCATTTCTTCTCTATGTTGTTTTACTCTTCTTTTTCTTTGTTTTTTTATTTTTCTTTTTACTTTTCCTTTTCCTTTTTCATTTTGTTTTTCTTTTTGTTCTTTTTCTTTTTATTTTGTGCGGTTTTATTCTTATTTTTATTTTTTGATTCCTTTGTGTTTCTATTTTTCTTTTATTTTCTTTCCTTCTTTGATTTATTTGTTATTTTCATTTTTATTATTTTTCTTTTTTATTTTTTATAAAAGTGAGCACGCGGTACGTATGTTTTTTTATTTTTTATCTCCATGTGTACGTACGCTTGTTTTTTCCTTTTCCTTTTTTGTTATGCTCTATTGTTTTTTGTTATCTTTTATTTTTTAAAGGAGAGCACGCGGTACGTATGCATGTGTACGTACGCTCTATTATTTTATTTTTTCTATTATATTTCTTTTTCTTTTTCTTTTTCTTTTTCTTTTATTTGTGTTTCCAACTGAGCTGGGCTGGAAGCACGGAACGGATCCGGTCCGACCCGACCAGTCGGATCCCGTCCGAAGGGAGCACTGACACCCCTGACCGCCTGGTGCACATGCACGTGAAAACAAACCACAGAGCAACATAGGTTTCTTTTTCTTGTAAGTTTCTTTTTTTTTCTTTTACTTTTATACGTGTTGTTCTATTCTTCTATTTATTTTTTAATTCTATTTACTTAGTGTGTTTCTTATTCTTTTTATTTACATTTCGATTTATTTTAATTTTTTTCTTTAACTAGGTGGTCTTTTATTCTTTCATTCACCTTTTTACATTTATTTTAATTTTTTTCTTTTTCCTACTTAATTATTTTTTATTCTATTTTGAGTTCTTTCTTCAATTACTTCTCTTTTCTCTTTTTCATGTAGATTTTTTATTTTTATTTTGCTCTGACTATTTTTATTTATTTTTATCTAACTGTGTTATTTTTTCTTTAATGATGGGATGTTTTTTATTGGATTTTAAATGATCCTATATTTAATAACAAAACGATTTCCCAAATATAACTCAACGTACGGTTGATACCTTTTCATTTCAAAATCGACCGGTCCTGCGTTCGAGCCTTGGAGTTGTTTCGTCTTTATTTTATTTATTTTTTAAAACATGCACTGTCCACGTTGGTGCGAAGCCTGGGCTGGATGCATACATGTGCAAAGTTGGGCCGGAAGTGCGGGATGGGCATAGTTGGGCCAAAAGCACGCATAGGAGCAAGCCGCGCGGGCACGGTGCGTAGCCTGGGCTGGATGCATACACGTGCAGAGTTGGGCCGGAAGCGCGGGACGGGGCAAAAGCACGCACAGAAGCAAGCCGCGCGGGCACGGTGATAAAAATGGGTGGGTGATCGGCGAACTGCTTACGGCCACCCTAGTCGGACGCTAATCGGTCCCCAGGACCTCTCTGCTGCCGCGCAGCTGATTCCGAGCGCAGGGCTCTCTAGCGCAAAAGGGGAGGGTTGAAGCCCAACTGGGCCCTACACCTTACAAAAGATAAAATGACTTATAATTTGGAAAATTTGGAAGAGAAATAATGTAAAAAATTAAAGTAAAATGCTTACACTGAGATAAAAAAAACATAAATTATCTATGTTTTTGTACCCAAAAATGCATTCCTATTCTAAAAAAAGAGAGAGCAATTACAATGCAAAAACATACCTATATACCTACTTAATTAATTTAATATTTAAGGATTAAAATTTCTGTCGTGGTACAACAACGAAGAAAGCTTGTCGTTCACTTGAGACTGTGGCAATGGAGATCTTCATAAAGAATGGGTGGTTATCTTCTAATAGGCTTAGTGCTTAATATGTCATCGAGTTTGAGTTTAACGCAAAAATATTCTGAGTTTTTATTTAGCCGGAGGCTGGTTTTGTAATAATAGATAATTATGTGCAAAATTCTTGCAGAGACCGAAATATAATTTCCTTTTTGTAAAGAATAATTTTGGTCTGCCAAGTGCCAACACTTTTTTATACAGTAAGTAGTCGTTATTATAATGCCCAAATTCTTTCCTATGCTTCTACTGCTCCGAACTCGATACATGGACATTGGTGCGGGTTCGGACTACAAGTCCTGTGTCGGTCCACTCTACCGTTTTATGCTCCGGCACTATGCGGGCTTCTGTAATCTGAGCCGGATAAAGTTGAGCCAAAAAAAAAAACAAATACGTGGCAGCCTACAACTTGTGCATCCAATCTGAGGTAGTTAAAGTTGGGCCCAATAGAAACAAATACGGAGTAGACGTGGCAGCCTACAACTTCTGCATCCAGCCCCCTCAAAAAAGGTTTGGTCATTGGTCCAAGCTCGACCAAAAGACTGAACTTACTGCATAAAAAAAAAGACTGAACTTACAGGCAAACACAAAATAATTGGACTTGACCATGCAGGCAAGCACATTTATACTGGGCTTTGGTTGATACACCCTGCTGCTGGGGCTGCCGTGACACAGGTGCTACTCAGGTTGAGCAGAACATGTGTGGACAGTGATGCAGCTGCTTTTTTTTTACTTACTTTCCACTAAAAAAGAAAAGAAAAGAAAAGAAAAGAAACAAGAAGCTGCTTTTATATATACTCTATATAAGTCCCACCTCGACATGGACATCCCAACAAGAAGCAAGGGGGGCCAAGCTGCATACCCGTAATCTCTGTAGCCATGCATGGCCAGCTGCAGAAGCACTTGACACCAAAATACAACACTCATTAGATACACAAATGATGAACGCTTGTAGATAAAAATTAATTATTCTTTTAATCCTATCGTAGGTAGGAATTATGGACTTGTATTTACAGCTTGAGTGCTTGACCCTAACATGCAGTGTTCATGCATGCAGACACGCAGTGAACAGATCGATCAACCAAATTAAAGATCTGTATTCTGGACGGCCCTGACTTGCATGCAGGCATGAGACATGCAGCGAACGGATCGATCAACCGACGGCCCTGACGAGACGAGAAAGTTATTAATTATTGTCCTCTACCTCGACCTCTTGGAGGCCGTCGGTCCTGAACACGCCGTACCTCGGGGGTTTCCTTCCAGTCGATGCTCGATCAAGTTGGCGACGACTGAGGACGGACGGGGCACTGCAAAAAAATGTTAATAATATTTTTTTATAAATTTAGTCAAACAAAAAACAATGTAGCCAACACATAAGTCCCATAGGGACTCGATAAATATCATGTCATGGTCTTTATATCTATATGTAATCAAACTTATAGATTTCTTAATATATATTCATCTAAATTGCAAGCCAACATGCATCGTTATAGGCATGGACAGAAATTTATGTCTATATTTATAATTATACATTAGATCTAGAGATGTATATAAATAGAAATAGAGATATTATTATTATGCATACATATCGCTAAAATTGTCTTTCTTCTAGCGAGTGGAGCTAACGCAGACAATTCCTCCTCACCTCGTCTCTCATCCACTCATCTCCTCATCGCTCGCTCCCCTCCTCTCCTCTCCTCTCCTCTTGCAGTACTGCAAAAATACAAACCCAATCCTCTCGCCTCATCTACTGTAGCTAGCTATGACCTAAGATCCTTTGTTCCCCTCCATTTGATCCCACCTCGGTAGGACACCAGCCATGGCTGTCGTCGTGACCGTCGTGGCCTTTTCATTGTTCTCCTCCTCGTCACCGTTAGGCACGGGTATTTTAGGATGGATTGGTGCATCCTTACAAGACGTGTATGGATATAATCTTTGGGATGACTCCTCTGTCCTCCATCTTTCAAAACATATGGCAGCGCATATTTCCCGTGTCAGAGAGTTTGACACGTGGTGAAATGAGTTAGATTTAATAAAAAAATAGCTAAGATTTAATTTTATTTTTTTTAAAAAATAAAGAAAATAAAAAAAAACGATACAGATAAGGGTCGGACCGTCCGGACCTCCGCTGTCCCTAACAGTTCCGTTGGGGGATTTGTTTTCGTATGCCGTATCGCCGTCGCTGCCTGTCTTTTAGCGAGCCGATTCCTACCCGACGTGGCATCGCCTTATTGGCCTGCTGCTGCTGGAGCACTGGTCCTGTCAGTGACTGTGTGAGGAAGAGAGACAGAGGCAGTGCGGGCTGAGCAGAGGCAGCAGCCACTTGTTGGTGTTGCTCCCCCGGCCACCTCGTCCCTCCACCACTCATCTCCTCTCCTCACCTCATCGCTGCCTGGCTCTCCTCTTCCAATACTACTTTGCTTTACCGTTACAAATCCAATCCCCTCCTCCTCTCTCTACTTTGGTCCCCTTCCTTGAATCTTCATTCGACAGTTCGACTTCGACCCCACCTCGCCAGCCAGCCAGTCAGCCATGGCTGCCGTGACCGCCGCGGCCGTCTCTCTGTCCTCCACCTCCTCGTCGTCGCCGTCGTCTCCGTGCATCAGCCACCTCCAGTCGTTCGTGTCCTTGTCGTCGTACCCGCAGCGGCGGCGGCGGCACGCGCTGCGGATGCGGATGCGGGTGCGGGTGCAGGTGTCGTCCACCACCGAGACCGCGGAGCCGGTGAAGAAGGAGAAGGTGTCCAAGAAGCAGGACGAGGGCGTGGTCACCAATAAGTACAAGCCCAAGGAGCCGTACGTCGGCAAGTGCCTGTTCAACACCAGGATCACCGGCGATGGCGCCCCCGGGGAGACGTGGCACATGGTCTTCAGCACCGAAGGTACCTACGTATACGTACACGTTTATGTAGTGTACTAGTCTCTGCTGCTCTTCTCACCCTATGCATGCTCTTCTCTCTCTTTTTCTCCCTACCAGCTGCTCTCCCTGACTAAATATATTTTTATAGTTATCTTAAGTTAAATCTTTTAAAGTTTAATTAAATTTATAGAACAAAATATTAAAATTGATGGTGCCAAATTAATATTATTAGATTTATTATAGAATATGTTTTTACATTTTACATCATATATGTTGTGTTTTTTTTCTACAAATAAAGTTGATTAAAATTAAAAAAAAAACTGACACGGATTTTACAAATTGTTTTATTCGGGTACGGAGGAAGTACTGATTAGTAAGCTAGTACTAGTTAGGATGAGATAGGATATAGTCATGCATGCATGTATGTAGCATTCATACAAGCAAGATTGAGATTAAAAGTGGTGTATGTACTGTTACATGCATATAGTATACTTACGTGTGTTATTATTATATATATACATATATAAACCTATAACGATATAAATTGGTTGATTGATGCAGGCGAGGTCCCCTACAGAGAGGGGCAGTCCATCGGCATCATCGCTGACGGCGAGGACAAGAACGGAAAGCCGCACAAGCTGAGGCTTTACTCCATCGCCAGCAGCGCCCTCGGAGATTTCGGAGACTCCAAGACGGTGAGAGCCAAGCCATCTTCTCTCTTAATTATACTCTATCTATTCGATTTGCTCTTGCTTCATGCTGCATATGCATCGCCATGCAACCTTTTCCAGTGGTACTGTGTTTCTTTAATTTGGTCGCTTTCAGTAAGTGGTCTCCCAGTTGTTCTTTTTCTGTTAGTTATCTAGTAATCAGAACACAACTGTGGGGGTCGTCTAGTCCTGTAAAATCTTTTGTTGTTCTTTCCAAATTTTAAAAAATAGTTAAAAAAAACTTTTTGTTATTATATATGTGTAGGTGTCGCTGTGCGTGAAGAGGCTAGTCTACACCAACGATCAAGGGGAGGTCGTCAAAGGAGTCTGCTCAAACTTCCTGTGTCAGTTCTCTAGATCTGTCTGTCTCTCTCGTGTTCACATTCGATTCAAACCTGTGAAATTAGGGATTAAAGTCATTTTTCAAAGGATCGGCGATCTCACGTCACTTGTACGCTGACTGATATATATATCTATATTTATCTTGTGTGTATGCAGGTGACCTGCAGCCAGGCGCTGACGTGAAGATCACAGGGCCAGTGGGCAAGGAGATGCTCATGCCCAAAGACCCCAATGCAACAATCATCATGGTGATCGATTATATATTATTCAGCTCATCATATCCATCCATGAATATAATAACCGAATTGCAGTGCAACCAGTTCACCATGCATATATATGTAAACTGAATGGCCATCTATCGGAATCGGATCGACAACTGAACATGCATGTCTTCTCCTGAATCCTGAATATGCAGCTCGCAACGGGTACCGGTATTGCTCCATTCCGCTCCTTCTTGTGGAAGATGTTCTTCGAGGAGCATGAGGACTACAAGGTGAGTGCGTCAGTCAGTCTGTATTCAGTTTGCAGAAAACAGTACGTCTGAATTAAGCAACAGATCGAGATCGAGACAGACAATAATGCAATTCACATACAAATTATTTATTAGTACACTGGGCTTGCGTGGCTGTTCCTTGGAGTCCCGACGAGCGACACCCTGCTGTACAAGGAGGAGCTGGAGAAGATGAAGGAGACGGTGCCGGACAACTTCCGGCTGGACTTCGCGGTGAGCAGGGAGCAGGCGAACGCGGCCGGGGAGAAGATGTACATCCAGACGCGGATGGCGGAGTACAAGGAGGAGCTGTGGGAGCTGCTCAAGAAGGACAACACCTACGTCTACATGTGTGGACTCAAGGGCATGGAGAAGGGCATCGACGACATCATGGGAGACCTTGCGGCAAAGGACGGTATGTATGCATTGCATTTTTTCATCTCGATCTTCTCCTTGCTATGCTAGCTAGCTAACGAAGAAGAATCATCATCATCATCCATCAGGAATCGACTGGATCGAATACAAGAAGCAGCTCAAGAAGGGCGAGCAATGGAACGTCGAAGTGTACTGATCTATCCGGTCCATGTATATTGATCATATCCATGATGACGAACAATACGTTTTTTCTGATTTTGTTCAACGACATGCCTGCCTGCCATGCTGCGCTCTGACTTAGTGTATATCGACGAGCGAGCTATATATAGCCACCACTAGTGATGGAGATGCATCCTTCATTGATGATCTAGCAATTCGGTGGTGAATTTGCATTGCAATCATATCGGAGCAGGGAGATCAATCAAATCGTTTGGTTCGTCGTCTCAGTCAGACTCCATCATCGGTTTATCCATGTAAATACGTGCGTACCTTACGATGAAAGACATATATACTCCATGGCCATGCATGGTTTCTTTCTAGCCAGCTGGATCCTTTTTTGCCCCCTAAAAAATGCTTCCCATATATCCATCTATGGTTGATTAGGAGCAAAAACGTAAAAATAAAAATATTGCTCAGCCAAATTAAAGGAGTTACAGCTTTGGGGTATTACGAGCGGTATGTACTTCCATATATATAGGTGGTTGCAGGCCACATGCATATGCAACAAAAGGACTGATGGTGATGGATGGCGCACCACATCATAATCATATCGTTCATGTGTGCCTCTAAAGCATCCATCACATTCACACCAGATAGATGCATGTAAAGTGATGGATGGCTATGGGCGCACCACATAGTTCATGTGCTTCTAAAGCATCCGTCCGTCACACCAGATGCATGCAAGAAGACATCCGAGTGTAGCCAAGATGTAACGATCCCGGATTTTTTATTTATTTATGTAATATATATATATTTTTTTTGCAAACCCAAAATTGTATGTAGGGGGAGAGGCGGGTGGGCAAAAGGTTTCAGTGTATACAATCTAACCAAGGATATACTCTCTCCATCCCTGAAAGAATCAATTTCTAGAATTTGTGTCAGTTATTTTTTTTAACTTTGACTAACTCTATATAAGAAAATATAACACCTATGACTTAAAATAAGTATCATGTGAAAATATGTTCTATGATGAATTCAATGATACTAATTTTGTACCATAACTTTTAATGTTTTTTTTTCTAAAAAATTAGTCAAAGTTCAAAAAGTTTGACTTGGGACAACTCCAGAAATATATTCTTTATAGCTTATTTGTTTAGATTTTTCTGTTACCCATAGAATCTTGATTGCTATTACTAGTTAAGTACGCGTTAAGTAAAGCATAAATATGATCGGAAATGTATAGTACACATTTAGTAAAACATAAAATTTAATTAAATGTGTCCTTATATGGTAGGAAAAAAACCCATAATTTAAAATATTCTATTCTAATTGTATTTTGTGTGATTTTATTGTTCAAAAGACATCAATAATATATATGGCAAGAAATTTGTATCATATCTCTGTAATATAAATATATAGATCATTAAATTATATACTTTTAAGTAAAATATTTTTGTTGTGATGTGAGGAGAGGGCATGGCCCCTACCAGCCTTCTTAAGGAGAGACTGAAGCCACATTATATTTGATAGCTTGACCCACAGACAACAATATGCTTAGTTTCTTGGATATCTAAGTCTGCAATAAGCACTGTTATTAACATAGATATAGACATGTTTATCTGTGAACCTGTAAATAAATAGACTTAATTTAAATGATTTTCACTTGATGTCAAGGATCTATGGCAAGGACTGACGAGCGAGAGAGCGTTACTACTACGCCCTCAATTCCAAATTGTAAGTCATTCCAAGAATTTGGAGAGTCAAAGTTTATAAAGTTTGACCAAATTTATATAATATGATAATAACATATTTGATTGCTATTACTAGTTAAGTACGCGTTAAGTAAAGCATAAATATGATCGGAAATGTATAGTACACATTTAGTAAAACATAAAATTTAATTAAATGTGTCCTTATATGGTAGGAAAAAATCCATAATTTAAAATATTCTATTCTAATTGTATTTTGTGTGATTTTCACTTGATGTCAAGGATCTATGGCAAGGACCGAGGAGCGAGAGAGCATTACTACTACGCCCTCAATTCCAAATTGTAAGTCATTCCAAGAATTTGGAGAGTCAAAGTTTATAAAGTTTGACCAAATTTATATAATATGATAATAACATATTTGATACCAACTAAGTATCATTAGATTCTTTATTAGTTATATTTTCATACTATACCTATTTGATGTCATAAATCTTTATGTTTCTCTCTATAATTTTTGGTCAAACTTAAAATGCTTTGACGCTCCAAGATTCTTGGAATGACTCATTTGCTTCTTCTTTTTTTGATGGGAGGAAAGCCATATGGGCTTCATTGGTTGGAATTTTATAGCGCATCATTACTGTATCCAGAAACACTAAAAGCCCATCATGCTTGATCAGTACGGCCCACACGAGAATTTCAGCCCAGAAACTGAGAGGCTTGGCTCGGCTTCGCCTGAGCTGCTGCTGGGCAGTAAATCCAGTGATGGTGGTGAGGGTAGTTTGAACGACAAGGAATTTCCGATGGAATTGAGTAAAATTCAAACCTCGCACGGGACGGGAGCCTAGCCGAAGCGTGGCAGCGTGTAATTTCCGATGAACTGCAGCCAGCAGTAAATAATGGCCCCGTACGACCCTTTCATCTTCTTCTTCCGCTCGAGCTGAAGCGCCGCGCCGGCCGTGTTCATATCGCCAGCCGCCTTGCCTACCTGCCTACCTGCCTACCTGCTGCTGGCTCGCTTCTCGATCTATTTGATCCCATCACCCCGTCCCCTGCTATATACTGTATCGATCATCGCCCTCCTCAACCTCAACAGTGGCTTCCGTCGTGTCTGACAAGGTACGATGTATATATGTCTAGGGCGGCGACGGCCCCGGCAACCATCGGGAGGAGGCGTGACCCACCCGGTCCTCCTCCACCGGATCTGCGATTCGCCCGGTGGTGCTGCGAGGTAGTGACCTGCTCGGGTGGCGGCCGATCTGGCACGCGTCCCGGTGGGCTAGGCGACGCGGACGGCGGCACCGTTCTCTCCACCTATTGATGGATGGGTGGCCGGTGGCCAACGTACCTACACCGGTGAAGGGGTCTGGCGGCGGCGGGCCAATCTGGGTATCTCAGGCCTGGATCCGCCGGCTGCTGCCCCGCGCTGCCCCTTCTCGGTGCGGGTGGTGCTCCGACGATGCGGACTCGGGCGGGCGTTTGCCTCGGGTCGGGGACTTTCCCCAAGCGGCGGCTTGGGGGTCGATCAAGACCCCGGGCACCAAACCACATCGCTCCCAGGCGGCCCGTAAATCACTCCGACGTCAAAATCAAATGACATCGTCGCCCCCTGTTTTTCTGTTGTCTCATTGTATCTGGTGAAAGACCCTGCCGATCATCTCCAGCATTTTCGTATGTAGGTTCGGTTTGAATGTGTCTTGCAGGATATCGGAATACGGGTGAAAACCCTGTCTGTCAGTGCTGGGCCGGCGGCGATGACGCAATCAACGTCATTTTCCTCCTTGGAGGCGTCGCTGAAGTTCCCTCTTCCTTTCGTTGATGATGACGTCTGCGGACGTCATTTACCTTCTTGAAGCCATCAACACAAGCACACTCGCTCCTAGCCATACCTACACTGCGGCATTTGGGACTCAGTTGCGGCGTCAAGAGCAAGCCAAGGACGCCCTCTCGTCGATCAAATAGAGGGTAGAAGCATTTATGGTTTTATTGTAAATTGTCCTGGTCTATGTATAAGACTCTTTTGTTTTTTTATCTTTTTTTGTATTTATTGGCTGTGTACATCCCTGGATGTAGAGGCCGGATATTGAATGTCCTTTATCGAAAAATATAGCTTCTCTCTTGAGGAGTGAACATACAAAAAATTTAAATTGTTGAGGCTGTAGCAGCAGAGTAAGGAACCTCTCACCACTCGCACTCGCACACCTTGTTTCCAAGGCTCAAAGCTAGAGACAAGTGAATCACCAGCTGAGTACTGGCTCCATATTAAAATAAATTGTCGTTTAGGACAAAGTTTTTAATTCAAACATTAAGAATATAAATCATGAATAATTTTTAAGTTGTTTGTTTGAAAATGTGAAAATCATACTAATAGATTTGTCTTCAAAAAATACTTTCATAAAAATATACATATATTATATTTTAATAATTATTTTTTTAAAAAATAAACCATGAAAGTTACACTTTGAAGACCAGACCATTTTCTAAAACGATAAGTTTTTTTAGTATGGATGAAGTAGTTTTTAATCAGTTTATTCCCTCCACAATACTCTAAGCGGGCTAGTGGATTATTGTTGGAGAGGCGACTCTAATAAGATATCTCTCTGCTCCAATAAATTAGAGGCCTGAGAGGCCCTCTAGCACTGTTCACCGATTTGACATTTTTTCTTTTTAGTTTTTTATTATAATTTTCAAATTTCATATTTAATTTTTTTAATTCTTTTTAATTTTTAGTTTCGAAGCAAGCGATAAAGAGCCTATAGTATTTTTATTTTTAATCTTTTGTTTTATACATATATGATCATACGCATCAGAGTGTATGCAGTGTGGTAGTATATATCAGTTATAGCAATTAAAAGCATGTAGTATTTTTATCAGGCCAATATAACTTTATATTAAACTGTTAGAGACATTTTTTAATTTTTTTTAGTTTCTACTTCCCAAAAACTTTTATTATTTTTTAGTTTTAAATTTATTTAAGCTTTTTTATTCTCTTTTTTCTCATTTATTTTTTAATCTTTTATTTTATACAAGCAACAATCACACGCGTTAAGTGTGTAGTATGGTGATTCATATTAATCATGATAATAAAGAGTTTATAATATTTCTACCAGACCCGTGCATCTTTATATTTGACTGTTATTAGACCATAACAACAATTTTGAGTACTTATCCATGTTATTGTACATATATTATTTTAGTATATAAAAAAAACTAACTCACTTTAACGCTTGCAACAAATGCTTAGTAAGAGCCGGCGCAACGGAACGCGCCCCTCTGTGCTAGTATCTTACCAACCACCAAGCTAATAATTAGCTGTTAGCTGATTTAATTTCTTCCAGCTAACATATCTAATAGTTAGCTGGTTTAAATCCAGGGACCACTTTTGCAAGTACGTGAGGTGTGGGCACCTGGTTTCTCCACAGGCTAGAATGCTAGATAACAGTCCAGAAAGACCTCAAGGGCAATACCTGGATCAAGCATTTGCATGCCAAATCCTATTCAGTTAATTGAAACACTCCATCCAAAAAATTGAAATTCTCTTCAATTTAGAAATCTAGAGCTGAATTGAAATGCGGCGTCCTTACACACACTTACGCGAATCCTTTTACAACAAAAAAAAAGCGAAAAAATATGTCCACGAGATCAGATTGTTAGCTTGTGCTCGGCTAGAGCGCCCGCTGTAGCATCTATGCTTTGCATACATGTGCATCTCAAATTCGACTGTCTTGGTCAACCGGATTCTATTTACAACCGGCAGAGGAAAACTACGAGAAAGCACTATATATGTCAAAAAAAACTAACAATAGTCCACATAATAAGAGTTTAGAACCTCTGCTGGATCAAAGAAACAATCCAACAGTATAAAAAAGCTTGTTTCAACCAATTTTTTCCCTCTAAATCAAGTAGGAAACAATCCACCATGTATGCTTTCTCCAATATTAAAACATATTTTAGTATTAAAATGCATATAAACTACCCATAGCACTTTTGAATATTTATTTCTACATTTTTTTATCAAGTCTATTATTTGACCTCCCTGAAAAAAAAATCTAAGTTTACATCAAGAATCAAAATGTTGACGGTAACTATACCCTAAAGTACTACTCCATCTATTTCAAATATTAATGATGTTTTGGCTTTTCTAGTCAGTTTTTTATTTAGACAGAGTGTATATCTAAGTTTATAACAAAAATTATATCTAGAAAAAAGCCAAAATATTTTATAATTTGCAATTGAGGGAATGGTTTTTTCCTTTGACAACGTAGGAAAACATACAGTGAAAAACAATTAGGTGTTTTCTATATTTCAATGAAATATATACTGTATTCAA
Organism: Microstegium vimineum; assembly: GCA_022036555.1. Taxonomy (NCBI): domain Eukaryota; kingdom Viridiplantae; phylum Streptophyta; class Magnoliopsida; order Poales; family Poaceae; genus Microstegium; species Microstegium vimineum. Next base: position 16,909,102 of record CM039137.1, on the reverse strand, counting down.
TAATAATATAATAAAAAATTAATGCGTTTATTTGTCACTCTATGCCAGCACCACATACGAAATCTCATTCTGTAATTCGCTGGTGATGATCTGCTTGCTGAACTAGCTTTTGGCCTCTAGATTATATATTCTGAGTATGTGAAAAACTGGCATATGTTGTAGGTTTTAAATTTTCTAGTATTCTTCATAATTAATCCCTGGATGAACGTCTCAAATGAAACCGGTCCTATATATGTTTTAAAATAATGATTTAAATTGCCACCTACTACACCAAATTTTAAAGATTAATAGTGGTGACTGTATGCATGTAAGACTGTATTCATCATTACTTCGTTCTAAATTACTACAAATCTTGATTTTCTAAATTATATTGTGTTTTATTATGTATCTAGACATATTATATATCTAGGTTCGTAGAAAAGTTAAATTAGCTGTCTAGAAAAGCCAGAATATTTTATAATTTAAATTAGAGGGAGTATTAAATTTTTTTAAAAAATTAATGACTAGTCCTGCAAGCAGGGGCGTCCGGGTAAATTAGGAGGCTCAGTTCAAAAAAATAAAATAAGTGGAGGCCTAATTTCTATTGTCAAAACAAAAAAAAAATTAATTGTAAATATTTGTTTATGATTTCTCGATTCATATTTTATAATCCGATTTGAAAAAATATAACTTACTAGGTGTACCAATTACACTAGATCAGTTTGTGTACAAAGACATGCACAAAAGATTAAAACAAAGGGCTTACGATGTTACCGAAAAAAATTAGACACAGAAAGTACGTTATGATAATAGACTTATGTGCTCCACTAGACGATGTTTATGGGCCAAGAAGATAACTATAATTGATCTACTAATTAAAACAAATCCTAAAATTATTATATATAATTAGGATACTTAATAAATTTTGGGAGCCATGATTTTTGGGGGCCAGTTCGATCGCACGGCTCGCACGCCCTCCGGGACGCCCCTGCTGCAAGAGAGAAATTAATGCATATCTATCTATCTATCTATCTATCTATCTATCTATCTATCTATATATATATCTTTCTCTCTATCTATAATATGTATATATATTTATAACTCTATATATATAGAGAGAGAGAAAGAGAGATAGAGAAATGACAGGTAAGAACAGACAGCAAAGAATTGAAGAAATGCATGCGCTCCCTCACTTATTTAAAGCAGTTGAGCAAGGTTTTATCACATAAACTACTCCATCTGGTGTGCAGCCACAACAACTGCTTACAGCTATAAATAAGACACACCCAAGCAGAAGCCTCACCAGGAGCCACGAGCCGCATAGCATAGCTAGCTAGCAAGCAACCAAACCCAGCGACCACCATGCCTTGCACGCTCTCCACCCAAAAGAGGACTCGCCTTGCTGAGGCGCCGGCGATGTCGTCCGTGAGCTGGGCGTCGCTTCCATTCGACCAAGTCCGCGGCGTGGGCGACTGCTTGTTGGCCGACAACGAAATCGAGGACTACATGGCGCTCCGTGCAGTCTGCCGTGACTGGCGCTCCGCCACCAAGCACAACGACGGCGGCGGCGGCACTGATCCCGACGACTCCCGCTTGATTCCCACCAAGTGGGCGTTGCTCGACCGGCGTGATGACCTCGTCACACTCGTCAACGTCGACACCGGACGGTTCCTCTGCAAGAGGATCCCACTGCTGCTCCAGTTCTCCTTCTTGGGCGCGACGAGCGGCGGACTCATCCTCCTCGAGGAGTCAGAGGAGCCCCGCCGAGTTCGCGTTCTGAACCCGTTCACGGGTTCCATCATCGCCCATTTCAAGGTGACGATGCCCTGCGTATCAGTGACGACGGTTGCCATGACAACGAAGCCACCGTTGACGGTCTTCATCTCCACCGGGTTCGAAAACGACGAGATCCTGTGGGCGGATCAGAGCATGGAGAGCTTCAAACGCTTCTCGATGGCTTACCCTAACTATCCTACCTGCATGACGTCCTTGGGCGGCAACATGTACGTCTCCGGTCGGTACGGATCGATCTACATGACCACTGCTGCCGTCGGGGAACTGAGGCGCGACTCTGCTGTCGTCCTTAACAACAACGCTGGTGCTTTTGACTTCTTTGCTGATCCAGCACTGATGAGTCACAGCAGGTATTATCTCGTGGAGTCCGCAGGAGATCTGCTACTCGTGACCAAACCATCAAGCTTCAATATCGACCAACCAGCTGTAGTTCGTAGGGTGAACATGGAGACTAGGGTGCTTGAGCAGGTCAGTAGCATCGGCAGTCGCGCCCTTTTCGTTAGTCATGTCAGGTGCCTCTCCATCAACGCTGACAAGCTCCCATCCATCCAAGGCGGCTGTGTGTACTTTCTGGAACCAACCAGGGCCTACTACTACGGCGTTGTAGACACGACAATTGTTCGTGTTGCTGACAACGTCGTCGTCGCGTTCACTGGGGGTTGTTGTTCCTTACAAGGATTCTTCCGTCCGTTCACCCTCGCCCAGGTCATCACACAGTACTGCAATTCTGTCCACTCTTCTGAACTCTACAAGATGATGATGATAAGCTGGGATAACAGGGTGTTTGATGATGACTCTGAGCTCGATGACGAAGAATCCTCCTCCGAAGACGATGATGATGATGAAGCATCCCCCTCTGAACCAGTTGCTGACGATTGATCAAATAAATGAGCCTGTGCTTGATGCCTGCATACTCTACTCTCTCGATCCAAAGGAAGGAAGGCACCTAAAAATAAAGTCTCGATCTGATAGAATACTACTAGTTCTACATTTCATGTTGTTAAATTCTTCATTTGGGTAGCCTGCTGCTCTCTTTTATAATCTTTAATTAGCCCGCTAGGCCGGGCACTGTGTTGTTTTACTGCTGCAGCTTCAGAGTTGTAGTGTGTGTAATGATCTTCTTTGGGGATATGTAGGCTGCATATGACCAATATCTATCAGTTGGATATATATGTTGGTCAAATATAATTCAATTTCCAATTCTAATTAGCTTTGGAATGTCATGATGAGTTCAAATTCTTGTGCACTAACATCTTCACGCGGGATGATGCGTCCATGTTTCAATTAGTAGATTCTAGGTGTAGAAAATATATGATGGTGCTTAATTCATCAGGGAAGAAAGCGAGTTTCTTTTTCCAAATACGCACAAAATTCATTTATTTTATTAATTAGCGGGAGGAGACTAGTATAGACAAAAAAATGGCAAGTGACAGAAAACTTATAAAAGAGTAAAGAAATAATACTCCCTTATTTCGCGCCATGTTATTACCTACTCGGTTCTTCTTTCATATTGGCGCAGAGGCCGCTCAAAGCTACTTGTCTCCTTAAGTTATATTGGCTAGTGGGGATTGCTGGCTTTCAACCAACGAGGGTTCGATTCTCACCTTGCTACTATTAATCCTATATATGTTAATTTGGTCTAATTTTATCGGAGTACCGGGTTCGATTCTCACCTTGCTACTATTAATCCTATATATTTTAATTTGATCTAATTTTATCGGAGTACCGAGGATTTCCATGAGGCACCAACGAGGGTTCGATTCTCAACCTTCTATGTAATATAATTATATATATGTTTATTATTTGATGTCATTTTAATTGGAGTGTCATTTTTATCAGAGTGCTAATGATTTCCATTAGGCATATATATCAACGAGGATTCGATTCTAACACCTTGCTACATATATTAAATCAGTATATGTTAATTTGATGTCATTTTAGTTGTTGTAGTGACATTTTTATTGGAGTATTGAAGATTTCCCTTAGTCATAAAATAGGGTTCTTGTCACCTAGCCAACCAAGATTCGATTCTCAACCCCTATGGGCCGGTGGCTCTTCATCTAAACTACTTTCGGTGTACTAGCTGGCCGGGGCATTATATTGATCAATATTGTCTGAGATAGACATTCTTACTGGAGTTTTTTTTTGTTTATATACTTTATATATATGTTTTTTACTGTTCCTTAGCACCAGCTCACCACATACAATAATACTTACGTGACATGATGTCTAATTTCAAGCTAGGTTTTCCCCTGTTTATATACAGGGAAAGTATCGAAGTATATTCCTTGTAAGTTTAAGTTTTTGGATTAAAATTGATCATGGTATCAGTGCATTCAGCTTTATTTGGTGTATAATATTATTCAGCTCAATACATGTTTGTGTGGCCTTGGAGAGGTATATATGCATGTGAGCTTTAGATTATGCTTTTTTGTATTATATACAATGTTGGTGTGTGAAGCACATACCATTTTGGCAAGTGATTTGATGTTGAAAAGCCCACGTCGTCGAGCTGTACGTACACATTCAGATACCGTATTAATTGCAAGATTTGATGAAATTAATCTCAGGTTTACACATAGGCTTTATTTGGCGCAGGTACAACTCGAATTGCATGGACGAAAATAAAAATAAAATAAAAATGGACTCCAAAACTGCATGATTATTTTCAATTAGCCGAGGTCGATCAAGTGGGCGCGCCCTCAAGTACAAGAACGCGGCGGACTGCGCCGACGAAGATCCCACACTGGCACACCATATATATGCTTCCAGCTGAGCAAGTTGGGCGGTGCTGGAGACCGGCCGCTTCCTCCGCAATGCAAGAGGATCACGCGCGCTGAGGTCGCCGTGGCGGCGACGTCGCCGATAACGACGACGACGTATGGTGTTCTCGTCTCCATGATGCATGCATAGGCTAGCCGATGGCGCCGTGTACGTCATGTGGGCAGATCAGGGACAACAAGTACTACTTCCGAAAGGCACCTTTACGTATCCCGATCGACGAAGCTCTCATGTGCATGCTGCATGGTTCCCTTCGCCTCGCCGGCGACGTGTACCTCACCCAACCAGCAAGGTGCTCTACAACTGCTGCGGCCGTCGTCGACGATGGTGCCTCCGCCTAAGGACGAAGAAGTTGCGGCCGCGCTCGGCTCTCCGGCCATGGACCATGGTCACGGGCTCACGGCGGCAGTGGAGGGTGGCCATTGCCATTATTACCTCGTGGGAGAGCTGCTGTTCGCGACCAGGCCTGCTGCTTAATTTGGTATGGCGTGCCCGGCGGCGATCATGTCAGCAACCTGACCAAGCGCACACCAGAGGCTGACTCGCCAGCAGGCTCGTCCATGCCTTCTCCCAGCCGGCCCAAGAGGAGCCGCAGGCCCAACCCGTGATTCGCCGACCCAGTCTGGATTGCTTGATGTAATAGCTATATGTACTAGAGGGAGAGGGGAGATGAACTAACTAAGAATTGTATCCGAATATTCTATCTAAATACAACCAGCTTCTGTGCTTCCTACCTACTCTCGTTCTTCTTCCTCCCCAAGGCTCCTTCCCCTCACAATTGGTATTAGAGACACCTAGATCCTGGCTTCCGATCCGTCCGTTCCCAGCGTCCACAACCACTACACGCGTCTCCAGGCGGCTTGTGGCGTCATGGATCCAAACTTGAAGCTCGTCCTCGACGAGATCCAGAAGTCCAAGGAGGAGCTGGGTCGTCGTTTCGATGACCACGAGGCCAAGTGGGAGCTCCGGTTCGCCGATCTGGACTCGCTCCACTCCGGCCGTGCTGCGGTCGTTGATCAGCGCCTCGTCACCCTGGAAGCCGCCCGCGCCTCCATCGACTCCACCATCGAACCGCGGCTCTCTGAGTTGGAGAGCTCGTCTCAAGAGCTGCTCTATGGCAGCGCCGTGGTGCTTCCGGACATCGCGTGCCGTGTCTCTGACCTCGAATCCATCCGTTGGGACCACATCCGCGACGAACGAGACTCCCGCGTCTACGCGCTCGAGGAGGCGGTCACCGATCTGGGCCAGTGGCGTCCGGCGACCGAGAGCCTCGTCGAGGAGCTGTGTCTCAAGGTCTCCAAGCTCACCAACCACTGGGACCGCCTGGTGTTCGACACAATGTCGCACCAACCCGGCCTCCTGACTTCACCTGCGTCGGTGTCCGCGCGCCCATCTTCTGGATTCAACGCCGACAGGCCCAGTGGGCATGGCTCTGCATCGATTACACGAGATATTGGCCATGGGTCGAGCTCGACCCTTGTCCATGTCCCGGTCAATGGTAAGCCTCTGGATCCGCCTCCTATTTACGCTTTGGCCGCACCTCCACACCCATCTACGCACACAAATCCTGAGTTTCGCTCATCCCATTCCGCCGACCTCGGTCGTCTTCCTAAACTCAACTTCCCTCGTTTCAATGGCGACAACCCTCGGCTGTGGCGTCGCCGTTGCGAGAAGTACTTCTCCATGTACGGGGTTTCTGACTCCCTCTGGATCTCGGTCGCCGAGATGCATCTCGACGGGGCCGCAGCCCGCTGGTTTCAATCAATCACCACCCAGCTGCAATCCTGCAATTGGGAGTCCTGTTGCCTGCTTCATGACCGTTTCGATCACGACCAGAAAGAACTCCTAATCCGCCAACTCTTCCACATTCGTCAAACATCCACCGTGACCGAGTATGTCACCCACTTACAGAGCTTGTCGACCAACTATCAGCTTATTCGTCTTCCCCGGATACCTCCTATTTCACTATGCGATTCGTCGATGGCCTGCGTCCTGATATTAAGTCCACCGTTCTTGTTTTGCGTCCCCCAAACTTGGATACTGTTTGCACTATGGCTTTGTTACAGGAGGAAGCTGGTGGTGCCCAGTCGGCGCGTCCGACACGCCGTGGTGATTGGTCGCCTCCGTCGGCTCCAAAAGCTCTGTTGCCGCCTCGCGTTCCACTACCGTTTCCAACTCCGTCGGGGCTGGACCGGCCGTCTTCATCTTCGACGCCAGGAGCTACTGCGACGACTTCTTCGTCGGATGCTCGGCTGATAGCTCTCAAGACGTATCGCCGTGCTATGGGCCTCTGTTACAAATGCGGCGCCAAGTGGAGCCGAGACCATCGCTGTCCCCTAGAGGTTTTGCTGGCAGTTGAGGCTCTTTGGGATTCCGTGTCTTCAAATGTTCCTTGGCCGATTCTGTGGAGGAGTTTCCTTCTCAAGAACAGTTGTTTCTGGCTCTTTCTAAGTCGGCTATCTCTGGTGCTCCAGCCGCTTGCACTGTTCTGTTGCTGGGATTTATTCAGGAGGTGCCTGTGCAGATTCTAGTGGATTCCGGCAGCTCTTCTTCATTCATCAACGAGTCCTTGCTACCTCAGCTCCAGAATGTGCAGGTTGAATCCTCTTCTATCTCTGTACAAGTGGCAGGGGGCAGTACTCTCAGTAGCCGTTCTTTACTCAAACAAGTGCCATGGACAGTTGATGGTTGTCGTTTTCATACGGATTTCAGAGTATTGGCATTAGCGTCTATTGATGTCGTGGTTGGTATGGATTGGCTTGAAGCTTACAGTCCCATGCAGATTCATTGGGGTCAAAAATGGCATGCTGTACCATACAACAGTCGGGTTCATGTGTTACAAGGTGTTGCTCCTACGGCGCCCGATCACCTGTTGCTCCACATTGATCCAGTTTTACCTTCACTTCCGGTGCCAGCTGCCTTACCAGCGTTGTCCCTAGCAGTTCAGCTCGTCTTGGATCAGTTCACCGACTTGTTTCAGCCGCCTGATGTTCTTCCACCTTCCCGTGCTTGTGACCATGCCATTCCGTTGATTCCGGGAGCTCAGCCCGTCTTTGTGCGGCCTTATCGGTATCCTCCTCGATTGAAGGATGAGATTGAGCGCAAGTTCAAGATATGTTGTCTCAAGGACTGATTCAGCATAGTTCGAGCTCCTTTTCGTCGCCAGTTCTGTTGGTTAAGAAGAAAGACGGTTCTTATCGCTTCTGTGTGGATTTCCGGCAGCTCAATGCTCTCACCCGCAAGGCCAAATTCCCAGTACCTATCTTCGACCAGCTCATGGATGAGCTTGGCGATGCTAAGTGGTTTTCCACTCTGGACTTACGTGCGGGTTTTCACCAGATTTTACTCCGTGAAGGTGAGGAGCTCAAAACGGCGTTTCAAACACACCTGGGGCAGTATGAGTTCCGAGTAATGGCCTTCGGTTTGACTGGCGCGCCAGGTACCTTCCAGGGAGCCATGAATGCAACTTTGGCGCCTGGATTACGGAAGTTCGTTTTGGTGTTTTTTGATGATATTTTGGTCTATAGCCCGACCTTCGAGTCCCATCTGCAGCACCTCACCGAAGTGTTTACGTGGCTCCAAGCTGATCGCTGGAAACTCAAACTGTCCAAGTGCAGTTTCGCTAAGCAGTCTATCACTTACTTGGGACACGTGGTTTCTTCAGCCGGTCTCTCCACTGATCCTGCCAAGATTCGTGTTGTCGTTGAGTGGCTGACGCCATCGTCAATCAAAGAGCTTCGTGGTTTCCTTGGTCTTGCAGGATATTACCGGAAATTTGTGAAGCATTTCGGTATCATGGCTAAGCCCCTGACTGACCTCTTGCGGAAGGATCAGTTGTTCATTTGGACTTCGGTGCATGCTTCGGCCTTCCAGCTACTCAAAGAGGCTCTTTGTTCAGCACCGGTTCTCGCCATTCCATATTTCTCTCTACCATTCAATATCGAGACGGATGCTTCCGGCAAAGGTGTGGGTGCTGTCCTACATCAACGAGGACACCCAATCGCTTTCATCAGCAAGTCCCTCAACGGTCGCAATCAGGGCCTTACTGTGTACGAAAAGGAATATCTGGCAATTTTGATGGCAGTCGATACTTGGCGGCACTACCTGTTACAAGCAGAATTTGTGATTCATACTGACCACCAGAGTTTGACTCATCTTAATGAACAAAGGCTCAATACAGCATGGCAGCAAAAGGTATTCGCTCGTTTGATGGGTCTACAGTACCACATCGTGTACCGCAAGGGCACTGAAAATGGCGTTGTTGATGCACTGTCACGCCGCCCACACCCTCCTCAACTGCTGGCTATTTCCTCAGTTCGCCACCAGTGGATGGATGAGGTTGTCCAAGGATATCATCTTGACCCTGCCGTCGTCGCCTTGTTGTCTCAGTTGTCTGTCCAGCCTGACAGTGCTCCACCTTATACTCTAGTTCAGGGTGTTATTCGTCACAAAAACAGAGTCTGGCTTGGTCCCAACAAGACAGTGCAGCTACAAGTTCTGCAGGCTCTTCATGCAGACCCTATTGGCAGCCATTCAGGTGCACCTGTTACATACAACCGCATCAAACGTCTGTTCTTTTGGCCCGAGATGAAAGCTGACATTTGGTCATATGTCCAGTCCTGTTCTACCTGTCTGCAGGCTAAGCCTCACCGTGTGCGCTATCCGGGGTTGCTTCAGCCCCTGCCAGTACCAGCCGCCAGTTGGGAGATCATCTCCATGGATTTTATTGAAGGCCTTCCAACCTCAGGTTCCGCAAATGCTATCTTGGTTTTGGTGGATACCTTCTCCAAGTTTGCACATTTTTTGCCTCTGAAACACCCCTTCACCGCTTCTTCAGTGGCCAAGTTGTTTATGGATCAGATTTATCGTCTGCATGGTCTGCCCCAGTCCATCATTTCTGATCGTGACCGCATTTTCACCAGCGCCTTCTGGTAATTGTTGTTCAAGTCTGCTGGGTCCTCACTGCGCTTAAGCTCCTCCTATCACCCACAGACCGACGGCCAAACCGAGCGCGTGAATCAATGTCTGGAAACCTTCCTGCGTTGTTTTGTTCATGCCTGCCCGTCGCACTGGAGCCGCTGGTTATCTCTCGCTGAGTATTGGTACAACACGTCGACACATTCGGCGTTGGGGTGTTCACCGTTTGAAGTGTTGTACGGTACACCACCTCGCCACCTGGGACTTGATGTGAATTCCTTAGCTCCGGTCCCTGATTTACAGACTTGGATGACTGATCGTGAGCTTATGCTGGATCTCATCCGTCAACATCTGGTGCGTGCAAAGGACCGCATGAAGAAGCAGGCTGACAAGCGCCGTTCCGAACGTACATTTGCCGTTGGTGACATGGTATTCCTGAAGCTACAACCTCATGTCCAGTCCTCTGTGGCTCGCCGCTCTTGCAGCAAGCTCTGCTTCAAATTCTTTGGACCTTTCAAGATTGTGGATCGCGTGGGCGCAGTGGCGTACAAGCTGGACCTTCCACCCTCTGCTTCCATTCATCCTGTCGTGCATGTGTCCCAACTGAAGTTGTCTCCGGGCAGTCAGCAGGTATCGTCAATACTCCCTTCTGACTTGCAACAGTTTCAGGTCCCTGTCTGCGTGCTTCAACGTCGTTGGTCCTCTGGTGATCGCCCTGTTGAGCAAGGGTTGATTCAGTGGTCTCAGTCATCTCCGCAACTCGCCACCTGAGAGGCTCTCGTCTCCCTCCGTCAGCAGTTTCCGTGTGCACCGGTCTGGGGACATGCCGACTCTGAAGAAGAGGGGAATGTCAGCAACCTGACCAAGCGCACACCAGAGGCTGACTCGCCAGCAGGCTCGTCCATGCCTTCTCCCAGCCGGCCCAAGAGGAGCCGCAGGCCCAACCCACGATTCGCCGACCCAGTCTGGATTGCTTGATGTAATAGCTATATGTACTAGAGGGAGAGAGGGGAGAGGAACTAACTAAGAATTGTATCCAAATATTCTATCTAAATATAACCCTACCTACTCTCGTTCTTCTTCCTCCCCAAGGCTCCTTCCCCTCACAGATCAGCTGGCCGTCCACATGCATGACAGGCCGGGTGGACACCGTGAGGAACGTGCTTCAGCCGGTGAGCTCCATCGTCGGCAACCGCGCCCTCTTCATCCTCAGCCGTGTCAGAGGTTGCGTCTCTCCATCGACAAGTGTGTTCCCGGCCGTCCAAGCAAGCTTAATTAAGGCGGCTGCAACTACTTTTGTGGATCAGTACGTTCGTCTCCGGAAGCTGCATCTACTTGGACGTTCGTTCAGTTCTCCTTCATATGACCGTACGTTGTTCGCTTCCGTGACGCTCTGACGGAGTGCAGCACAGCCTATATCCATGGTGGATCTAAATTAAAGCCCCGTGCCAGAGCAGAAAAGTTTTAGATATAAATTAAAGATCTTCTTTTGGATCTAATTGATACACACACATGATCTATTAGATACGAGATGATTTTTTTTTTATTTTTACAACTTTGGATAATAAAAAAAATAAAATCATGAGTAAACTGACTACTATTTCTTGATGAGTGCACTTTTGTGTAACTCAGCCACGCAGCCAAATGTGTGTGTATATACTAGCATAGATGGGCGCGCTCCGCTGCGTCGGATTTGCTAAGCATTTGTTGCAAGCGATAAAACGAGTTAGTTTTTTATATACTGAAACCACATATGTACAATAACATGGATTACTCAAATTTTTTGTTATGGTCTAATAACAGCCTAATATAAAGATGCACATGCCTGATAGAAATATTACGAAGTCGTTATTTTTTTTGCGAACAACGAACTTGTTATTGTCATGATTGATATGAATCACTGTCGACGAAATATGTGTCGCAGTCTACCTAGGGGTACCCCACGGTAGTAGATTGTTAGGCGGAGGTGTGGCGACGGCGATCAAGTGTAACACAGAGAGCGTAGACACAACGATTTATACAAGTTCGGGCCGGCAAACCGCCGTAATACCCTACATCCTGTGTTTTGGTGGCTAGATTGATCTTATATATCAAGTTACAAGATCTGTAGATAATCTGAGAGGGGTTGTCCGGGGTTTTTGAGGGGGTCCCTACTCGCCTTATATAGCCGGGGAGCAGGGTTATAATTTCCATATCCTAACAGATTACGATCGGTTCCCTATGGCATGACATCCGAGTCTATCTGCTAGCATCTTCCTTGACGAACAAGTTTTCTTAGGAGTCCTTAGCGAGCACGACAGGCTGATCGCGTGTCGCAAGACCTCGTAGGCTGGGCCGTCTCCTGGTCGGCAGGCCCAAGAAGGTCCCTGGGATATGCCGAGGTTATATCCCCAACAAGTCCCCGAGCACGTTATATTCTTCTGGCGAGCCCGCGGCGTCATCCTGAGAGGCGTCCAATTGGTCGTCGTCATGCAGGGTGGTCGTCGTAGAGTCCCGACCAGCATGGCTCGTCGAGGTGCTGCTCGGAGGGGTCTCCCGACCAGGTCGATCTGGTCGAGAACGTCGAAACTTAGCGTGCGAGCTGGTCGCCTTGCCGGATGTTGCGGCTGCTTGCTGGAAGAATGTGACGTGCTGAAGAAGAAAAAACTTTTGAAAGGTCTTTCCCTGGTGAAGTGTACCCACTTAGGCTCTACAAAAACCGCACATTAAAACAACAGAGCTTTGTTTGTGAACAAGATCAGTACATTCACCTCAAGGTGAAGTATACCCACTTAGTCCCCGAGCATGGTAGCATGTGAAGTATGCACGTGATGTCATGCTTTATAAAGTAGTGCATAAAGTATATAAATAGAGATTGTAGCATAAATTTGCAAAAACGACTGCAAGTACCCATAGCCCCCGAGCCTGATGTGAGTAGCGAGTAGCTTCTTGCATCAGGATCAAGTATGTAGAAAATAAAGGATTGAAATACTAGTTTAATGATAAATGACTGCGAATACCCGTAGTCCCCGAGCCTGATGGAAGGAGCTCGGAGAGATTCTTATATCGGGGTCTTTTGGTTTTTATTCGCAGTCCCTGGGCGTCAGTCCCCGGGTGTTGTCCGTCTGGTGGTCGTTTTCTGGCGCCCTGATTGTAGTCCCCGAGCCTTGCTCGGCGTGGAGCTAGGCAAAGTCCCCGAGCCTGGTCGGGAATGCAACTGACACTGAGGGTAGTAGTCGGTGTTGACGGAGTCCCCGAGCGTGTTTGTGCGTGTAGCTATGTCGACCGTGTCGGCCAGGTTGCTGTAGTTATATCCTCTTCCTGGAAAAATAACAAAGATGCACGTCCAGTCTCCGGGACTCTAGCATTGGTGAAATTGCAAGGAGGACTATTAACCATGAATCGGGGAATTAACTTTAAGTAAACATGTAAGGAAAAGGAGGGGTAAATGGGTCGTGATTGTCGGCCCGTTTTTGGGGCGTAACAGGTAGGCGGCGTGGCGGTTCCGTATTTGCTCGTTGCGGTTTCCCAAAAACCCTGGAAGTCGAAGTGTCGCGCCGCTTGGTATAAAGGGTTACTCCGGTGGTTGACGGAATGGGAAGGGTCGCGTTTCTTTGCTTTAGTGCGATTAGGACTCAAATAGTCGGCAATTCAGTACTATATATCCGTGGTGATTCGTGGGCATTCCGATCCGTCTTGTTCAACAATCTCCACACTTGCCACCAGCGAATTTTGGGCGAAGTGTAGGAGAGTTCGTCAACGCTAGGGTTTGATCGGCAAAGATGGAGGGAGACGGTGCGCGCCTTGTGGTTGGCTTCTCCGCCCTGCTGGCATTGCCGGAGGAGTTGGTCTTTTGGATTCTTCTTCAAGTGATCGACGGCGGCGACAATGTGCGTGAGTATGCGAGGATTCGCCCAATCTGCCGCCTCTTCTGCCGATTTTGTGACGATGCTTGGACGATTCGGCTCGTGTCTCTTCGGCGTCTTCAGGACTTTTGTCGACCCTACCATGCCTTCTTGGAGCCTGCCTTTGTGCAACGCTTTCTCGATGTCGACCACCATGAGGCGTTGTTCTTCCGTGGCTTGGAGCGGTTGATGGTTTTCGGCCGAGATCCTGGTGGGAAGGATCTTATTAGCAGGGCAGTGGCTGCCGGAGATGATGCCGCGATGTACTTCAGGGCTATGATGTTGTATTATGCTGATTCGGCGAATCTGGAGACGCCTGCTATCCTTGGTCGCCTCGTCGGAGGTGCTCTTCCATATGGTCGGTTTTGTGATCAAAGCTTGCGTCGTCTTCGGGAGCGTTCTCGTGACGATGTGCATAGGATCCGACAATGGTTGGGGATTTGTGCCCCGGAGGATGTGCCTAACTTAGTCGTCGTCGTCGGGCCTCATCAATGCGTCTGGAACGAGTGTCGCCGTTTTGGTGAGGTACCATGGGTCATTATGTATTGTAGCCTGCAGTGTCAAATTTGTCACGAGTTTGATCTCTGGACTAGGAACATTTGTGAGGTGGTCGCTTATCACATCAGTAGGATGAAGTTGTAATTGCTGGAATAACTTTTCTTTAGATGTTGTCTCTCCAATGTCAATTTTGTTATCATGCTCTATTTTGCTGCAAGACAGCGGTGATTTGTATCTCGGATATGAGTGGTCGGACGCGTAAGTGAAAACTAAAAAGTTGTAATATATCCGGGCGGTGAGCTTTTGTTTCACTTGTATGTCCTGTCGTGCCCGCTAGTTATGAGCCGTAGCGATGAGTCGTTCTGCCTTGGGTCTCAAATGCTCCAGATCGTAGGGCTAGCGCCACTTCACGCGTAGGATACATAAGGACTCCCAAGGAGGTATGCTGCTGGCAACCCGCGGCGCAGAGGGTGAACAACTCATGCACGCTTTGGATGAAAGCAGGGATAGGTCCTTTTTCCAAGAGGACTAATCGTGGCGTGACTATGGCCTGGGGTGACCGTTCCCGCAGATGCTGGGCGAATAGCCATGCTGCTTGTAGAGTCGTCGACTGTACCATGGTCGTATACAAATTCTGGGCGCATAGCCTCATGGCTCCCGGCCTAAATGACACCGCCCGGTTTACGAGGAAGTATCACTTAGGAGGTCTGTCAACGTGGTCGTAGTGCTTAGGGTAGCCACTTCTATTCACTATGACCCATTGATAGACCAGCTTTGGGAGCTTTCTGGTTATGGCCAGGCTATTTGGAGAAACGTCGTGTTGCGTTTTGGAGAGGTCGTCGAACACTATGGGAGTGTTTTGGAGAGGTCGTCGATCGTTAGTAGTCGCACTGTCGTGGCCGTCGTGTGTTATCGGCGTTGTTGCGATGAGGGTGGTTGTAAGTGTCTTTGGAGTGGTTAATCTACGCCATGAGCGCGTCGCAAAGGTCTTTGTGCGCCGTGGGCGCTTTGTGGAGATTGTCGTACGCCGTGAGCGTTTCATAACAGGTTTGGTTAGATGAGATACAATGGAGATAAAGCACCTTTATTCATTGTTTGGAGGTAGAACAGTACAAACTTTATTGAATTAGGATTATATTAGGGCATCTTGCATTACTCGGAGCTATCGACCTCTATGCTTGTTCGCCGTCGGAGTTGGGAGTGATCGCTGCTTCTTCTGCTTCCTTCTGCTTTTTCGCGGGCGGGCTGTCGCTGCCTTCTGGGCTATACGCGTCCGGGAGATAGGGCTTTTCGACGGCGTTTATCGTTTGCTGTTCGCACTCGTATGCGATCTTGAGGTTGGTTCGGAAGCTGAGGATGCCTTGCTGCGTCGGGATCTTGAGCACCATGTAGGTGTAGTGCGGAACCGCCATGAGCTTGGCAAGTGTTGGTCGGCCCAGTATCGCGTGGTAGGCTGTTTCAAAGTCGGCGACGATGAAGGTGATGTGTTCCACCCTGAAGTGGTTTTGATTGCCGAACTGCACAAGGAGGGTGATCCGGCCTACCGATGTTGACGCCTTGTTGGGATGATCCCCCAGAAGGAGAAGTTCGCAGGAATGAGGTCTTTCTTGGAGTACTCGAGTTGGCGGAAGGCATCGGCGAATATGATGTTGAGGGCACTGCCGCCGTCGACCAGTACTTTCCTGAAGCGGCACGTGGCGATGGTTGGATCAACGATGAGCGGGAAGCAACCAGGGTACCTGAAGTCTGTCCACTCATCTTATCCGAAGAAGCTGATGGGCTGTTCTGACCAGTCTAGGTGGCGTGTGTCGTCCGCGCCCTCGCCTGTTGCTGCTACCAAGTAGACATCCTTGCGCACCTGGCGACGTCTCCTTTCTGCTTCAACGATCACAATGCCTCCGAAGATGGAGTACGTCATTGATGGTGGGCGAAACTCCGGTGCTGGTGGTTCTTGATCTCTGCCCTTGTCGGGATTGTCCTTCTTTGCCCTCTTATCTCCTCTTCCTTTCACCGCATGCTCGAGGAGGTCGCAATTACGCATGGAGTGCTTGGCGTTCTTGTGTATGGGGCATGGGCCGTTGAGGATCTTGTCGTAGCTTTCGTCATAGTTCTTTCTTGGTCTGGCATTTGTATTAGCGACGTAACGATCGTCTCGTCTGTAATCGTACTTCTGCGGGTAACGCTCGGAGTTGCTCGATCTGTAGTCCCGGTGATCACCAGGTCTTCCATCGTTGCGGTAGTCTGATCGGCGATCCCTGTCCCTTCCGCGCTCCGGGGAGCGGGAGTATTGTCGCCTGGTCTCCCTGCTTCGGGCGGCGTCGTCTTGGTTGGCGTAAGGATTCGCGATCGTCATGAGCTCTTCTATGGTCGTTGGTATCTTCCGTGTCAGCTTGTTTCTGAGTTCGTCGGTGCGTAAACCGTTGGAGAAGATGGCGATGGCCTCTGGGTCAGAGATATCCGTGATGCTCAATCGCTTATCGGAGAAACGCCTGATGTATTCGCGGAGACTCTCGTTGCTCCTCTGACAGACGTTTTCTAGGTCGTAACGCGTTCCCGGCTGGACACACGTGGCTTTGTATGTTTTAATGAAGATTTCTTTTAGCTGTTCCCAGCTATCGATCGTGTCTTCGGGGATCTTCTGGAGCCAATTGTTGGTCGTGGTCGACAGCATCACGGGGAGGTAGTTGGCCATCACATCTTGGTTTTCTCCCGAAGCATATACGGCCATCTCGTAGGTGGAGGCCCATTGCTCTGGGTTTATCTTGTCGTCGTATTTGTCCACCGATGTTACCCTGAAATTCATTGGCCACCGGACAGCGCACAGGCGAGGGGAAAGAGGTCGCAAATTTCCAACGGGTGGTGGTGTTAGGTCACGTCGTAGATTACCGTCACGCCGCGGGGATCTGCCTCGGTACTCCCTCGGAGGGCTTCGTCGCGCCAGCTTTGGTGTTCGTCTGCGTCGCGGGTAGCCGCTTTCCTCCCCATCATGTAGCGGAGATCTTCGCCTGTACTCCCTCAGAGGGCTACGACGTGCCTGCTTCGGCGTTCGCTCACGCCGAGTGTCGTCGCGTGCTTCACCGTCACGTGGCGGGGATCTTTGTCTGTACTCCCGCAGGGGGCTTCTGGGGTGGTTTCTGTTATGAGACTGATCAGAAAATTCAGACAGGTGGGCCGCCTTATTCACCTGGACCACTGCTGCTTTGAGGTGAGCTCCTATTTTCTCTGTCTTGGGCGTATGGGGGAGTTTGGACAGCTCACATGTTGCCGCGGCGAGGTTGGCGCTCGAAGTTGGGTATATCGGAACGTCGCCTATCCGGTCGAACTCATTCTGTCGATTACGTCCTGACATGCGACCACCATTTCTCTGGTCCCGCTTGCGCTGCTCACGTGCAAGTCGTTCGCATTCGCGGTGCTCCTCGTCTCGTTTCTCTTGCTCGACGCGCTCCCGTTCGTGCCGTCGTGTGCGCTCGTTGTTGCGCTGTTCCCTCGCGATGCGATCGGCCTCTGTATCGTTGTTGCGTGGGACGCTGTCGGCGGAGACATGAAAAACTATCCCCCAAAACCTGGGGGGGAACTCTGGGATGTCGCTGGTCGATCTGGATGAACCGAACGTTTCGGGCCTCGTGGAGGCGGACCGAGGCTGAGGAGACCGTGCAATCGAGAGATACTGCCTGGTCGGAGTCGTCGGAGACCGGGGAGATGACGATGGTGTTCACGATGGGTGCTGGGGGAATCTGGTCGGAGATCAGTCGATGCGTTTGACGCTGGAAGACAGCGGCCTGATTACTGAGCCCATAGGTAATCATTGGGGAGGGGCGGGTGTGCCTGGTCATCGTGACCATTGTCTTCAGCGGAGACCGACGGCGGCGTGGTCGGCGACCGTGGTGACCTAGGAGTCGGTGTCGCGCCGCCTGGACGAGGTCGATGCAGCTGATGATTCCGACGTTGGCGTGATCGACGGCGCCGATCAGGTCGTCGATGTTGACGTCCTTGCGCGGGTGGTACTTCGGTATGGCGGGATGACACGGAGACGGTGGTGAACTTACCCCGCGTGGCGCGGAGCCGATGGTCCAAGACATAGATCCAATCTGGATCACGGTGCCGGGCGCCGGAAGGACCATCGAATCCGGGAAGGTGACCGCTTGACGAGCCATGAAGTCGATGCACACACACCCTACCTGTCGCGCCAACTGTCGACGAAATATGCGTCGCAGTCTACCTAGGGGGTACCCCACGGTAGTAGATTGTTAGGCGGAGGTGTGGCGACGATGATCAAGCGTAACACAGAGAGCGTAGACACGACGATTTATACAGGTTCGGACCGGCAAACCGCTGTAATACCCTACGTCATGTGTTCTGGTGGCTAGATTGATCTTGTATATCAGGTTACAAGATCTGTAGATGATCTGAGAGGGGTTGTCCGGGGTTTTTGAGGGGGTCCCTGCTCGCCTTATATAGCCGGGGAGTAGGATTACAATTTCCATATCCTAACAGATTACGATCGGTTCCCTATGGCAAGGGATCCGAGTCTATCCACTAGGATCTTTCTTGGCGAGCAAGTCTTCTTAGGAGTCTTTAGCGAGCACGACAGGCTGGTCGTGTGTCGCAAGGCCTCGTAGGCTGGGCCGTCTCCTGGTCGACAGGCCCAAGAAGGTCCCTAAGGATATGCCGAGGTTATATCCCAACAATCACCATACTACAAGCAATTTACGACATGTGATAGCTGCTTATATAAAACAAAAGATTTAAAAATAAATGAGAAAAAGAAGAGAATTAAAAAGCTTAACTAAATTTAAAACTTAAAAGTAATAAAAGTTTTTGGGAAGTAGTAGGAACTAAAAAAGAAAAAAAACTCCAACAGTTCAATATAAAATTATAATGGCCTGATAGAAAAACTACATGTTTTTTGATGCATAGGATCATATATGTTTAGAACAAAAAATTAAAAATTAAAATACTACAGGCTCTTTATCGCTGGCTTTGGAACTTAAAATAAAAGAAAATTTAAAAAGTATGAAATTTCAAAATTATAATAAAAAACTAAAAATAAAAAATACATAAAAAATAAAACTAAAAAACTAAATAAAAAATAAAAAACTTAAAATAAATAAAAAAATGTCAAATCGATGAATAGTGCCAGAGGCCCTCTCCGGCCTCTAATTTATTCACAGTATTAATGGTTGAGAGAGTATCTATAGGTGCTCGACCCCGACATACATGCGCACAAGACTTTTTGTGTGCGTTTGTGAAACTTTACAATTTTACGTGTTTTATTGATCCTCTCAATTTTGTAGTATAGTTTTAATTAAATTTGTATAATATACACACTTAATTATATATTTTAAATCGTTAATTTTAAAGCTCAATTAGCGTGCTAGATGTTGACACTTTTCATATATATGTGATGTGTATATTTTTAGTTGAGTTTGTAAAAAATTACTACTTTAGGTCTTGTTTGGATGCGCATGTATCTCCCACAAACTACATGAGTTGGAATGTATTTGAACTAATTTATACTCCAATCTATATGGTTTGAGGTAGATACATGCGCATCCAAACAAGACTTTAAAGACAAAAATATCATGCAAAGAAAGGATGCCGCGACAGTAAAAAAAAGAAGGACAAGGGGTTGGCATGTCCACCGGTATCTCCGTGATCAGCGGAATTTGAGTTTTTTTTTAGATTAATTAATTAGTTAAAAATATATAAAAAAACAATAGCTTAGATTTATTTAAGGTATTACCTCCTTGCAAGTTAAGGGGATACTGTAGCATTGGCCCAGACGAAATAACTATTTTGGTCCCTCAACTATGCCCAAGACTTAATTTCGTCACTAAACTTTTAAAATGACTATTTTAGTCCTCAAAATTGCCTTTTGGCTCAGTTTCATTGTCCTATAACTACCAACAAAGTGACCGTTTTAGTCATAAACTTTGTGTTTTGGACTCAATTACAAAATAAACTACCAAAGTGCATTGTAGTTCTTTAACCTCTTTTCTCAACTTGGTCCCCTGCCCTACATGGACCGATGTGGTGTCGCACCTGGTGTGCATTTTTAACTTTTTAAGTGAATATAGATATATGTCCAACTATCCTCGAATATGAATAATAATCGGATCATTCGGTTCCGATATCATACCATTATATTATATATTTTTATTTCAATATCTAAATGCTTTTAAGATTATAGACAAAGCATCATTTTTATTCATAATTGGTTACTAGTTGAGCTTGATGCTATCAGACACCTCTAGAGATCAGTTCCTAGAGGTGAGTTGAAACAGAGATGCCTCTCTATTAATCATTTTCTAGAATTTGTAAATCCAACAAAAACAAATAGCAACTTTTTTTTACCCAAAAGAGGCTCGCCAATCAATTTGATATTTTTTCTGAGTTAAAAAATATACTACATTTTTTATTATACTAACTCATATTTTAGTATTTTTTAAATGCATATTTGTTCCAAAAATTGTTTTGATAATTTTAGAAAAATATTCTTCTTTTTTATAAAGTCAAATTGACATCCTTGAACTATTGTGAAAGTATGATTTACTTCGCATGGCACCAGGCCAACGAAAATTGCTTTCAAAGCAGCTAAGGTAGGTTAATCGTCGAAACTCGAAAGAATCAAGCGAGGCCTAGAGGCGGCGTTGGATAGGCTTGTAAAACCTTAAAGTTGAAGTAGGGGATTAACAAAGTGTGGAGAGGTTCCATAGATTCATGCAGAAATTTAATTTGGACAAGATTTAACAAAAGCCTAGATCCTTGTTGAGGGAACCACAAAGGCTTTAGGCCCTATTTGTTTTCAGCTTCCTGTGAACTTTTGATGTTAGCTTTGTGACCTTCCAAAAGCCAAAAATCTCTCGAAAGACAAAAGTCCAAAAACACTTATTGAGAAGCTTCTGGCTTTTGACTTCCTGGAACTTTTTGACTTTTGAAATGACTTAAAAGCTAACATCAAAAGCTCCCAGAAAACTGGAAACAAACATGACCTTAGTCTCTTCAAACACTATCCTCTTCTCAATTGAAGCATAAAGTTGAGCTTGAGGATCTTCATTGGCCTGTTTAGGACAAAACAAACCTTCCAATGCTCACCACAAGAGTTATGAACTCCCGGTCGGGTGAGTAGAGCTTGTTTTTAGGAAGTTGAAGAAAGAAACGAGCAAGATGGCCATTGGGAACAGGGAGAGAGGGTATTTAAATCCCTCCCCTTTTTGAAAGTGCAATCAAGCCCTAAGTGAGTTTTGGTGACATGACAACATAATTAGAGAACTAATGAGACTCTTCAAGTATGACAAGCAGGTTAAAGTTAAGGAGATTGATGAACAGGTTGGCGAACCCATCAAATTACAAAAGTGTATGGCAACAAGTTCGATGGGACTTTATTTCATTTATATTTTGAAATTGAGTTAAGTATGTCGTACTATTAAGAGGGATTTAACACGCATGCCAACAAGTGAACCAAATGCTATATCTATACATCCAACATACACCTTAGGCAAAACAACCAGCATTTCCTTTCTTACATCCTTGTTGTTCTTGCCAGGCCGGCAGTGCCGAGCCTAGGGCCGGCAGTGCCGCGCAGTCCGGCAGTGCCGCGCCTATGGCCGGCACTGCCGCGACTTGATTTTTGCCCGTTGGCAGTGAGGGGGTATATCCTTATCCCCTCTCACCCCAACGGTCATCTTTGTCATTCCTCACTCTCAGACTCGCAGAAACATTCAGAGAAGCTATCCCTTGCTCCCCTCTCTCCCTTGGAAGCTTCCACACTCTCCTCCATTGATTTCCACTCAAATCTTTGAGAGTTTGAGCCTCCAAGCTTCAGCGGAAGCTTCTCCCTCGGTTCTTCAACTCCTACAAGTATTTGGTTTGCGTGGTGGCCGGTGGTTTGAGTTTGTTACTCTTGGAGCTTTGCTCCTAACCGGCTAGGCGTCGCCATTGAGCTTGCCAACTTCGTGTGGCAGCCTAGGGAGGTTTGTAACACCCGCGTATATTTCCGCGTGATCGGACCTATTTTCTCAAATGTGATGAAAATTGAGAGCTAAATATTGGGAGTTCTTGAATCGCAAAAAAAAAGATTGAGAGTTGTTGGAGAGCAGTTTTTAAATCTTGCCAAAAAAATATTGGAAGTGAATTTTGGAAATCTTGGATATGCTGTGTTTGGATCTGCTAATAGTTAGCTGTTAAAGAATATATTTAATTAGACAGTCAGCCAAAAAATAGCTAATAATGTCTTACCTATCACCAAGCTAACAATTGCTAGCTAAAAATATATATTTAAGAATATAATTAGATCCTCAGCTATAATTAGATTTTTTCTAGCTAACACAGTATGGGTGAATCCAAACAGGACAATAGCAATTGATGTGGCCAATGCAGCCGGTGGCCATTACGGTGCATAGAGCCCTCAAGGACAATAATGCCTGGATCAAGCATGTTTATTTGGCTACTTTTCCTATAGTTCAGGTGTCTGAAATTTAAGATGATTTCATGCAACACTAATGTACCACCTACTATAGTTGTTAATTTTATATTTTGTTATTTGTTTTTGTGTTATAACATATTAAATTTTTGTCCTTGTCCTCCTATAGAATTAATTGTAATTGTTAAATTGTCTTTGTGTCAATATATATATGATTTTGTAAGGTTTGTAGTTTTGTCTAACATATTTTTTATTTATAGAATCAAAAATTGCAGATTGTGTCTATATAAATTACAAAGAACTAAAACTGTAATTTTAATACAAAATATATGCAGTAATTGTCGCCTGAAATAAAACTAAAATTCAAGCACCTGAAATTTAGCAAATCCCTTATTTGGGCGCCAAATCTTGTTCAATTCACTGCAGACTCCATCCAAAAAATGTGGGTTCGTTCGTGAAAAGCTGGAATGTTGTATGTTTTATTTTTCTAGTATTTTTTAATCTTTGAATCCACGTTTCAAATTGTTTTTCTTAAGAAATAATAAAGATTAATTAAATTGCCACCTACCACACAAAATCTAAAAAGATTGCTAGGAGTATGGCTGTATGTGAAACTACATTCATTACTAATAAATTTCTACTAAAAATCACCAGCACTGCTTGAGGCATGCAAGGTGCCGTTTTTTTGTGTGAGGGAAATGAATCCATATAGAGAAAAGTTGACAGGTGAGAATTAATAGCCAGCAATAAGCTAGCATCCCCTCCCTCCCCCAGTTGTTCCACACTAGGTTTAACTACAGCTATAAAACCACAAACCAGCAAGCCCAAGCCTAGCAAAAGCAACAAAACCCATAGCTAGACCACCATGCCTTGCACACTCTCCACCCAAAAGAGAGCCTGCCGCCTTGCTCAGGCGCCGGCGGCTCCGATGCCCGACTGGACATCGCTTCCATACGAGCTAGTCCACCGCATGGGCGACCGCTTGCTGGCCGGCAACGACATCGACGCCTACATGGCGTTCCGCGCAGTCTGCCAAGACTGGCGCTCCGCCACCAAAGACGACACTGCGAAGGCGAAGGCGGGTGATGACACCGATCCCATCACCCGCTTTGAGCCCACCAAGTGGGCGTTGCTTGACCGTTGCGATGACCTTGTCACGCTCGTCAACATCGACACCGGTCGGTTCCTCTGCAAGAGGATCCCACTGTTGCGTAGGTTCTTCTTTGTCGGCGTGACTAGCGGCGGCCTCATCCTCCTCGGGGAGTCAGCAGAGCCCTACAGGGCTCGTGTTCTGAACCCGTTCACGGGCTCAATCACCCATTTCGAGGTGAGGATACCCGATGTAGGGGTGAGGGCGGTTGCCATCAGAACGAAGCCGCCACTGACGGTCTTCGTCTGCACTGAAAGGGGTAGGATCATGTGGGCGGATCAAAGCATGGAGACCTTCAAGGACTTCTCGATCGATCACCCTAACAAGTATAGCTGCATGACGTCATTCGGTGGCAATGTGTACGCCATCGATCGGTATGGGTCGATCTACTTGTCTACCGTTGTCGTCTCCGCCGGGGAACCGAGTGGCCGATGTGTGGTGGATATATCTATGGAAGCCATCATCGATCCTAGTCTTGACACAAGTGCCCAAGGACTGATGAGCGACAGGTATTATCTCGTGGAGTCCATGGGGGATCTACTGCTCGTGACCAAACCATCGGGCTTTACTGTCGACCAACTAGTGGTTCGTAGGGTGAACATAGAGACCCAGACGATCGAGCCGGTCAGTAGCATCGGTAGTCATGCCCTTTTCGTTAGCCATGGCAGGTGCCTCTCGATCGACGCTGACAAGTTCTCGTCCATCCAAGGCGGTTGCGTTTACTTTCTGGATCCAATCGTAGCTCAAGGCTACTATGTGTTCGCAGATAGGACCATTGTCCACGTTGCTGACAATGTCGTCAAGTTTGAGTTTGAACGGTTCCTACAAGGTTTCTTTCGGCCATTCACCCTCGCCAAGGTCCTCACGGATTATTGTAGGTCCATTCACTTTTCTGAATTGTGTGAATTGATGGCCGACAAGTGGGACATGGATCTGTCGGATAGCGATGACGATTCTGAGTCTGATGAATCATCGTCCTCCTCTGATTCCGATGACGAAGAATCCTCGTCCTCCGAACTTGATGACGAAGAAGCACCCTCCTACTGTGAACCAGCTGAAGATTGAATGATTGAATGAGGTTCTATGCTTGGTGCCTGCATCTACTCTTTCTAAAGGAAAGACACCTACAAGTATGCTAGAATACTAGTATTTCTACATTTCATGTTGTTAAATTACTCAGTTCGGTAGCCTCCTTTTTTTTAATAATAATCTTTAGCCCACCAGGGCAGTGTTGTTTCATTCTCTGCAGTTGCAGAGTTGTAGTGTGTAATCTTCTTTGGGATGTAGGCATATGACCAACTGTATCAATCGTCGGATATGTTGGTCAAATATTTAAATTTTCACTTTTTAGCTTTCGAATGTTATGACGATTTCAAATGCTTGTGCATTACAAATGAGCCTATTCGGCTGATGGTTTCTACATCTATAAGTCAACTTTGACTGTTTTTACTATTTTATTATAAGAGAAAAATAGTGTATCATGACTAATAAGTTAAGCGAATAGACCCATCTTCACAAGATGATTTGTTCATGTTTTAATCAGTAGGGTTCATATTTGATGAATGTTTAATATATTCAGGAAAGCTAGTTTTTTTTCCCCGAAACACCAGCGAGATCCGTTTATTTTATTAATTAGCAGAAGGAGACTAGTATAGACGAAAAATATGGCAAGTGATAGAAAACTTATTAAATAGAAAAAAGAATATCACTCTCACATTTCACCGGGTATCGGGTTATTACCTATTTGGCTCTTCTCTTTCATCTTGGCGCAGAGGCCATTCAAAGCCACTTGTCTCCTTGATGAAAGCACTTGCGCCTCCTTTAGTTATTTTGGCTAGTGGGGATCGGATCGGATGACTATCTTCCAATCAACGAGGGTTCGATTCTCACCTTGCTATGTATTAATTCTATGTACACCAATTTGATGCTATTTTAATCGAGATTTTGAGGATTTCCCTTGGGCGTATAATAGGGTGCTTATCACCTAGCTAGCCAACCAAGGTTCGATTCTCAACCCATATGGGGTAATACTAGCATAGATGTTGTCTCTTTTGGTTCTAATCGAGTTTTGTATGAACATACTTTTTGCTAAAAGAAATTAAAAGAAAAAAAATTGGGCACACACATATGCTTGCAGAAAAGGTAGTATCTCTTTGTCTAGAGGGGGTGATGATGATGAGTCCCGAGTGGCTCCTTGAGCCACCCCCACGCCGGCAGCCCAGGTTCGATCCCTGGGGCTGGCACAGGGAGGCCCCTGTGCAGCCTTCCTAGTGAAAAAAAAGTATATCTTCATCTAAAGAAGTTATGTGTTCTCCCAGGTTCGATCCATGTGGCTGGCACAGGGAGCCCCTTTGCAGCCTTCCTAGTGAAAAAAAGTATATCTTCATCTAAAGAAGTTATGTGTTCTGGTGATCTGCTTGGGCATCAATAAAATTGCATGACATAGTCACGGATCTTCACCTGTAAGCAGACATGGCTGGCAGTAAAGTTTATCTGTGGCGAGTGACAATTTTGTTATCTTTGTGCTTAAACATTCTTACTCGGGGGATTTTTTTCTTTATATCAGTACTTTATATCTTTGCTGTTCCTTAGCACCACATACAATAATACTTCTAATACTTTATGTAACACATGATATTTATTTTATTTTATTTACACTAGGTTGTCCCTTGCTATGTATATATATGGGGTGTATCATCGAAGTATATATATATATATATATATATATATATATATATATATTCTTCTTTGCAAGCTTAAGCTTTTGGGTCAAATTGACCATGCATGGTTCAGTGCATTCTCGGCTCGGTGCATAAGTGTGTTCAGCCCAATACCTGTTTGTGTGGCCTTGGAGAGGATGCATGTGAGTTGCAGATGCTGCTTTTGTATATAGGTGTGAAGCACACATATATTTGGCAAGTGGTTTAATGATAAAGATCCTTCGTTGAGCTGTACACACATGCATATGGAGACCTATTTGATGAAATCTCAATCACTCGTTTACACGGGGAATAATTATTTCGTGGCATCTGCAGGAATTTCTAGCAAGTGTGGCCCATATTGTAGTGTGCCTTTTTTTTCTTCATAACACTGTCGTTATTGTACACATTTTTTCAATAAGATGATCGAGTGATCAAAGT
This sequence comes from Microstegium vimineum, assembly GCA_022036555.1. Taxonomy (NCBI): domain Eukaryota; kingdom Viridiplantae; phylum Streptophyta; class Magnoliopsida; order Poales; family Poaceae; genus Microstegium; species Microstegium vimineum. The sequence goes on along the minus strand of CM039137.1, from coordinate 16,882,537 downwards.
TGTGTAAAAAAAACTCAAGCAAAGTATATATAATTTAGAACAGAGGAAGTACTGCTTGTCAAAGCAAGAACCAAACGTGAGGACAGCATGCCATGTCACTCAGTAGTAGTTTATCAAGAAGACAACATCGATCAAAAGAAAGTCTAACGCCTCACACAGTAGAACTCCATCTGATTAACATTACTTGTACTCACCTGTTTTTAGGGGGAAATTGCATAGTGATATATCAACGATGAGTCATCCGTCGTGGACATACAACACGTACGTGTCACAAGCTAGTATCCAATACGGAAATATATGAGATGTCACTGTCCTTCTATATGGGAGGTCCACGACGCCGTCTTCGCGAACCGGCCGCTCTACCTGCAGACGGTGATGAAGGAGACGCTCAGGCTCCACCCACCGGTTAGCTGTCTTGGATCGGGGGCGTTTGCCATGCCGTTGCCAAAGGGAGTAGTTTGAAGTTTGAACGTTACAAAATTATAAACGGCTCGTCGAATCAAACACTCACCAGACCGAGAGTCGAGATGGCTGCTCATCAGTTTCTTGGGAAATTACCACGACGCCTCGACTCTCGGTCTGGTGAGTGTAGGAGATGGCACGCGAGAATTGGAGCGGAGCGCAAATGGCTGCTCGGAACTCCAAACGATTTATTGCTCCTCTTCTGTTCCCAGAACTACTCGGCGGTTCGTTCTTCGTTGCTCGCTCTGCTCCTCCACAGTATTTATCCCTGCTCTCTCTCTTTGCACACCTCAACTCAAGCTAAGTCGAGGCAATATGGCGGCTCACGGCTGGTCGTCTCTTCCGGCAGACCTCGTCAACCGCGTCGCCGACTGCCTTCTGGCCGCAAATAAATGACCTCGACTGCTACACCGACCTGCGCGCTGTGTGCCACCAATGGCGCTCCGTCACCGCCGACCCCAAGAGCAACCAGCATGATCCCCGCTTCCGTGTTAGCCGGTGGGTCATGCTGGATGAACAAAAGGCCACCGCCGCTGCCGACGGTGCCCTCCTCTTCGTCAACACCGCCACCGGCCGCTTCCTCGCTCCTCCGCGACCCGGCCGACCACGCCTTCGTCACCAGCACCACCGACGGCCTCATCGTTCTGGCGGCCCGGCACCCACCGCACGCCGTGAGCGTCCTCAACCCCTTCACCGGCTCCCTGATCCGTTTTGCGGCGCCACTCCCGAGCGACCCGCAGCCGCGTCAGCGGCTCACTGCTTTCTCTGTGTCTGTGGACAAGTGCCACTGCCACTGTCCTGCAAGCAGGCTGCCCCAGATTGTTATCACTGCCGCCGCCAGATGTGCTGCTGGTGCCAAGAACATCTTCGACCGGCTTTGGTGCGTGGAGTACGACGAGGATTGTCGTTATTACGCGGTGGTGGCTCCCGGCGGCGATTTGCTGGGGTTTTTGAAGCGGCCCGATGGCATTGATGTTTTCAAGATTGACGCTGCTGGGAAGGTGATGAAGAGGGTCAGGAGCATCGGCAGGCTTGCTCTGTTCCTTGGCGTCAGGTGCCTTGTCGTTGACACCGACAGCTTCCCAGCAACGGTGGTTCAGCCCAACTGCGCTTACTGACCAAAATGACGACAAGCGGTACATCTACAAGTTTGGCATTGAAACTAATTGCGGCAACGGTGAACAAGAACCAGAGCTCGTTTCGGCAGCCATGGGCAGCAACACTACGGGTTCTCCCTGCATCATGGGCCCTTTCACGGTAACGCAGCTCTTGTGCAACTACACCATGGACATTCCAGTTCAGCAAATAACGTGGGAAGGGTGCTCTCCCTCCTTCCTCGAGCTTTTGGGCTAAGCAAGTAACGCGCGCAAATACTGGAGCAGCATGCAGCTGGCGTGCTTGCAAATCGTGGGTTTTGTATCGTGTGTTTATCGTTTTCATTAAGCAATGTGGTTTAGTGCGCTTGTGCTGCCACTATTAGTAGCTAGTCATATTGCCAGTTCTAGAGTTTGATTTTGAGGTTATGTATCAGCAAGTACTGATTATCAAACTATCTTGACGACAAAAAATAGCTCTGAGTGGTTCTTTTCAGACCTTTGTCATGTTTGAGAGCAGTGTTGTATCAATATAATGTGTTGTCACCTAATATGAAGTCATATCCATTCTTTGTCATGTCTATGTTAAGATTATTTCATTTGTCAAATAAATTTGCAAAGTTATTAAGCACGCATGCATGAGCTATAAATAATTTGCAAAGTTAAATTTGTTAATTATTGTACAACTATAGAGTAACTAAGCTTAAATAATTCATCATACAAATTGCAGATAAACTATATAATTTTATTCCTTCCAATACTTTTTAATGAGTTGGAAAACACAATGCTTTAGGTGAAAATTCTTGGAGACTCTTGGAGATGCTCGTAAAATAACATTTTTGCTTCTTTTTCTCTATCAATATTCTTCTGACCTAACTCAACTTGTTTGGGACTAAAAGCCTTCGCTTTTTTTTCTTTTGATGTTCTGAATAATACATGGTTTTCTAGTTTTGTGGTAAGATATAAAAGTGTTGTGCAGTGCCACCTCTTGTGTATGCAAAGTTATCACGCACGCATGAGCATGCGCAAATTACTAGTGAGAAAGTATCACTCCAAGGCTATGACTATGAGAGTTAGGTTGCTAATAAAATCATACAGAAAATAAAAAGAAAAAAAATCGACAATGACAAGGCATGGCTAGTTGGGAAACAAGACGAATGTTATTCCATCCATCCTAGAGACCATAACTTTAGTAGGCATGATTGACATTACAGGTACTAGCTAGCTCCCCATCTTCTTAATAACATCCTTCAGAGGCGAAAACTATGTTAGAAAGTGAATGCAAAATGAACAAGTAATCGAAAGAACTGACATTGTTTTATTGATCTCTTAGATATATATACCTATGAAGGGGTGTTTCGAAGGGACATGACTTTCATCCGGACGATGGTGTCTGCCGCCGCCTCGCATCCCATGCATGTCAGCACAAACAGACTATATATCCCTCGTGCCAAAGATCACCTTCTGCCGACTGCCGGGGACCAAAGTGTGGTGGATGGGTAATCCAGCAGCGGCGAGATCAAAGCTGGCGGCTCGGACATCGTCAATCGGCAACAGAAACGACTGATCTCGGAGGAAAATGGAGATGCAAGTCGCTGCATCCATAAGCCCACAACCAAGATCCCTAGGAGGGATATGACCCCAGCCAATACCCTTAGCAATTTCACGCTGCAGCATCCCTCGTGCTTGTCTTGTGTTGAGCTGGGCTTTGGCCTTGCAAATTTCTTTATTGTTTATTCACTTAGGGCACTCCCAATACAGAAACTAATGTAGAAACTACGAGTAATTTCTACAATCTAGAACTCTGTGTTAAGAAACTACACATCACAATGCAACTATTTAATCCTCAAGTCTTCTTCCAATAATTCATCGACTCTCTTCACCGGATTCTTTGCTCCAGCTTTTTTCCTCCGCGCTCACCGCCACAAAGGAACGTATATCAGCTCGCGTGAATGGTGAGCTGCAACAGCACTAAAAAAAATCCAGCCGCAGGCCACCTGTGACCTGCATCCCTGGCGGACCCTCATATGCTCACGTACAACACCGCCTCCTTGATCCTTCTACGAGGCTGCCTCCTCGCTGGCGCCTTTCTGATTGATGCGTGATGCTTGTGAAGTGTCAGATATCTTGTTTTTTTCCTTCTTGGTGGTGCAGAGATGCAGCGCAGCAGCAGCAGCGAGCGTCTCGAGAGCTCCGACGTTCACACACGCCCAGGCTGCGTTCGCGCGGATGGAGCGCGGCTGCGGCGTAGCTGCCGGTGGCCGGCAACCTCCTCTGCCATGATAACGAGACGCTGGCACACCGGATCTGGAGGGACGGATACGTGCCCTCGATTCTAGCGTAGACCTGGAGTCTTAGACTCGGTTTTTTTTATTTTTCTTCTCTTTCCTAATTAAATTGATTGTCACATCAGATTTTTGTTTACGTAACAGGTTCATTTAATTTCTATAGAAACTATGTAGAGTCTGTATTGGGAGTGCCTTTATCCTCCTTTGGGCGTTGACTGCACCAATGAATTGCTATGAAGCTGTTATTTGACACCGTAGCGGTGAGCCATGTGGCCTCAATGAAATGGACATTATTGTTATTTTTTTTCTCGATCAGGCTTAGCCTGTTTTTCATTAAGGGAGGAGATAAGCCCGTCCAAACCGAAGCAAAGTTTTACAGGTCACACTGACGAGGAACCAGTGACCACGACCCAGCCCGCAAGCTACCATAAACTTAAAATTACATGGTGACGGTAAGAGGCGACCAGGTCCCAACTGGCACTGCCAAGGACCTGAAACTAGTGGCAACCCACACTTGGGCTTCTTGCACCGCCGCCGCGATAACTCGATGAATAACGACAGGCTCGTTCCTAAAGACCCCAACGTTTCTTGCCTTCCACAAAGTCCAGGCGCATAGCATCAACAGGCAATCAAAGGCCCGACGTGAGCCGCGGTGAACCAGAGGCCTGTTACGCAGCCACCAGCTTGCCAACGTCTCCTGGTCGGCATCGGGCATGAAGCTCCCCGCCCAGTGGCTATAGCAAGGCCCACCAGAGCTGTCTCGCCACAACATAGTGAAGGAAGAGGTGCTCGGTGGTCTCACTTTCCTGACCGCATAGGTTGCAATCGTCATCATCTTGCAGACCCCTTCTCTTCCTTCGTGCTGCCGTCCACAGGCGCCCATGGAACGTAAGCCAAAGGAAGAACTTTACCTTTGGCGGCGCACATGTCCTGCGCAGCTCGACTCCCCCGGGAGTGTTGTCTTTCCAAAGAAAAAGGCTGTGTATGTCGCCGACACCGAGAAGCTATCGTCCGGCGTCCACTTCTAGTTGAAACGATCCGGCACTCCGGGAAGCAGCTGGACGTCGGTTAACAATCTCCAAACGTGCAGATACTGCACGATTACTGGTACAGTTAGAGCGCCGATGATGTCATTGGTCCATGCTCTCTTTGCTACTGCCTCAGCCACCGACCGACCCGTCCAGCTCTCGAAACCGCTTCGAATAGCTGCGGCGCAAAGCGGCATAGCGGCCCAACCGACAGCCATGAATTAGTCCATAGACGAGCAGAACAGCCATCACCCACGACCACGCGCATACTGATGAGTGCCATGGCGGAGACAACGCGTTCTACCTTGTAGGGTAGGTGTGCCCATGGACAGCCGACATCCACCCTGCGCAACCATTCCCAACGTAACCGCAGAGCGAAACCAAAGAAGCGCAGGTCCAGAACCCCCAAACCTCCCAGCTCCATTGGCATGCAGACCCTATGCCATGCGACCTTGCACTTGCCGCCGGTGGTCTCTTCAGAGACGGCCCAAAGAAAGGAGCGGCGAATTATCGTTATTATTAGATAATGACTTAATAATGGTTCAGATGTGCACGACAGAGTACTGTGCCTAAAATGTCAAGCATGTGGAATTAACTAGTGTTACCTCGAGTTCCACACGAGCTCATCACGTATACTTTGATTTGAAGGAGATGAGCATGTGTCATTTCAGTTTATCACTTAAGCGCCAATCTACTTATCATCTGGGCTGATTTTTTTTTCCAATTCTTATTCCAGTGTTGTGATCTTCTTTCCTGAAAGGATCCATTTGTTTTTTCGAAAATGTGCGTTGCACGTGTCGTATTAAGAGAAGATAGAGTTTCAGTTACATTCCTCCGGACGCAGGCGAGGTGCCTTAATCCGGGAGGACCACACAGCAAAACAAAGGTCGTCGGCTTGAACGGCGCTGCTAGACACGGTGTGCTACTGGATGAAACTAATTGGCCACAGGGGAAGGCTAAAGCCTAGAGCGGTTAACCGGAGTAGAGAGTCGCAATGGACGTGAACCCGACCACGATCCACTCGGCCACCTTGTCCCGAATCCTCCGCGCAACACCCAGCGGGTCGCAAACCTTGTTATCGAAAGTCTGTCGATTTCGTTCCTTCCATATGCACCAGGAGACAAGCAGGACCAAAGCATCAAATCCTTGGCGAAGATGTTCAGGAACGCGCACCCTTGCGAGAAGCCACCAGTCACACAGCCAATCGGAGGGTAGTGCCCTGATGATGGGGGAGCCTAGGCGCTGGCCAATGCGGTGTCAAACCTCACGGGTGAAAGCGCAACCCGCCAGAAGGTGGTCGGCGTGCTCCGGATGCTGATGGCAAAGGACACAAGAGTCGTCCGGCTGCAGACTGTGGCGTTTCCGCCGTTCCGCCGTCCAAAGCCGCCCGTGTAGCGAGAGCCAGAAGAAGAATTTAACCTTGGGCGGAGCCTTGGTTGCCCACAGCTCCTTGGCCCCAAGGAGGGGGGGTCCTGCCGGCGAAGAAGGCGAGGTACGCCGAGGAGGAGTACTCCCCAGCGGGCGACCATTTCCAGTGCGCACGGTCCTGCATAGATTGGTCTAGGAGGACCTCCTCGAGCACTGTCCACAGACGGATGAATTGTGCTATGTTGGAACCGTTGTTGCACCCACAGCGTCCCATGCCCACTTGGAGCCTTCCAGCGCGTCCTTCACCGATCAACGACGTCGGCACGGCTCGGTAGACCAGCGGTGCATCGGAGCACAGCCGACCCACGGGGTGCCAGGTTAAAATTAAAATACCACATCTTCTCTGACATTTCCGGTGGCCAGTTCATATTGGTTGGAGGAACCAAAACCAATCTCCATTCCATTTTGCCGTATATATGTGATACTCCTATTTGATACTACATGATGTAGCCTTAACAACAAGCACTCTTTGTGAAGTCGTGATGGGAGAAACAACAACACCTGCTGCGTGGTACACCCTGCTGCTCTGCCTCGTCGCCGTGCTCCTCAAGCTGAAGACAAAGTCCATCGCCTCCCGCCACGGCGCTGGCAGCGGCGGCATGAACCTGCCTCCTGGCCCACGGCCGCTGCCGGTAATCGGCAACCTGCACAGCCTGCTGGGCGCGCTGCCACACACCACGCGATGCGGGCGCTGGCGCGGAGGTACGGCGACGTCGTGCTCCTCCGCCTCGGGCACGTCCCCACGGTGGTGGTCTCCTCCCCGGACGCGGCGAGGGAGGTCCTGAGGACGCACGACGCCGTCGTCTCCAACCGGCCCCTCTACGTGACCGCCGACATCCTCTCCTACGGCGGCCAGAACATCGCGTTCGCGCGCTCCGGCAGTCCGCACTGGAAGGAGGTCCGCCGGCTCTGCGCCACGGGAGGAGGAGGCGGCGAGCCTGGTCCGGTCCGTGTCCGCGGCGGCGACGATGACGTCGCCGGCGGTCGTGGTGAACGTCAGCGAGCGGGTCAAGGTCCTCATGAACGACGTCCTGATGAGGTGCGCCGTCGGCGACAGGTGCACGATGAGGGACGGACTACATCGCCGAGCTGGACGAGGCGCTCAGGCTCCTCGCCGGGTTCAACCTCGTCGACCTGTTCCCGGGCTCGCGCCTCGCCAGGGCGCTCGGTGCCGGGTCCCTTCGAGCCGCGAGGGAGGTGCACGACAGGGTCCACCGCATCGTGCAAGCCATCATCCAGGACCATGCAAGCAACAAGACGGCCAACAACGACGGCGACGGCGACATCCTCGACGTCCTGCTACGGCTTCAGCGCGATGGTGGGCTGGAGACCGTCCTCACCACAGAAGTTGTCTGCGGGGTGTTGTTCGTAAGTCACCCACCGCCCATGCCACTGCCATCATGCCATGGCTTCCTCTCTGGTATGGTACCTGGTGATGAAAAAAAAAGTTTCAATTTTTCCATCAGGATGTCTTCGCCGCCGGCTCAGAGACTACGGCGACGACGACGATATGGGTCATGTCGGAGCTCGCCAAGAACCCGGGCGTGATGCGGCGAGCGCAGTCAGAAGTCCGACGAGTCCTTGAGGGCAAGACAAGGGTGGCCGAGGCGGACATCCAGGGGCGTCTCCCCTACCTCCAGGCAGTGATCGATCAGGGAGACGCTCAGGCTGCACCCTCCATTGCCGCTCATCCTCCCGAGGTCGTGCGCTGAGCCGATCACGATCATGGGACACGACGTGCCTGCGGGCACCACGGTGTTCGTGAACGCGTGGGCGATCGGCAGAGACGAGAGGTGGTGGCCCGACGCGAGCGAGTTCAAGCCTGAGAGGTTCGACGGCCAGGGCGACGGCATGGTGGAGTGGATCTCAGCGGCGCGGACTTCAGGTTCCTCCCCGGCGGCGGCGGCGGCGGCCGAAGGATGTGCCCGGGCTTGACGTTTGGGTTGGCCAACATTGAGATGACGCTTGCGAGACTGCTTTATCACTTCGACTGGGAGCTGCCCGGCGGAGCAGATCCCGACGAGCTAGACATGGATGAAGCTTATGGGATCACGGCACGCCGGAAAACTGATCTCGTGCTGAAAGCTACACCTTTTGTCCCCACCAACTAGTGAAATTCGTTCTCATATACGCATTCAGCTGATTTGGTGTTATGTGGATCATGTCTGCTGTGAATATGCTATTCCTCTATGTCTATGGTGCTCTCACTTGTACTGAAATGCAGTGAAATTTCAGGTATTCTAAGTCAACCATCCTAAGTTTCGACCAAACTTGTTGAAAAAAAAACAGAGTATTTACAATATTAATGATATGAATTACAGACATTATGAAATGTATTTTCATAATAATTCATCTCTTAATGTCGTAATATTATAATTCTTCTTGAAAAAACTTGGTCAAACTTTATGGTTTATTTGACACGGGACACCTGAAAATGCACTATGGGATGGAGGAACATGTATATATGTTTCTAAAATAACATTGTTCATGAAAGGCACGTACTGATTTATACTGTTATTAGTTTTTTTACACAAGTAATATATAATTGTCCAAATCTCAAAATAATGCTCCATACTTAATTACTCACATAACCATCTAAAATTTAGAAAGTTAGTGATTGTTTTAAACAGAAGAAGTATATGGTTGACATTTTAGCACTCATCCTACAAGTCGATTTTTTTTAATAATGCCTAAATGTATTAAAGTTAGGAAAACATACAATATGCCGTACATATATAATTCAACACTTTTTCTATAGTTTAGGTATCTGAAATTTAAGATGATTTCAGACAACACTAATGTACTACCAATTAGTATAAGTTAGTTGTTAATTTTATATTATATTATTTGTCTTTGTATTGTAACATATTAAATTTTTGTTCTTGTCCTCTTATTATATAAAGATGGCAGCTGGTCGGGTTCGGGGCGGGTGCAGCATCCGCGGACCCGCCCCCTAAACCCGCCAAAAAAACTGCACTTGCACCCGACCTAAATTCATGTGAAAATCCGCCCCTGAACTCAACAGGGACCCGAAACCCGAATTTTAGCAACACAATAACATGACAGAGTTAATATATTAACTGTATAACTACATTTAACCATTCAAATAGCAACCTAAATATAAGATCAATATTCAATAATCCATAATTTAATTTTAATAGTTAGTCACAATAAGGTTGATGCAATACATAGGGTTATGATAATGGGTCATGAAACATAAGCTCTGTATATTTTGGGGCCCCGCAGGGAACCCGCGGGTTTAATACCAAACCCACCCCCGCCCCGCCACAGTTCGGGTCCCTGAACCTGCAGACCCGCGTGGGAAAAAATAGACTCGCCCCTGCCCCCGTCGGGTCCAAAACCCGCGGGTACCCGCCCTGAACCCAACCTGCTGCCACATCTACTCCTATAGAAATAATTGTTATTGTTAATTGTCTTTACGCCAACATATATAAGATTTTATCAGGTTTGTAGTTTTGTCAAACAAATTTTTTATTTCTGAAACAAAAAATTGTCAGACTATCTACATAAATTACAATGAGTTAAAACTGTAATTTTAATATAACAATTCTAAGTCAACAATTTTAGTAAAATTTATGCAATAACTGTCGCCCGAAAGAAAATTAAAATTTACACACCCAAAATTGAAAGTCAAATCCCATAATTCAAATCTATCCTTGTTTATCGTAATAGTATAAAGCTAAAAAGTTTTTTTTTAAATATATGAGATCGTTTGAACCAATGAGTAATTGGTCCAAATTTTAATCCTAGGGCACCCCCGTGTTCCAAAAAGAAGAAAGAAAACCAACCAAAAGCCCAAAGCCCAAAACCCTTTCGGCGGCCTCTCTCAGCTCTCCCCACTGCGGCCATGAAGCGGAAGCAGAGAGCCTCGGCGGCCGCCGCCAACGACTCCGACGCCGACGAGCCTGCTCAAACCCCGCTCCCCCTCGAGTCCTTCTCCGGCGACGCCTGCGCCGCCCTCACAGCTCGCTACGGCCGCTCGGCCGCCCAGCAGCACCGCCACCTGCTCGCCTCAGCCGCCGCCATCCGCTCCATCCTCCTCGACGACGGCCTGCCCCTTACCCCAGCGTCCTACCTCCCCGCGGCCGTCTCCGCCCTTCGTGCCGCCGGGTCTGCAGATCCCGCCGCCGCCGCCGCCCTCGCCTCTCTGCTTGTCATCCTGCTGCCTTACATCCCATCCTCCCCGTCATCCCTCCCGCCAGACGCCGCTTCCGAATCTGCCTCCGCACTCGCCGCCTTGCTGTCGTCCCCCGACGCCTCCCGGCTCCCGACAGGCACCGTGCGCTCGGTGGTCAAGTCCCTCGGCCACTTGACCCTCCATCTCGATGCTGCAGCTGATTGGGATGCTGTGGCGGCGCCTCTGGAAGCTCTGCTTGTGGCTTCTGTGGACCAGCGAGCCAAGGTGAGACAGCTACTAGTAGCCTAGTATAGTATTAAGAATTACTGAATTAGCAGTAGACCTTTTGCAACCTCGCTCATGTGGATATCAATCGCTGCTTTCTAGGTTCGAAAATGTGCGCAGGAGAGTGTTGAAAAGCTGTTTGCTTACTTGGGACAGTGTGATTGCACGAAGAAAGCTAGCAATGCTGCAACTGACATGTTTGAGAATCACATTTCTTCAGCCCAAAGTCTTATCCATTTGAATTCAGATAGTTCCGAGGGTAAAGAGACAAAAGCGGCTCATATGCTAGGCACAATGGTGAATTTAGTTCCATATCTATCAAAGAAGGCAAGGAAGAAGGTGTTCTTGGATGCTTATCAGTTATTGGGCCCTTGTTTTACCCCACTTACGAGGCACATTCTAAGGCTTTTGGCAACCTTGTTGGATCATCTGAAGGCTGACGGTGTTGAATCCGAGGTGGAGAGTCTTGTATCCTTGGTGATTGCTTACCTGCCTTATGATGAGAAGAAACCTGATGATACCATTGTCTCAGCATTTCACCTAATGAAAAATTGCTTGGATAAACTTGTTGGCCGCTCAAAATTGTGGATGGAAGCTCTTCCGACAGCATTCGAGTCAGTTTCAGGTGTGTCTTATGCACCAGCCTTGTCTAATTATATATATTGATGATTTTATTATGAATTTATGGTATACACATATCCATCCAGAAAAAACTTTTCCCTATTAACATAATTGTCTGACCATATTTGAAAATACACCATGCTTCCTCCAATATATATATTCAAATGTTTCAATAGGAAAGAATTGTTCCTTTAGTATCTCCTGACTGTTCAAAGCTGGCATCTAGTTTTTCAGGTTATTTTTTAGAGCATATCTCGTATGTTGTTACCATTTTAATTTGCACTTGCCTACTTAGGTTTCTTGCGAATATTGCATCCTTCAGAATCTGTAGTTTGTGGATCATGCTTATGCAGCCTTCTAGTGGCAACTGTTTCTTTTTTCTTTTTTTTTTATTCTTTATATATGCAATACAATGCTTGACAATGTAACCTATGTTTAACTCTCAATCTGGCAGGATACTTAATTCTGGGCGGAAAATGTTCAGATGATATAGCAAAAGTGGTGCAAGACTGTATTGATTCTCATATTGACCATAATGTTTTTGTCACTGATGGACCACAGATAACGAACAGTGGCTTTGAGGGTTTGAGTGATCACAGTGCCCTGAAATCAATCTGTTTAACACTCAACAGCAGACTTCACACGTGTGCCTATCCTCCAGATAGTATCTTAACAGTAGTATTGGGTTTATTTCTGAAACTTGGTATGTCTTCAGTTTTTTTAGCGGTGGCATTTCTTATTCAATTGGACTATCGCAGAGATATTTTGAACTCCTAGGAATAATGAACCTCACCATCTTGATTACTGAATGTGATTTTACCTCCACATAAAACTGCATGTGCCTTTTCTACGTATCATATGTAAAATGTGCTTGTTGATTACAAACAAGCACTTGAAACACTACAGAAGGGTAGATGTTGCACCATAAAAATGCATTAGCTGCAAAGTTAGGAGCACCTGTGTAATCATTTTAGGCAGACAGATGAACACACCTTTCAAATCTGTTGTCAATCCTTTTTCCATATATGCCAATGCCCTGCTCTTTGTATGATCGTATCATTGATTCATTAACTATTTTGTTTGAATTATTTTTTCCAGGAGAGAGTTCTTTTGTCTTTATGAAAGATATCCTACTTACTTTGGCACAGTTTGCTATGAAAGTGGACAAAGAATCACAACTGAGGAATGTAAGTTCATTTATTGGTATAACAGTATTTGCCTTGTCTTGATTACTGTGATGCTGCTCAATATAAATCATCTCTCAATTTCTTTTGTGACAGAATTATATATAAGTGCTTAAACTGTAGTTTTTGTTGAACTTATATCACCTGCAGGTTGAAGAATGCATTGGAGCAGCAGTGATTTCTATGGGACCAGATAAAGTACTTTCATTACTTCCAATAGCTTTTGATGAAAACCGGTTGAAATGCTCAAATACTTGGCTTCTACCTATTCTGGACAAGTATACATATGGAGCTCCGCTGCAATTTTTTCTAGAGCATATTGTACCACTAATAAAATCTGTACAAAATGCATCTAACAGTGGTAAGTAACTAGATACAAATAACTCATTCAAAAGCACACAAAACCCAAATCCATATCTTTTTTCTTTAATTTCAGTCAAGAAAGAATGGAAACGTAAAGAATTGCAATCTTGGATTGATCAACTGTGGAACTTGCTTCCTTCCTTCTGCCGCTATCCAATTGATGTACATCATAGCTTTGGTTCCCTGTCCAAGTTGCTGGTAGAGATTTCAAAGTGTGATGGCTTTATGTACAAATCTGCTGTTAAAGCCCTGCAGGTTTGGATGCTGAGCTATCATACAATGCTGTTCTTTTGTTGTTTGTTATATAGACCCCTTTGATAGTTCTGCCTTCAGAATTATAAAGATGGTTCATGCCATATCTTATATATTTCTTTTTATTGTTTCTCAGCAACTTGTAGATGGAACCAGAAGATTAACTACTGGTCATCAAGATGTTGAAATCTGTATGGAACTTTCAGCCTTGTTCTCCTCAAAACCCGATAGCTTCAAATGTGCACGTTTAGATAGGTGCTCCAAAAAAGATGCCCGCAAGAACTTGAAAGTTCTAGCATCATATTCTACCAGTCTTCTCTGCACTTTCACAGACTATTTCCTTGATTCTTCACCTGAAAAGCGTTCTCATTTGAAGGTGCGTCTCCTACTCATTTCTTTCAATTTGTTAATTGATTACCTGTGACTATTTGAATATTTAAGTATTAAATCTGTTGTGTACATGCTGTGAAACATCTTATCTTATAGTACCTAATTTAGTTACGCCTTAAACATCATCTTGCTGCACACTGTTTTATCCTCGTTTTTTTTCTACAAGAATTTGATTTGTTACAGCGTACCATTTTGTCAGATTTGTACTTCCAAACTGTGAAGTGTGAACTAAATTCGTTTGGTTGACATAGATGAACTACCGAGCTATATTATAACTTCTTTTCATTCAATTGCAAGTTTTACTAAGGAGAGATTTTGAACCAGGCAACCATGACCAAGGCCAAACTTTCTCATTTTCCATTCTGAACCCCTGCTATAACAATAAAAAATAGCCCTATCTGTTATGGGTTTGACCCCAGAAAAAATAGCCCTATCCTGAAAAAATGCTAAGTACCAACACAATAAAGTTGGGGTTTTTTCCAAAAATTGCAGTAGTTTCCACCTACAAACTAGCATTTTTGGTGTATGCGTAGTGGAACATTTGGAAGTCCAGTTTCCCTCTTTCCTTCAGGATCAGTTCTAACTTGTAATAATTTTCATTTGACAGCCATTTACTGGCTAATGTTGTGTGAGCTTAAACAATTTCTCTGTTAATATATTGTGTTTATAGGCAATATTTTTTATTACACATTTTGTACTTGATGGCCCTCTTTATCTCTTTCCAGGTTGCTTTGAGATGCCTGGCTCAGCTTTCTGGTACCATGAACATATGTGAGCTTTTTGTTTCACTAGTCAAAAGGTTTGGTTTGGAAGATACTCCATTGGAGTCAGGTAGTCAAGAATGCAAAACCGACGAAGAAGATAGGATGGATGAACTTGTCAAAAAGAAAGATAGGAAGGATGAAAAAAGTACTGAAATCAAAACTGATGAAGTAGATAGGCAGGATGGAGAAAGTACTGAATGCAAAACTGGTGAGGTAGATAGGAAGGACGAAGAAAGTACTGATGCAACAGCGGAGCTAAATAATAAGAGGTTTGTTGCTTCTTTTCACTCACTGACTCACCTACAAGATTAGTTTTTCATGCTCAATCGGGTTCTGTTCAAAAAGAGCACACACACTGCTTGATGATGAAGTTTTGCTTGTGAATGTCTCTTCTGATGATACTCAATCACATCTTGTTACTTTGTGGCTAGCCTAGGATTTATACATTATATGATTATAGTATTGCTTGTGCAGGTCTCTTTTGTTAGAACTCATTTCTACATTTGTTGAAGTTGCTGATGAGGATCTGCTTGATAAACTTTTTGGATTTATCAAGTCTTGTTTGCTGGTACTCTTTATTTATTTCTGCTCCTGCTACCCCAAGATCCCAACGCGTAGTAAACATTCATTTTTTACATAAACTTTATATATTCCTTCCGCAGGACAGCAGCATGTTCTTGTCACAGCAAAGCTCTCTTCGCGTTAAGCATAATTGTGAAGGTTAGTGGTAGTTTCCTGTCAGTCATGACACCTTGATGTTTTTCTTCCTCTTCTTGCTTGAGATTTAATGTCTCATCTTTTTCTTACTTTCAGGAACATATTGAATATTCTTTGGCTCATTTGGATGAAATGATGCTATTGCTTCATGGAATGAAGTCAGCTTTGGATAACACAGTTTTAGAAAGCCAACTATTATGCTACCAGCATTTATTGGTTCATATGATTAAGGTAGGTTAACAGTTGACAGTTGGTATTTTTCTCTCTCCAGTTGATCATAATGTGATTAATATCTAGAGCTTTGCTTTTAGAGTACTTGTGTTTCATGGGTGCTTTGTTTGAAAGCATTATGGGGTTTCTCTGGACCATCATGCAAAGCCAGAGTTTATTTTTTCTTGCTTATTTGTATATGCCTGCAGACTGCTTATATTGTTACATCTCAGTGATGTCTACACAGAAATATAAAAATAAATATTGTTACATCTCAGGGTCTTTTACAGTACTCAAGGTGCTTTTGTTTCAAATTTATTTAGTAAACTTGTACTACCTCCGTCCCCAAAAGAATGCAATTCTCGCTTTTTGAGGAGTCAACAAGTTTAAACTTTGACTAAATTTATATAAAAAAATACTAACATTCATGATATAATCCAAAAAAATATCATTAGATTAGTTATACAATATATTTTCATAATAAAATTATTTAGTAACATAAATACTAATACTTTTTAATATAAAGTTGGTCAAACATGGATTAGTTTGACTGGCACGGTTCCCACAATTGCATTCTTTTGGGGACGGAGGTAGTACTCGACAAGTAAAGAACTGTAAACTTGTACTCGACAAGGAAAGAACTAAACATTTCAATTACAGGTAGGAACTGGACAAAAAACACAAGTTTGTTTTCTAAGCTGCACTCTTTTGTACAAAATCTGTTGGTTGTCAGAATCTTAACCAAATGCTAATACTACAAAATTTCATTCTTATGATATGCAACAATGTAAATTTCAATTAGATTTTAAGGTGTTCAATGATTCAATCAAACTTAACGTGCATCGTAAGTAGACAACCTATATACACTAATAGTTGGACATGAAGAAATGACTTGTACTTTCGCAAAGTGTGTGTGCATGTGTGTTGTGCCTATAATAAGTATGCAACTCAATAACGACTTCATTCTTCATCTTTATGTGTTTATGTGATCAGATTTACTTCACTAAGACATCGCGATGTCGTTTTGAAATTGTATGTGCCTGCTACTGAGTCACAAGCGATGAACATAATGTTTATTGAAATATGATTGCATTTCTTATCTTGCGCTTTCATGAATTGCTTGTTTTATATAGTTTTGATTTGTCTTGTATTTCTCTGACATATTTTTACTATTTTAAGGTTAATGAAGAGAGCACCAGCAAGAAGGCATTCTTGATTCTAAATGAGCTAATAGTTGCACTAAAGGTTTTCCTTTCTTATCTTCACATGCTAAATAATTTCTAAATGTGTATTATTCAATATGCTCTATTTATTCAAAGTCCCTTTCTTTTTTTTCTGGTGCAGTCTAAGAAGGAAAGTAGAAAATTAGCATATGACGTGCTCCTGGCAACTAGTACAAACTTGAGGAGCTCAGAGTCAAACAGTGCAGATTCAGATCTTCAAAGATTGTTTACAATGGTTAGCTACATAAAATACTCTATTCTTAACATATTTCCCTTCGTTTTATTTGGTTTTGAAATTTAAGTGTCTTGTCGGACGATTACCTTTTGTTTCCTGATGCTAGATATTTCCACCGAACATTTTTTCGAATAAACTTATGGCATTTCCTCTGCATTTTGATATGGAGTGACATGTCCATAGGTATCTTTAGGCTTCATTAGGGTATACATCCCCCTCAAATCCAAACATATTATTTCTGAATTACAAAATGTACGTTGTTTTAGTTTTTTTTTCTATGTCAAACTTCTACAATTTTGACTAAGTTCGTGGAAAAGTGCACTAACATCTATACAACATAAAATGATTTCATCAAATCCATTGTGAAATATTTCTTGATAGTGCACTTATTTGGTATTGTGGATGTTAATATATTTTTTTGATAAACTTCGGTAAAAGTTTGAGAATAGTCAATTTTTAGTCTACTTTGAAGATATACAATCACCAACACTAATATTTAAACCATTAAAAATATCACAAACACTCTGATTATTCTTTTAGGAGCACAGGGAGGCATCTTCTAAAGGATAGCTGGTTATATTTTGCTACACAGTTCTCATGAAAAATATAGAACTATGGAGGCTTTTGAATAAGTAGTATCCATGGTGCTCACACCTTGTAAATTATGGGTTGAGCAACAAAACTGCATGAAGATCTCAATGGAGCTGTACAAGTAGCTAATCAAATGCCTAGCCTTTTCTTTTCCAATTTACAAATTACAACTATAAATCACATGGATTATTTTGTGTGAGCAGCATAAATAATCAGTGTAATTGTATATGTTAAGTGAGTAAGGTGCATTTACAAGTTTTATTATTGAAGCTTATTGACTATCTTGTTATTCAGGTAATGGGATATCTTTCAAGTTCATCTCCTCACATAGTGAGTGGAGCAATTGCTGCACTATCATTGCTTATATACAGTGACGCTAATTTCTGCATGGAAGTACCAAATCTGATAGAGTCAGTATTAGTTTTGCTGCAACATAAAGCCATTGAAGTAACTAAAGTCAGTTCTGTGATTCCCTATGTCCATATTTTCAGTTCTTTTCCTAATTTCTATTGCTGAGGGTTTGGAATGCACTATTTTAGGCAGCCTTGGGCTTTGTCAAGGTATTGGTAACTTCTTTGCAACCACAAAAACTATTGAACTTGCAAGCAGATATTGTAAGTGGGATATTACCATGGTCATTGGTTACAAAGCACCATTTCAAAGGGAAGGTTGGTAGAAATATTCCAAGGTTTAATTCCCATATTTTATTGTTTTCTGTACAGGGGTATGATGGTGTGCTCTGATCTTATATTTGCAGGTTGTACTAATATTAGAAATATTGATTAGGAAATGTGGGTTTGATGCTATCAACTTAATTACACCTGACAAGTTCAAGGGCTTTGTTAGAAGTGTTGAAGAGGTAAGATTCTTATTTGTTTGATCAATGAGGCATGTTTTTAATGAGTTCTTTTTATGAACTTTATATTAGTAATGACTAAGAGCAAAATTGATTGCATGTGTACCTGTGACATATATTTTAGTAGCCCAATATATGTATTTGTAAAGAGCATGCCTGGTTAAGGCATATGATATGTAGCAGATGATCTTTACTACTATTAATGTATAGTTGTATACGCAGGTGGTAGAAACATTCTGTACTGATTCTTGTAGTATGTACTATATTCTTCCAGTTAATACAAATACAGATACATCGTTTGTACCTTATGTTCTACTCCTATGTATCATCTCAATAGCGTGTGCTTGCAATTTTCAGGGTCGCAAAGGAAATCGTAGCCAAACTGATGGTGCACATCTCGAGGCAAAAGAACACCAGCAACGTGATGGCAAAAGGTTAGCCTGGAGTAATTTTTTTTTCCGGTGCTTAACAAATTGCTTAATGGTTTGTTGTTGTACAGGAGGAAACACGCTGATTCTAATGCTGAAACTGGACAAGAGGGAACACCTAGTCGTCGGCCACCACCAAATAGTTGGTCAGCTGGGAAGAAGCAGGGCAAGGTTTTTCATTTGAAGAAAAGGACAGGGAGAGGCAACCCCCATGCTGCAGAAAGGCATCAAAGCAGAGATTCAGGTGGCAAAGGCGATAGGACTAATTTCAAGCCGAAGTCAAAATGGCAACCAGGAAATAGGCAAGGAAACAAGGGCGATAAAAAGCCTGGCAGCAACAAAAAAGGAACTAGGAGTGGTGCCGCCAGCATGCAATATAGTGAGGTTCGAGCACCCGGGCACTCTCCTAGTTTCAGGAAGCGAAAGAGATCGACAGCATGAGATATGTTTCACTTGCACCAGCCTGTCACGACCGGGATTCATGGTTCATGGAGAATTGGAGATGGCTCCAAATTTTGCAACGTCGGACCCCAGCTTTTACCTACTAATGCTTTCATCGCTCGACTCTTGTAAATCCACCGTTTTGTATGTAGAGTAAAATTTTGACTTATAGGTGGACTGAGTACCGTTGCAATCAATGGATTTTGGTTATAAAGAAATCAATAGTGGATCTATCACTTTGGTTGATCACGTCCTTGCCTGCTTGTATCTACCCTTGTGACGGTTTCAGCCGTTTTGTTTCTGACATGTATGGTGTTGGCAAAATTGTCGAGTATTCCCGGGAATAACACCTGGGCATCAGCAGTGGATCCGCGGATCCGCCCCTGCTCCGAATTGAAAAGAGAAGTAGCCAAAGATCTTCCACTATTTGAGGACGATATCGAAGTCTCCTTTGACGAGCAAGCTGAACTGCAAAGGCTCGCATCCCCTAAGAAAGCAAATACAGTAGGTGAAAAGAAAACCCAGCCGCAAAGTCTAGAGCGGCCTAGTATTTCAGCAAAAAACAACTGAAGAATGTAAAAAAAAAAAAAAAAAAAAACCTGAAGCTGAATATGTATGTTGAGGCAAATTGAACATGGGTCTTCAGGTCCATTACGGTCTCAATAGCAGCATCACCAAAATGCATAAGATGTCAAGTTTAGGCAACCAAGATGCAAGGCCAAGCCCAAGGAAGAAAGAACTACCTTCAGCTAAGGCCGAGGCCAAGATACAAGATAAATAGATACAAATAATAGTCACCACACACAGTACTCAACAATTAGTAAATTGGCTCCCAAGCATCTTCAGCTTCAGGTGCAACATTATGAAGAGATCTTTTGTCTAAAGCCGGAACTTAAACCATTATTAAAAAAAAAGGTGCAACATTACGAGGATTTCTCTCATGTTCTTCACCTCGGATATTTGGACACATAAAGATCTTCGAGGTCTTTTTCTTGGTTAGCCAGCGTTTCTTCACTTTCTTCCATAGCATCAACCTCATCCTCACCCAAATTTAGGAAAATATTACTAACTTTGATGGTGGCATATATAAGCAAACTCGTATAGTCATATGCCTTGCAGTTTCTTAACTCTGATGACAGAAAGTGCTAGGCATGCACTTGCTGAACCTCCTTACAATCTTTCAGCCATGTCCCATCCTTGTCCTCCACCATTAGGTCTTCGGACCATCTCTTGATTTGGAGTGTGGGACGTCCAGGATGGATGCTGGCTGTGTTCCTGATGGCAGCCTCTGCATTCTCTACCCTACTTCTAGTAGCACCATAACAATAAATGTCAACATTGAGGTGCTCCAGGCTTGCAAGGTGCTCAAAGGAGAACTCAAAACCCATATCAGACTCTGATTCTGCTGCGTTGAACTCAAGGTTAAAACTTTTGATCATTGGCATTGCTTCCCTTTCACAAACCATCCTCCGCCCACCAATCCCTTTGGTCCGGAAAACAAACTCCTTCAGGCAACAGAATAGTTGGCTGCCAATGGTGAGCCTGTCACCGGGGGCTTCACTTGAAATCAGACTAATGTAAAGCAGTGTGGGCATGCCTCCAAGTATACAGAGATCTTCCTGTTTAATTTTTGTAACACCAATGCCAAGGTGGGCAAGATTAACAAGAGATGACATCCTTTGTGAAAGTCTACTAAGAGAAGGACAGCATATGAGCTTCTGAAGACATCGAGCATCACTGCATACTGAATCCATCAGTTTATCTGCTGCTGGGTAATTTCCAAAGTCAATTTCCAGTGACTTCAGCTCATGTTTGGCCAGCAGAGTGAGAGATGACTCTAAAGACTCCTGGTACCTCCCCATGTCATGATCACCAAGATTATCTCTGCAATGCAATTCTATTCCAAGGATGCTTAGATTGGTTAATCTTCTGAGCTGTCCCACAAAGTTCACCGGGTTACAAGAGCAAACAAATGAAAGCGTGTGTAAGGCTTGAAGATTTCCGATCTCATCAGGAAAATACACATAATAACCACCAACAAGCAAGTGAACCAAATTTTGCAAACGACCAATGGTTGGTGGAAATTTTTCTATTCTACTGCCACTCAGATCTAGTGTCTGCAAATTCTGTAGATCTCCAATTCTATTTGGAAGCTTGGTAATACCAGCAGAATTGATTTTCAAATACTTCAACTGGATAAGGCTTCCGAGATACTTAATTTGCTGGTTACCAAGATGCCCGTCATCCTCATCTTCCAAAACCAACACTCTCAAGTGATAGAACTTTGAAAGTTGGAATATTTGCTTATCTAATTCATTGAAGGTAACAAGTGAACGGATCTGCAAGCACCTGTCCATAATCTCCTGCATCACTCGGTTTCCCACACAGCTGGATTGAAGAGAGAGCCTGCGAATTTTATTGGAGGAACAGTTATATACATGACTTTCGACTATTGTGGTAAAGTTCTGCTCTGCAGACTGGGATATGATAAGATCAAGCACCATATCATGGACTCGACAGCCACCAGCCCTACCATCATACATCATATCAATGGGTTGTATCAAGCTTCTGTTGATAAGATCATTAAAATAGTTTTCTCCTATTTGTTCCAAGGATTGCCCCTTCACCTGAGTGATAAACCCTTCAGCTATCCACATCCGTATTAATTGTTCTCTATCAATCTTATAGTCCTCTGGAAATATACTGAGATATAGGAAGCATGTCTTTAGATGACATGGAAGATCATAGTAGCTAAGCAGTAATATATCTCCAACATATTCTTCATTGAGTATAGAAACCATAGAATCTTTGACTTGCTCCCATTGGTCTTTTGCATCCAAATTTTTGTTAGCTAGCAAACTAGCTATTGTTATTATAGCTAGTGGCAAACCATGGCACTTCTTTATAATTGCATGAGAAACTTCTTCCAAGTGAGGAGGGCAGCAATGCTTACTTTGGAAAACTCTTTTATAAAACAGCTTCTGAGAGTCTTCGTCATTTAGAGGCTGAATGTTGTGAATATATCCTTCTAAACTAGAGCAACAGGATTGAGCCACATCGGTTTGTCTTGTAGTTGTAATTATTCTACTGCACATATTATTTTCAGGTAAAGCAGACTTCAAAGATTCCCATGCAGATATGCTCCAAATATCATCAACGATGATGAGGTACCTGCAAGGAGTACATTCAAAAGCTCAACATTAGAATAAAAAAAAATTATTATTTCACTGCAAAGTATGCACACTTTCAAAGCATATCAGGGCAGCTAACAACATACATTGATACTATCATAATACAACAAAACTTAAAACTTGAAACATAATAATATTGTTATATGCCCCTTCTAATGGCATAAGCCAGTTTGTTTTATGGCACGGCGCAGTCTTGTAATTTGATGAACAGAAATGCGATATTCATTAGGACCAGAAGCTCACTCATCGTTGTTCTGATTAGGATAATGATTCTTCACTGAAAATTGATCAGCAAGCCTTACAAATTTTCCCAGCAGTAATATGGGAGAAGGAAAGCATGGTTGCTTGCTCTTGGTCAAATGATCTTCATGTTTGTTATGATCAGCACCAAATCAATAATCATGGGGAGTGCAAATGTTCAAGCGCTGAATTATTGTTTTTCACAGATGGTGGATCACTATATGATGATATTTTTTAATCAATATATGAACCACAATGACGATAAAAGAAAACTCTACTCACCCCCCCCCCCCCCCCCCCCCCCCCTCAATTATGAAAATCTAGTTTTTGTTCTCTCTATCCTCTCACACAAGTTGGCAAGTTAAATTTTGTTAGGTGATATATGGTATCATACCATGTGTATGCAATACTTTTTATTTTCATTTGCATATATCATGGTCTGAACTAGCATTAGATGCATCCAGCCAATAAATATTCTGAATCATTTTGGTAACATAGTATGGAATATGCATCTATACAGAATGAGAATATACGAAAAGTTCAAGGCAACCTGTTCAGATGTGATTCATCGTGTAACAGTAACATACTGTTTATTTTCTCTAGAAAATGTGTAATGCTAAATAATTCTGTAAAGTCAAAGTACAAAGAGGTGGTGCTGTGGTTCATGTCCTACATATACAAAAAGAATATGAAGGTTCTTTAATTTCTATTTGTCACATTGTATTTATGGTTTATAGTCAAAAAAAGATTTGAAGTAAGAGGTGGTGCTGTGGTCATGTCCTACATATACCAAGTGTACCCTTTTAAATTATCCATCATGGAGATGAATTTACATATATTCTAGTTAAAAGAGATGGTGGCAACCTTTTGCATTCATAAGACTTTCTACATGTCCGGCCTTTTGTTATCCGGTGTTGGATTTAGTATAAAAACATGTAATCTTATTATGCTCAGAATATGGAGGCTTTGGAGATTGGACTTCTATTTATCTGTATATATGTCATATAAAGAATTTATGCTACCATGATTTGAATATACCTCTTATCTTGCAGGAATGCTCTGAGCTTGTCTATAAGCTGCCGCTCATCATCCGATGCATCAACTCCACCCCCAAGTTCCTTGAGCATATCAGTCAGTATCTTCTCCATGTTTGGTCTCCTTGAAATTGGCACAAATGCTGTGGAAACGAACTGGGCTCTAGTTCTGCTGAACACTTGATTCGCCAGAGTCGTCTTACCAAGTCCACCAAAACCCACAATGGATACCACTTTGAGCTTCTCTGTCGAGGAGTCATCATCTTCCATCAGCATCCACTGAATGATCTTCTCTCTTGGGCCATCAATCCCAACGAGCCTATCAGCTTCCACGTAGAGCGCTGGCAGCCGAGGATCAATTCGGGAAATTGCGCTCATGTCGGCAGCAACAACAACAGAATCATCGACCTTGTACCTCAGGCGCCGCTCGCTTTCCTCCACCACGCTAGCCTTGAGCCCTTGAATCACGCCAGCGATCTTGTGGCGCGACCATATGTTCCTGATCTTCCTGGCCGTGCTCTGCACGATGCTGCTGGCATTATTAGCGCCACCACGCTTGACCTCGTGCAGGAAGAGGTCGATGCAGTCCTCGATGTCGTAGCTCAGCTCGCGCACCTTGTTCCTCCACTCTTTAGACTGCTCGTCCACCAGCCTCTCCTCGTTATTCGACAGCTTCACGAGGAGGGCGTTCATGCTGCTGAGCTCGTCCCTCAGGAACAGGATCCCTCCCTTGACGCTCTTCAGGTGCCTGTACTCCCCCTCGATCAGTGCGGTGAGCTTGTGGAGCAGGGAGCTCATCACCCCTGTGGAGGCACTCGCTATCGGTCCAACCACCATACTCGCGCGTCCTTCCTTGATTGATTGATTGATTGATTGACTGGTCTTGGTGGTCGATCGAGGCGTAAGATGATGCGCGCCTTGGATATAGATATAGGATAGCTAGCTCTAGCGTAAGCAGCAGCCCGAGGGCTTCAGCACCTTGGTGGTAGTGGTGGCGGCGATGGGCGGCCGATCAGAAGCTCGATCCGATCGACTGGAGGGAGGGAGCAATGGATGTGAAAGGAGAATCACGATCCGTGTGGTCGGGAGCTCGATCTATCGATCCAGCAGCAGGGCGGCTGTGGACGGCCCCGCCGGAAGAGCCGCCAAGCACGAGCCCCTCAAATCCTCCCAGCGCCTCGAGGTTGTGTGATCGGAGAAAGGAGAAGCCGGGCTCCCGTCGTTGGAAGGGAAGGGCGCCGGCGGCCGGCGGGGAGTTGATCAGCGGCGGAGGGTTGTGACGAGGGACTGTGGATCCTGTAGATGCATCACACTCTCTTAATCATAGGAAGGCACGCACGAAGCAGATCTCGTTCACGCGTCAACGTCATTTTTTATTATTAAAATATATTTTAGGGATATTACTATATATTATTTTGATTCTCTTAACAATATTACTAAAATATTTCTCATTTTTAGTAGCAATGTTATCAAATAAATATGTGGTCACAATATAGTTTATGCCTAATAATTTTTGTTTGATGCTGAAAATATATTTTTTTTCTACAAACCTTACCAAAACAAGAGAAGTCTGAATTAGAACAAAACTAAAACCTCTCCGTTGTTCGAGACAAAAATCTTGAAGAGTTGTTTTAGAATTTATTAGAATTGTTTTGATGTTATAGATATGTAAGTTACTTCTTCAATTCTAAATCATAAGGCGCTTTGACTTTTTTTTTACTTCAATTTTGTTATGCATCTAGATATAATAATATATATAGATATATAGTAAAATAGATGAACCAAAAAAGTCAAACTGACTTATAATTTAGAACGGAGACAGTACTTTACAATATGACCCAAGGGTGGATATGGTGCATCCAGTCCAGGCCGAGGACCAAACTACTGTATTCTGTGTAGTTTAAGCATGTTGTGAGATGTAGTCATGATTTGGCCATGTTATTGATTTATTAGTTTGTGTAGTCAGCAGTTGCAGAAACAGAAGACATGTTTGTGCAGCCAGCAGGCTAACGGTGATTCACCTTCATTTCTGGTGGATCAGAGATAACAGATGGTCCACTGTAAGAGCTAAGAGGTAGTACACAATAACACAAGAATAACTAGCTGACGCCTGACGGTCTCATCAAGTGAGTAATACTGTAGTCTGTAGTATACAACAATACCATATGCACGGTACAAAGAAATACAAATGAGGCTGTTTTCTGTCACATACAGACAGTAGTAACACTTTGTTGTCCAAGCACACCACACCCTACTACCATATATGCTCAGGCGGGCAACATCATGAGAATATAAGCACCAGTAGGAAAAAAAAAAATAACCCAGCAAATTACAACATGCTGCCACGGCGCAAGGCCACCTTGATTCAGTCAAATCAGAGTTTACTGGATGCTACACCGAGATACTTGGAGTAGCGAGCTTGAGCGATGATTTTGCCAGATTTCTTCTTCAGTTCCACAACGGCCACCCCTACTGCCTTGCCAGCACGCAGAACCTTTGCTTCGATATCAATCTCTTCCTGCACGAAATCGAGCATCTCATTCTTGTCAGTGTCAGCATCAGTCCCTAAATCCGAAAACACCATCATCCATAACAAATCAACTTCAGAAGTGAAGACTGATTATTCACTCAATTAATAGTCTGGCTTCTGAGTGTTTTGCAAATATGGAAGAGAAATAGTTTCATGTTGAAATATGGAGCATAGTTCATATTGTACAACTAAAATTGTTTTTGTCAACTGATCAGTCAGTGCCTATACTTTTAATTTGTGGTATGAAGGCTTTTACCTCAAATTTGAAGGAAATGAAATTCAACCACCAAAAATGCAGCTGCATCCTCCTATTTGCCTCGTTACTTCTTTGTATTACGGATTTCATTTACTTAGCAATTCTCTTCAGCATATGTTCTTTTGTTTTATTAGTTCCTGCATTTCTTTGTCATGGACTTCAGATTGATTTCTTTTTATTTCCCTAACAGCTCCCGTTTAAGTTGATGGATTCTTTTAAAGTTTTAAGAGTGCCTAAAATTGCAGAATTGTAGATGGGCATACCATGGTGGATTGTACCCTCCAAAGGATGCAACTGAGACCTGGCATCCATATCTATACAAGTTTAGTATTTTTCCATCTTATATGCCAAGCCTGCAAACAAAAATGTTCTGTTTTTTCCCCTAACTGAAGTAGTTTGACTTTGTAGGCAGTGGCTCTGACAGATTGCCATGTGTTCCTGTGAATATTTTCCCTACTTCTATACTTACTGCTGAACCTCAAACTATGAACTACAGTCTTCTTCTGTACATGGTTCGAATAGAAGAATGCAGTTTGCAGGCAAAAAAACATTTGCACATTGCACAATTTTTTTTTGAAGATTTTACTACCTGTACATTATAGGTCCTTTGGTCTATGTATTGTTACTTGCTCAAAAGTTTTTTTTTTCAAATACATACATACATATATATATATATATATATATATATATATGATCCGTTTTACTCTATTTCCTGATTTCTGCCATCTTGATTATTAAATATTATTGTTATGCTTTACAAAAACTCCTGTGCACTTGCTGCTTAGCTAAATGGTTTATGCATTTCATGTCCTGTTTCGTAGTATCATAGCTGATACAAACATACAAGAGTTGTGCAGACATTTATCTGCCCCGTTTGCTACTCAGTGCTTATTCTTCTCTATGTCCTTTGCTTTGATTGTGCCTTCTAATGCTACACATATATGCTCGGGAGCCCGCGTAGGTGCGCGGGGTTTCCTGCTAGTTCCCAAACAACAATGGTGTGATAACATGGGTACATAACATAATCCTGCTTATTCATCGGCATCGCCTACCAAGTGGGAATGCCAGAGCATGCTATTAGGCTCACTGCCTAACAGGTAGGACGAGGCATGTGTCTTGTTCCATCAAAGATTAGATGAGGCTCTTGTGCTGTGTTCATCTCGTTGCAGCCAATTATACCAATTGGGTAATTTGTCAAGTCTCAAGTGTTAGCCACTTACCCTATACTACATCCTAGTAAACTGTGGAGTAAAAATTCCACCAAGAGTGTGCAACCAATGAACCAAGTATGGTGGTATAGATGATAGATGTCATACATATGTGCGTCTGATACTGTAGTAGTAGCAGCAGCAGCAGCAGTAGTCAGTAAAAATGGGAGCAGGTATCAAAATTACTCACATCAGCAAAAGCAGCATCAAGGTAGGAGATGTTCATCTCAAGGGGCGAGCCCCTGGTGCGGACACCGGCAGTGGCGAAGGCAGCGGAGGCAACCAAATCGACTAGGGAGGCAGTTGCACCGCCGTGCAGGAAGCCGCCCGAATTCTGCATCGAGAACCATTCAGTCTCAAGAATCAGGAATCAGATGCCACAACTCGAGGGAGAACAGGAGATAGAAGGGGGGCAAGGTGGCTGACGAGTAGTCTGGAGGGGACGGTGAAGTGGCAGAGGAGCGTGCCGGGGTGGAGGGCCTGGACGACGCGGATTCCCCTGAGGACGAAGGCGTCGTAGAACCCCGAGGGCAGGCTAGGCAGCTGCTCCGCCTCCGCCTCCGCCTCTGCCTCAGTCGTGAAGGTCACCTCCAGCAGCCGCCTCGCCGTCTCCAACGACTTGTTTTTTACACCGGAATCGTACGAGTCAGAGGCCATCGCAATTCGATTCCTGTCCCGTTCCTTCCCACCGGAATCGAGGAAGAGGACCAAAGCGAGACAGAGACAGGGAGTCTCCCCAGGGCCCAGAGGGACAGGGGAAGCGGCGTGCGCCTTCTCTCCTTCTTTCCTTCCGGCGGCGATGACTGATGAGATGAGCAAAGGTGGATCCACCGCTCGCCCTAGGTCCTTCTGGCCGGGCTCCCCATCCTCATCTCCGGTGAGCCCCTGTCAACGCAAGGAAGCAAGCGACGGCGGAGGCAGAAGACGACGACTCGATGATTCTGCGTAACGAAAGTTGGGCCATGTTTGGGCCTAGTGGGCTGTACATTGAATCCGCTGAGCCTTAGGTGGAAGCTGGACGTTTCTGGTCTTTTACTAGGCTTCAATAGCGACCTTTGCAGCTTAAGCATCCTGTGAGATGTATCTCGTGATTTTTTACCCAAAAAAAATGTATTTACTGTAATACGATCCAATCTCATAAAAAGCGTTGTTTATGACACCAGATGTAGATTATGACCATTGAGATAATTTTTATGTACTTGCATACCTTTTGATTCACTTACTGAAATGATGCCACAAACATCTAGCAGAGCTTGCTATTAGCTTCATTTTCATGCCGGCGTATCCTTGCCACCAAAAAAACTGCTATTTAACGTAGCCTCTCATCTTCTTGCCGTGCGCAGACTGAATCAGAGATGCATGGAACGAAGAAGCCTGAGGTTCAGAAGTGAAACAAATTGTTATGGTTGTGTACAGTTTCCTTGTCACTCCCATGCTTACCACATCCGTAACTGATGAGATCCCAGATAATCCAAGAATTCAGTTACAACAACTGGAGCAAGAAATTAGAATCGACTATATTCTCCCATTTCTTTCTCTGAACCCACCCGTTGCAATTCGAAAGTTTACAGTTCCCAGACTCTTACACAAGGGGCCCGCAGGTCCACATACTTGAAGACAAGTCCTGTCTCGCTGGGCGTTCCCCGCAGTTAGCTCCAACTGCAATTCATCTTTGACCTTGGCCTTGTGCTTCCTACACTATTCATGGATACAACAAGGATAACTTACATGAAGAGCCAAAGCAACGACAGAGTTAAAAGCTTTATAGTAGAAGCATGATTTTATCTCCACAAAACCCAAATTCATGGGAAAATGGCTTCAACAAATGCTTCGGCGTCGAAAGGTTGCAGATCTTCCATCCCTTCACCGACCCCAATAAACTTCACAGGGATTCCAAGCTCATCCACAACGCTGACCTGCAACAGACCAAGCAAGAAAATCCAGGTTAGACAGTAATAATGGTCATTTTTCAGTTTCTTTATGCAACATAGGTGTGCCCTACCACACAGCCACCACGCGCAGTGCCATCAAGCTTTGTCAGGATGAATCCTGTGACTCCTACAACCTGGACATGAGCCAAGAGAGTACAGCATCACCAATAATCCTCTTTTTTTCTTTAGCGAGGACAACAATAATCCTCTTGAATGAATGATGATGAAATTTAGTACTGAATTATCAGGTTCAGTGATTACATCGTTGAACTCTCTTGCTTGTTGTAACATGTTCAAGCCAGTGGTTCCATCAAGAACCAGTAAAATTTCCTGTAGACCATTGAACAATATGTAGTTATTACCAACTAAAAATGAGCAAATGATAAATCAAATTAAATCTAGATACATTGAATACAGCATACATTTGGAGCACCAGGAAGCGCTTTAGCCAGGACTTTTTTGCAAGAAACCAGCTCTTCCATCAAACCATAATTTGTATGAAGTCCTAAAAAAGATGCTCCAATGTAGTTAATTCCAGCCCCCAACAGGTACATATCTAAACAGATGATAATCAAAGTCTGTAACAACAACCATACTTCCTGATGTATCACATAGAACCACATCAAACCCTTCACGCTTCCCACGCTTTACTGCCTGCGAAAGAACTACCAGACAAGTCAAATTAGATGAAACATAAGAGCATAGCTCACTATTCCCCAAAAAAAAAACATAGCTCCCTATGAGTGAGCAAAGTGCTTTCATAATGCTCGGAAGACCATGCGGTCATACCTGCTGGAGGTTGTGCCTTCTTATCATTGTCAATGACAATCTCTGAACCAGTTCTCTCAGCCCAAACTTCTAGCTGGTCACGAGCTGCTGCTCTGAAGGTATCACCTGCTGCCATCAATACCTATATTACGGTTCAAAGCGGGAGATGCAAACTGATTAATTCACTTGTGGGGAAATATGGTTGATCCAAAACAATAAATAGAGGGTAAGCAGTACAATATAGATACACTATAGCAACACGTCATCTAGAAATACAGATAGATGGACCCTTTCCCATCTCAACTAGCCTATAAAACAGGAGATGTCAAGAAAATAGACTCACCTTCGCTCCTTCGTTCTTAAACCTGTAAGCAAGCTTCCCTGCAAAATATAACAAAAGCATAAATGCATGATCAATCTATGGCACCAGTTAATAACATCATGTTGTTGAATTCAAGGAAAACATCCTTTCAAAATTAATCAAATATAGAAAGAACAGAGTACCAAACTAAGCAGTGGCTCCAGTCCAAAGCAAATGTGATCTACTGATCTACTCAAACTACGACCACATAGTTCTTGATCACTAGGAACAGAGAGTGCCTCTTCCAGTTGAAAATCGGTGTCTAATTAAGCTGGACAGACAAAAGTTTATCCAACCGAATGCAGAAAACTGTGTACCTAGCGAGGTTGTCTTTCCACCGCCATTCACTCCCACGATCATGATGACAGCCGGCTTCCTGGCATAAACAACAGAGCGCAATGAGACCAACCCAAACCTCAATCAGCAAAAGATTCTCGTAGGCAGGACAGGAGAGAGCAGAACCTGAAGCCGAGTTTGAGCTCCGAGTTGCCTCCCTTGCTCGTCAGCAGTTCCAGGATGCACCTTTTCAGCGCCGCCTGTACCACCAACGATCATCAACACTGTAAAATGTAAGTCGCTAAACGGCTAGACCGACGAAAATGTCAAGTGCAACTGAAAACAGAAGCCGAGACCGATCGAATTGACCTTTATCTCGGCGCCGGACTTGAGCTTGCCGTCGCGGATCTCCTCGCGGAGCGTGTCGACGATCCGGAACGAGATTTTGGGCCCAAAGTCAGAGACCAGCAGCGCCTGGGTGTGCATGCATCAGCAAGGAACACCATCAGAGCCAAGCCGACGGAGTAGGCAGCAGAGAGAGCGAGAGAGAGAGAGAGTCGAAGGGAGAGGTGAGGCGGCACCTCCTCGAGGTCGTCGAGGACGCGGTCTGTGTCGGCGAGGTTCCAGTAGGTGAGGAGCTCGTCGACGACGGAGAGGCTCTCGCGGGTCTTGGAGAAGCCGGAGAAGAGCTTCTCGACGTCGCTCTTGGCCTTCTCCTTGATAAGGCGGCCGAGGCGGGTGAAGAAGCCCGCCTGGCCGGCCGCGGCCGAGCAGCGCAGGAGGCCAGCGCTGCGTCCATAGTGGGAGCGGGAGCGGGCGGAGGAGGCGGCGCATCCTCCGGCGGAGGAGAGGAATGGGAGGACGTGGGAGGGTGCCGCCATTCCGGCTTCCGGATACTACGAGCGCGAGCTGATGGGTGGATAGCGCTGCGCTGTCTCTTCTTCTCGGCGGCGAGGAACAGAATCCAGTGGGCTTGGGGGCCCAAAACGAACGCACAGCGACTGACTCATGTTTTTAACGGGAACGGAGCAAAAAGTACACTTTTTTTTATCTCTCTAACTTTTACAAAAACTCGATTTCTGTCTGTAAACTCTAAAAGCAGACAAAATATCCCTTTAATTTTTGAAACCGTCCATAGGTCTGTACAGTGAAGCCCGGCTTTGAAGATGCTTTTGTCTTATTTATTTATTTATTTATTTAAGCTAAATTTTTAAAAAAATTATAATATATCATAGAAAAAGACCGTGATGACTGATGAACTAACCCTTAAGGACTTTTATGCCAAAAATTAATAAATTGAACGTATAATATACTATGTGATATAATTTTTTTGTAGTAGCTTTAGACTATACTTTTCTGTAATTAATTTAAATAATTCATAGGTATAACTTTTTTTTTGTCTAATTGTGGTGAATTTTTTTGTGAGTTAATTATTGTATGCTTGAATTGTATTCATACTTCTTAGATCACGTATAACTTAGGTATTTTTTTGAATCCTCCTCTCTAAACTTTAGAGTTAAGAGCATCTCCAAGAGACATGTTATTCTTGTTCTGTATTGTATATTTACACTTTTACAGAAAAAAATTGAGCTCCAGCAGATCTTCTATTTGGTTTTGTATAATAACAAGTATGTTATCCCTAAACTCTCGTTGGACATAAATAGCAAGTGGACTTGACTTGCCATCTTGTGAAATAGCTGGCCACGCATACAAGATGAGAAATAACAAGTCTGTTGGAAAACTCTTTCTTTTTTAGAACTTCTATATTTTACAAAAGAGCTAAACTATGCAATTTAGCTATTTATTTTACCACATCTGTTGGAGATGCTCTAAAGTTCAATACAGGTAGTCTAAAATTAGCTCTAAACTTTAGCTCACCTCACATTAGAGCTTTAGACATAAAAAATGATCTAAAGTGCTCTAAAATTTAAAGTCTTCTAAATTTTAGATGTAGAGATTTAAACACATCTTTAGTTAGATATATTTAGGTTTATTTAGGGTAACTTAGTTATAGATTTAAGACACGGAAGGCGATCTCAGCTACTCTGCCTAGAAACACGAAAACACATGCTGCAGTCTGCTGTTTCCCGGCAGCTCGATCGCTTCCTTTCGTTGACGGATGATCGAGCTAGTCAGCACTCAGCACACGCCGTCACGTGCACCGCTGCCTGCACCAAAGCCCAAGCTTCCTTCCCGCGTCCTCCCCGATCCAGGACGACGGTGCCAAACCAACCAACGGCCACGTCGGCGCCACGCGCTCGATCTGCAGACTGAAACCAGGGGCTTCCCCCCTTCTCGGTGTGCGCGCCGATCGCGGTCGCACTCGCCGCGCCCGCCGACACCGCGAATCCCGCCGTCCGCCACCACCGCTTCGCAGTGCTCCTGCGTGCTCTGCTATAAAACACGTCCCATTCCCATCACCAACGTCAAACTTCTCACCAACCTCTCCCGCCCGATCTGCGACGCGGCGCGCGACGATGCACGTCTCCATGGCCCTCGTCCTCTCCCTCCTCGTCGTCGTCGGCGTTGTCGTCCGCGCGCAGCCGTTCGACTACCCGACGGCGAAGCCGTCAACGACGTGGGCCAACACGGACGCGTCCCTCCCGCACCACGTCACCTGCGCCTGAACCCGGCGGGGTACGGGCCTTCCTACGCCTTCGGCTTCTTCTGCACCAACCACCACCAATCATCATCACCACCCTGCGCCGAGTTCCTCCTCGGCGTGGCCGTCGTCTACTGCAACAGTGGCGGGCTCATGACCTCCGTCGTGGCGGGCATCCCACAGGTGGTCTGGTCCGCCAACCGCGGCCGCCCCGTCGGGGAAGGCGCGTCCGCGGAGCTCACGGCCACAGACCCAAGGCGGCGCCGTCGTGTGGTCCACGGGCACCGCGGGCAGGACCGTGGCCGCGATGGCCGTCACCCGCGACGGCAACCTGGTGCTGCTCGACGCGCGGAACGCCACGGTTTGGCAGTCGTTTGACCATCCCACGGACGCGCTGCTCGTCGGACAGTCTCTGCGCCCCGGCGCGCGCCTCGTCGCCAACTCCTCCGCCGCCAACTGGTCCGCTAGCCGGCTCTACCTGACCGTCGCCGACGACAGTCTCAGCGCTTACGTCGATGCCGACCCTCCGCAGCGGTACTACCACCTGGGATTCAGCAAGGCCGTCGGCGGCGCCTACGCGACGTACGCCAACGGTAGCCTCGCGGTGTTTGCCGCTGCGGCGGCGGCGCCTGATGATACGCCGCTGGCCACCATCCAGCTCCCCGAGGTCGGCGCCGGGACGGTGCAGTACATGCGGCTGGAGCACGACGGGCACTTCCGGCTGTACGAGTGGAGCTCCACCGGCACCGGGTGGGCGCCGGTGTTCGACGTGCTGCGCCTCTTCCCCGACGACTGCGCGTTCCCGACGGTGTGCGGCGCGTACGGCGTGTGCACGGACATGCAGTGCAGCTGCCCCGACGCGGTCGACTTCCGCAGGTCCAACCGCGGCTGCGTCCCTGTGGCGCTGGCCGGGTGCGGCGCGCCGGCAGCGGCAAGGCTGGTGTCGCTGCCGGGGCTGGCCTACTTCAACGACCCGGACACCAGCCTGAGGGCGCTGGAGAGGGTGAGCGACGCCGCGTGCAGGAAGGCGTGCCTGGACAAGTGCCGGTGCAAGGCGGCGCAGTTCGTGTACGGCGCCGACGCCTGCGATGGCTTCTGTTACCTGCAGTCGGAGGTGCTGTCGATGGAGACGTCGCGGCCGGAGGTGGTCCACTACAACTCCACCATGTATCTCAAGGTGCGGGACACGCGTCGTCCGTCAGCAAGATTTTAGTACTAGTGTGAGTGGAGTGGACTTGGATTACATACGTTTCCAGTCCAGGACTTGTGATCGAGATATGACAGAATAAAGTCGTTTTTTTTTTCTTTTGGAGATATATGATATTCTTAGTGGAGATGAAGTTGAAAACGTCCCAGAAATGTGCCAGCGGCAACTATATGAGTCTAGTATGACCGACAATTTGAAAATCGTTAGAGATGTATGAAATGAAGGCCGCCGTCTCCAGTGTGGTCTCATAACCCACACCTGCTTTACTTGCTTCGTGTTAAGGCCCACATAGCCCACCTTGAAACAAACCCACACCTTGCTTCGTGTTGTAGCATATATATTTTTTTTCTGTACAATTAGAAAACTGGGGGCGCGGCGTTGCAGCGCCTTTCTGAGCTCGCCGAGTATGCTTCTCCAGGTTTAGTCCAGCGTTGATGAAAAGTTTAAGAAGAAGTTAGTCTCAGAAGCGCTGCATAAGGATATCCTTTTTAGTTGTCCGTAAGAGAAGAACACTTGCTGTGGAAATTGTAGTGTTCAAATATGAAGAAGCTCAGAAAGGTTAATTTTTGGAGAACAATAAGCCATATAAATAAGAGATACAGACTCAGAGCATAGATGAAATTTCAGTAGAAGACTATACATACATTAGTTATAATAAAAAGTAGTGTATACATTAGGCTATCTATAGTTATACAAAGATAAATGCAGGGGATATAAATTGTACTCCCTCCGTTTCAATTTATAATTCGTTTGACTTTTTTGACCCCAACTTTGACCACTCGTCTTATTCAGAAAATTTGTGCAAACATAGTCAAATTTAAGTCAGTCATGTAGACTATTTATTAAATAAGTAAGCCACACCAAAAGAAATGTCATTTTGCACAAAAATTTGAATAAACGAACTATAATTTGAAACAGATTAAGTACTTTTTTATTGGACTATTCATAACTTTTAAGTCAATTCTCAATTCAAAATTAAAGGGCAACACGACTTTGTCCTACCAGTTATAATGTTTACTGTGTTCAATAATTCATTGTCTGAATATTGATAGCAGGTGTCCTACTTAACCTTTATATACATGTTCCTTTATGCAGATACAAGGTAGTCTTTTGGAATTGAAGCTAATTGGGTTCTAAATAATTCTTGATAATTGCTAATTGGGTTCCCATAGGGGGATGGTCCTAGGGAATTAGCATTCTGTAGTGGACCTGTCAAGAGATTTCACATACAAGTTTCCTTGACTGAAATATCATTGATAGAGATTATTGGTACTTGATCTAATGGTCAGTATATAAAGCTTCAAATGTGAGTAAAGAAATTATTAGGGAAGACTGAAATATGATGCAGTGGTCTCAGCATAAGGAATGCATGTACAAACTTCTCCTAAAAAAAGGCATGTAGAAACAAATCAAGAGATCTGGCAGCGCTCAAATCAGACTCTAACAAACCTGAGAAACAATCTTAGATGCATACCTCTGTAATTTTGGCTCCATATTTTGAGTAAAGCATAGATCGACATGGAATGTTCTTTTTTTTCTCAAATTTAGTTCCCATTTTTTATCATGTGCCTAAAATAAGCTTTTTTGGCTGTATGTGAAAGCAGATATGGCTCAGGAAAATATTTAAGGAAAAACAATTTGTTGTTTGTCACAAGAATTTTGGGTCGAGGAACGCGGGTCGACAATCGAAAAAAAATGTGGCACAAAATGCGGAACGATAACCAAACATTTGGTACGTGAACCCAAATGTTTGGGGTTGATAACCCGGTACAAAGTCCGGAGACGAGGGTCGCAAACCAATTATCTTTTTTCCTTTTTAAGATTGCACACGTTAAACAAAACATGTAGGAATGTTTTATGAATGAAAATCTGCTGCTATATGCAACACTAATTAAAAAAAATAGAGAAAGGCCTATATCAGCCCAAAGGCCAAGTCCCAGACCCCACGGACATTTTCCTCCCGATAAAAAAAGGAACCTTATTTTTTCTGGAGATATTATATTTAGTGCGAGTTGAAATTGACAACGTGCAGAAATATGCATCGAAATTCAAATGCCAGCAGCAACTATGAGTCTACTATGACAGAGAGGTTTGAAATGGAGGCCGCCGTCTCCAGTGTGGTTTCATAGCCCACACGGTCACACCTGCTTGACTTGCTTCGTGTTCCGGCCCACATAGCCCACCTTGAAACAAGCCCACATCACTCGCTTGGGCCTTTCTATTCCCAAACAAAAGGAAAAAGTCCATATTTCCTCCCTAAACTATCGTCCGCGTTCGTTTTTCCTCCCTGAAATGTAAAAACAGAAATTTTTTCACCGTTCGTTCTACCTCACTAAGTGGTTTTGGACAGTGATTTTGTCTTTTTTTTCTTTTTTCTTTATTTCGAATGAATCTTTGGAAAATCATAGAAAAACCACAAAAAAATCATAAAATAAAAAATTCAATTTTGTTAGACTCCACATGAATATATCTATATAGTGAATATATAATATGGTATGTTTTAGTACAAATTTTTTCTTGTATCTTTAAATCTACACTTTTTTAGTAATTAATTAGAAAACTTTGTACTAAAGTATACCATATTATATGTTCACTGTATAGATTTACTTATGTGGAGTCCAACAAAATTTAATTTTCTATTTTATAATTTTTCTATAATTTACTATGTTTTTTCAAAAAATCAGTCGAAATAAATTAAAAAAGAAAAAAGACAAAATCACTGTCCAAAACCACTTAGGATATAAAACGAAGAGTTGAAGGAGGAAAAATTTTAGTTTTATGGTTCAGGAGTAAAAACGAACCGGAGAGGAAATATATACTTTTTCCCAAACAAAATCCCAACGCAGACGCAGGCGAGGCGCTGCAGCAGCTTCCGCCAGCACCCAGCAGGGCGGTTGAGGGCGGAGGCGGCCAGGTCGCTGGGCTGAGGCAGCGCGGGAGCGGCAACTGGGGGCTCTCCAACTCGGATCCAACGCCGTGTGGATTCGTGCTCTCCCTCCCGCCGCACCGGAGGAGAGGGAGTGCCGGGCCGGCGCCGGGACGCCGTGAAGGAGAAGGAAGGTGGGCAGACGCCGACAGCGGAGGCTCACCGTCACTGACCTCTCTGCACCGGTGAGACCGCGCCGCCTCTGTTTCCCTTTTCCCTCTCATTTGCGTCTGCCCCCACGCGCGGGGAGATGGGATTTTACCCTCCACCTTTAGTCTCCGTGTTTATTTTTCATCTGTAAATCCCGTCCGCCTGTGCTCATTCGAATGCACGTCTGTATCTTGTGCTATTTGGGGATTTTATTTACTAGCCTTAACTGAGATGAATGCTACCTTGATAATTTCGGAATGGGATGAGCTACCTTGATAATTTGGTATAGGATGAACTCTACCTTTGATAGACCTGTAGCATTAGTAATATTCGAAAATTACAGCTGAGCGGAAACCTGACTGTCTGACTTGCACTACCAAGTTGCTGAAAAACTGTTAAGTATGGGAACCTTTGCCTTTCAGGAGTCGTTACATCCAAATTGGAGGTTGGGTGTGATGTGTGAAGGGGTTATCTGCAACATGGCTTGCTAGACAAAATTCACTAAATCCAGTGCCGTCATTGGGTGCGCAGAATCTCGCATCTTCTAGCAATCTAGTTCATAACATCATGCATATGCCATTGTATCTTGCAGTGATGTCTGATAGCTATGGGCCACAATTGTTTTCTGCTTCCTTTGCTCCTAAATGCTGTCGCTAAGATTCAAAGACTTGATGCATGTCTGATTTTTGTTCAATTAAAACCGAACATAACATATGACCCTTGGATTCTGACATCGAGGCTAAAAGGAATTAATGTTGTCATTTTTCTTTCAGGTGAGGTTGATTTTACGAAGTCATGCCACTGTAGAACAAAATTTCATAATGCTTTGGCAAACGAGTTGTAGGCTATGGCAACCCGTATCCTGTCGCGTCAAAATTTGAGAAAGTTGGCTTCGTTCACTTTCCAGAATTTATCCCATAGGCAACTAATTTCACCTTACCCTCCAGCTCTCAGGTAATGAAACAGTTTCAATTCTTACTGCTTTTGAGTCCTCATATACGCTGAAGGAAGAAGGAGAAATACCACATGAGCAGAATTTATGCCTAATTGCATGATCCCATGTCCTGGGGCTTTCCAGGACGCAACATGTTTTTAACCCTTTTAGATTAGACATAGAGGTTGCAACTGATCTTTGCAATATGAAACCATAAATCTATTACTCCTGTTATTCTGTAAGTAGCAAGTAGTCTCTTCTGATGAGTTCTGGAACATATATCATGAGGGGTCGCTGACATGCTGCGAACCAAACAGGTCCTTTAGTGTTACCTACTTAGTCATTCAAATTATTGTATGAAGTTTACTAATCCAAGACGTGAAGCATGTTTTAACATGTCAACTGTTAGCAAGGGTGTCAAAGTTTTGAGTCCTTTTTCATGCATGGTGGTTTGATTTAGTTCTCCTTGTATTTTCCTTCTGTTCATTACAGATCTACTATTGCTTCCCCCTGCAAACTCCTCAGCCCCATTTACCTGTCTGGGCATTCATCGGCTGTGAGATGGGCAACCTATGGATCAGTGAATCTAGTTCTGTCTGATGATGGAAAACCCATGTTTCAAATTGAGGAGGTGGAGCCCTCCACAAAGGGAAGGTATTTGACAAAGAAGCGCTTGAAGGTTCAGAGGAAGAAGGAAAAGAAGAAGAGGAAGGAGGCAAATAAAAATGATCCACGTCGCATCAGGCCCAAGGGACAGAAGATAAAACAAAAATTTCCTACACCTGAAGCTAGGCTCAAATATAAGATCGAGAAGGTAGTGTACATATACCATATTATATGGATTGGTCTGATTTGCTTGGCTCATGTTTTGCTGATATCAAAATGAGATTCCTAATTATTATGCAGCATCTGAATCACCATTCTTGTTTTATCCTTACAGTCAGTTTTTTTTTACAGGACATGCCCTTTAAAATTGTTTTCTCTCCTCTTGTTTCTGTGATGTAATGTAGTGTAGTTCTTTGTATTAAAGCCCATTTAATTTGTTTGAACCCTAATTGAAAACTATATTATTTAATAAAGACAGTGTGATTTGTCCTGTTATTTCTTTGGTTTCTTAGGAGAAAATAAATCAGAAGGAGCTTTTTTCTCTTTCAGGCCAAACTAAAGGAAGCTAGGTTGGTCGAAAAACTAAAGAAGTATGAGATTGCCAAAGCTCAAGGCCCTATGGCTAAACCAGATGATCTTAGTGGCGAGGAAAGATTTTACTTGAAGAAGGTTTCACAGAAAAAATCAAACTATGTCCCTGTTGGAAGGCGAGGAGTGTTTGGAGGCGTAATTCTTAACATGCATTTGCATTGGAAAAAACATGAAACTGTGAAGGTCATATGTAAGCCCTGCCAACCAGGGCAGATCCAGGAATATGCAAATGAGATAGCCCGACTGAGTGGCGGTATTCCTGTCAACATTATTGGAGATGACACTATAGTGTTCTACCGAGGAAAGAACTATGTTCAGCCAGAAGTTATGTCACCTATTGATACGCTGTCAAAGAAAAAGGTAATCAGGATGTTTTTAGTTTAATTTTGTTGCTATGTAAACAACGCGTCTTTGTTTATGGATGCTGCAAATGATTTTGTTTCCAAAGATATATTGGTCCAAAACTCTTTATACCTCTTCACTAGTAGCTCTCGTTCAGAGCTGGCTAATTGTTTGTTTATTCTTGTTGGTTTCTCCACCTGTTTCTGTAGATAGATTGATGCATGGTTATGTATGCTATCTAAATGCAATGGCTCTCTGTTCCCTTTATGTTTTATAACACAGTAGATATGCACAGAACACTAAACTAGTAAAACTTGTTAAACCTTTTCATTGATTTAAATTCATGTCTGCATCATACCTCCCGTGTTCCCACTCATGTAACCTAATGCACAGCTCAAGTCCTTCCAATCCTCTTGTCTTGATAATTAGCCATCATGCCGATTCTAGATCTGCTTCTGCATACATCTTTTAAATGCACTTATATCTGCCTTTCTTTGATCATCAGGCACTTGAAAAATCAAAATATGAACAGTCGCTGGAGACAGTTCGGCGTTTCATTGCGATATCTGAAAAGGAGCTTGAACTTTATTATCAGCATGTTGCACTTTATGGAAATCCACAATCCCAGAAAGCTGATCTTGTTTGCGGTGATGATAGAGAAGCTTCTTTGCTTAAAATGGGGGGATTGGATCAAGGGAAGGACCGAGAGCCTCATCTGATTACCAATCATTTTTCTGATCTCCACATCAGTGATGTTTCTGAATCCGATGAAGAAGATTGTTCCGGTAGTGAATATGATGTTAATGACGATGAGACTGAAAGTATGACCAGCATTTCTGAAGACGCTAGTGTTTCTGATCATGTCGGTTTAGCCAACTGGTGCAAAGTGTGATTACCTTGTCTCACATAATTACCTTGTTGGCTAGAAATTTGCTTTACCCCGAGCCACCTAATTATAACATGGGTGTTCCTCATCACTCAATTTGAATGATATCAATGTTAGATTTTGCTGTACTGAATCGTCATATTATGCTGATTAGTGGTTACAGCTTTCTGTCCCTTCTGTTGTCAGCTATAATTAAGCTTATTTTTTTGGTCGTTTACCTTGAAAAGCTTGATGTATGCCAGTACAACAAATTCAGCCTTATCTGTCATCTGTCACCAAATGCGGTGGTGTATCTTGCATATCCTTCTAAAAGTGCTCTCTCCTTGCTGTCAAAAGCCAAGTTAGTTTGGGAGCTGGGACCCATATGACAGCTGTGGAAAAAGTATACATTACCAGCTACTGCGAAGAGATACTATATTGTACTGCTCAAGAAAGTATCCTCTGAGTTGGCCCACTGCTTGGCCACCAATACCTGATCGATTAAGCAGTGAGGTGATTTCTGATTATATGAATAACAACCTTTGAAATCCAAGTCTTTCTCATGAGGTGATTGGAGTGGTCACAGGGCAGGGAGTAACTCGCACGACACTCCCACAACAGTCCCACCTCTTTTTTTTTTATCACAGCATCCTTGGAGAATCGCACAGGCAGTGCGTCACTTTCTGGAGGCTCTCCTTTTCTTCCCACAACGATCAATGATGCTGCTGGGTAGCATATAGTATTTCTGAACAGTTGTGACAGTTCATGGGTGAATGAATAGTAGCTGGACAAAAGAGAAACCCGCTGTAAGTCAAATATTTGGATAATCTGTCGCTCTCTTATGAATTTAACAAAATGCTTGCAAAGTTCTGTCACTGTTTGGTAAAAAAAAAAGTTCTGCACTGAATTTTTTGCATGATTCTGCCACTGCCGTTGTCTGTGGATTTCAAACTTTATCTCTGAGATGGGTTCTTCCAGAGACCAACTTGAGAAAAGCATGTGAATCAATTGACTTTGGGGAGAAGCATGCATACAAGAATATTTGCTGTGGGTTCCCTTGTGACGCAAGTCTTCATTCAAAATTGCAAATGGAGAACCATAACTATTCCACCAGAAAGCCACTTGTGAGTCGGTGAGATCAAAGATGAAGCCCCAAAATTTATTCTGTTCCTATGGACCATGCTGGCGTATGGAAACATTTGCAGGTACGAGCTACAAAACACAAGCCACCAACTTGCATTCATATACAGTTATTCCTCGTCTTCTATATAGACGCAAAGTCAGAAGACTAAGAGCGTCCGCAATGGTTAGCTATTTGGCTAGCTAGATGTGACATGACAAGTAAAAAGTAGGAGAGAGAGTAGTCACTAGCTACAAACAAATAGTCTATCTATTTCACGTAGCCCAATACCATGTGAGAGAAGCATGTGGGTCCACTAGTATATATTAGTCTCTTTTATTGTCTTTCACCTCCACATCAACTCACCAAATAGCTAGTACTAGCTATTACTATTGCGGATGCCTAATACTGTACTTCCTACACGGAATCATATACTGAAACCAAACTCAACCAATGCTCAGAGAAGTCAACACACATGTGTATACATAATAAAAAGGTTGGTCAGAAACATGTATCAAGTACCAACACCAACATGGTTTTGACCACACATATATATCCATACACGCAAGACACAAAGCAGAAGTAGTATATGATTCAATTTCAATAACACAGTTTGGATATATATTGTGCCTTCCAATTTCTGATGCTTTATAGTAACAGATGAAATTATGATAATATAATTAATTATTATGTACGACATTCTTAGCTGTATGACGTGTGCTGTAGTGAGCAGAGCTGTACATAGCTGACACTAGCATACAGGCTACATAGCTGACACTAGCATACAGGCTCTACAGATATATCCAGCACAC
This sequence comes from Microstegium vimineum, assembly GCA_022036555.1. Classification (NCBI taxonomy): domain Eukaryota; kingdom Viridiplantae; phylum Streptophyta; class Magnoliopsida; order Poales; family Poaceae; genus Microstegium; species Microstegium vimineum. The sequence continues at coordinate 16,839,589 of CM039137.1, read as the reverse complement.
GCCCTAGCCAGTGAGGCTAGCATAGAATGTGTTCTTCCACTACTTCACGAGGTAGGTCAACTGCTGAGTAGAGCTGTACTTAAACATATCATCATGCTAAGCATTAGATAAGTTATTGTGTTAATGTGTCTAGCTGTCATCTCAAGGAAGATTCATGTACTGGTCTCCCACTCAGCAATATAATGGAAACCTTTCTGTGACAAGATTCATATATTCGATCTCTTCTTTTTCTCTGGTGTGGGGTTATTTGGTTGCTGAATTTTCTGTCGGTACGCCTTTTCCTTGGTGTCATTTTCATAACTGGCTATGGTCACCCTCTGTTCTCATTACGCAAGAACAATTCAGTATGGATAGTCACTTGCTTTTTGTTAAAAGTTTGGACCACACAAATATCATTGTGTGTATTTCTAGCAATACGTACATAACTACATAGCTTAGCTAGTAGAGAAAACAATAGTACAATTTGATGGGATAGAATGAAATAGCAGTAGCTATAATTTTTGATAAATGATGCAGTCTTAGGGCATACATAATTTAGCAAAAAATGTTGCTCACTATTGATGACTTGATGAGCCAAGATCAAAGATAATGATCAGCACACAGTACTGCTTGTACAGGCAATAAATTATATATTGCAATCTAGATGCATGGTTAATAACACTGATGAGATGGAACTCGATCTGTCGCTTTCGATAGGTTCCATCGTATTACAGGTTTGCTCATCAATAATAATCACTACTATCCTAGCTAGCTACGACAACTGGGGCGTTAGCGTGCAATGTATCTTGCCAGTTCCTACTCCATGCATAATTGCATATCCACACAGTGCAAAGGCAGCAGATAGGCAAACTCATTACCAAAATTTGTCTGATGGATCTGTAAAATCTGTAAACCCCTAGTTCCACATCCATTTTATTTTGCTAGCTTTTCTCAATTTAATGTGTGTGTGTGTATACATATATAAATTTATGAAACGTACTGTTTATACATATCTGAATGTATATGTATAAATAGCAGGGTACTGTAGCAATACTTCTGTGGAGCCTACTTTTTTCAAGGAAGAAGACGGCCAAGCAACAAATGTGGCGTAGAGATACTGAGGATATATACCGGTGGACTTGCTATATAACGGTGCCAGGTCCTACCTTCTCTCCTCTTCCTTTCTTTCCCCTTTGCCTATACAGGCTGCAGCCAACTTTAGCTTTTCTCTCTCCCTCTCTGATCTCTCTCTCTCTCTCTCTCTTTCTAGTTCCTAGTTCCTACCCCCTTCTCTGCAAGTTAGAGAGATCAGGCCAGGCAGCTGTAGCTGGGCTAGCTAGCTAGCTAGGGTTGGTGCTTGGAAGGAGAGGTAGCCTTTCCTCCCTTGCATATCAAGCCTTGAGATCAGACCTCGCCTTTCTGACCCCCAAACACGGTTAGTAGTCCTCTCGGTTGGTGGATATAGTGGATACTACTGCCGGAGGTATAGACAGATCAAGGAGGGGAGCTAGGAGGATCAGCTAGCTCTAGCCAGAAGAGGAACAAGGAGGAGATCGATCAGGGGCTTGGATATATACATACATAGCGAGTGAGGTGGGCCGGCCGGTCGAGGATAGATACTGCTGCACAGGTATGTCTCAGGCGATGTCCGGCGGCGGCGGCGGCGGCGCGGGGCAGTTCGGCGACACGACCTTCACCAAGGTGTTCGTGGGGGGACTTGCGTGGGAAACGCACAAGGAGGGCATGCGGGCCTATTTCCAGCAGTTCGGTGATATCCTTGAGGCCGTCGTCATCACAGACAAGAACACTGGCAGATCCAAGGGATACGGATTTGTGAGTTCCAAACTCTTCCCCACCATTTTTTTTGCTCTTTATTCAGAGCCATCATATATAATTTCCTGTTTTGTTAACATATGGTTTATTGCTATTATTTCTTCTCTAATCATAACCTTTTTAAGTTTCTTCGTTAATTTTGTATATATATATATATATATATCCTCATCAATTCAGTTGAATAACCTAAGAGTTAGTTATAACTAACTCTTAGGTTATGATTAATAATTAAGAGCTTATTAATTACTAATTAACGCGGGATTGAACCATATGAACCATTGAACTCATATGAACCATTGAACTGATCAAGAGCTTAATATATATACGCGGGATTGAAATAGTTGTTGATGGTTATAAGCTTGGATATAATTGCAGGTAACTTTCCGTGAGCCAGAGGCGGCGCTGAGAGCTTGCATCGATCCGTACCCGGTGATTGATGGAAGGAGGGCCAACTGCAATCTTGCCTATCTCGGTGTCAACAAGTCCAAGACAGCACTGCTGCAGCCGTATTTGCAACCATATGGTAATTATTGTATGGTGTTCATTGGATTTCTTCCCTTCACTCGTAACAAAGAATTGAAACTAATAAATCGTTCCAACAGATTAATTAATGTTCATCAAAAGAGTTTCTAACTAATATATATAAAGCCCGATTGAGCTTCTTAATTCATGCCAGATATATATACTGTTGACTCTTGCTCATTAATAAGGACATAATTTTTAGTTCAAAGGCTTTTGCCTTTGCATCTCTTTGCATCATTTTATGCTGATGTATATATGCCCTGCGCATAAACTACGTTGCTACTGCTAATTAAGCTTTGTTTTCTATAGCTTCTTGCATTTAGTGCTGCATTAAACGCGAATCAAGACAATATTTCAGACACTGCACTTTTAGAATCAAATCAAATATTGTCTGAAGCAGGGGGTAATGCATGCATGATGCCTTTTTGTTTAGAATCAACTGAATAACTAACAAGTAATAATTAGTGAAAGTTTTAATCTTGTCACTATATATTATTGGGTATATGATGTGGTGCGCTATTTTGCAAGATCAATCATATTAATGTGTTGCATTGCATTTGCATATGTATCTTCCATTAAAGGCAACATGCTATGCAGTATATATGTGTATAGCGTCCAAATAAAAGGGTCAAACAAAGAACATAGTATTCGGGTATAGTACCCGACAGTATTTCCCTAAGATGAAAAAAGCTGCATCACCTCCAGCTTTCTGCAAAGCGCTAAAAGCAAGCGCGGTTAGTTATTCTTGGGGATTGTTCCTTCCAGGCTAGCTGCCTTGCTTCTTCCAATCCTGCAGGTGCAGCTGTATTCGTCAGTGTGCTTTGATGTCCTTGTCCTCTACAAAATTATCTTCCTTCCGTACACCATTCTCTCTAACTAACTAACTAACCAACCAACCATACAACACGTACTGCGGCATCTGCTATTAGTACAAACCTTTCTTATTATCTGCTGCTATATATGCCCGGCTGGCCTCTTTAATAGTAGTGTCGATCTACTGCATGCATTCTTAATTAGTCGTGACATTGCAAAATCATTTGCAGTAGTTTATCTAGATCTTCCATTCAGTGCATGCATAAAATCATGGCACTGCATTGTTCCTACTATAGTACTATACATGAATCTTACTTCTAGAATTAATATAACCGTGTGAGATTATTACTGTGCCATTTATGACTTTTGCAAATCAAATTCTCCATTAATCAATAATTTTGACTAACGACACTACATCTTTCACTTAATTATTCACTTAATTAATTTTGACTAACTGTGTGTTGTTCCTTGCGTATGGATGAATATGCCGCAGGTCATGTTTATGGGGGAGGCAGCAACAACATGCGGGCAACAATGAAGTCCTTTCAGACAGCTGGTGCTGGTGCTGGTGGTGCCAGCCTGATGAGCTTCGTCCCGGCGGCAGATCATGGCATCCAGCAAGGAATTCCTACTTACAGTGTGTACGCCGGGTGAGTCGATCGTACTTCTATCCTACGCCTTGCATGCATTGGCTCATATATAATGGCCACCATCACAGCACAGCTACACTAGCTTCTGAATTCTGATGCATGCATGCATGCCGGCCGGCCAGCAGCCGGCCAGTGTATCGATCGATCCATCTGTGTGTCTCCCGATCTGCACTGCTGCGCTAGCTGTAAAGACATGGGTTTCGGTTAAAGGCAGCGCCGGCCTCTGCTTGCATGCATGCCGGCCTCTCTTCGGTCGTTAATGGTAGGAGGGGCCAGCCACTGCACCGTCCATCACCCAGGCATGTGCCTCTGCATGTGCCCCATGGGCCACAGCTAGCTTATGAAGCTAGCGCTCGCTACTGCAGAGATCAGATCATGCACTCCTGTTCCGGTCTACTGTAGATTAATGCACTACTAAAATTACAGAGTTCACCTAGTGCACTAATTACAATAATAAAAACATTACCACACCAGTTCTAGCTAGCATAAAAATCCTCACTCACTAAAAGACATTTGGCAAGGAAAAACTAATGCTAAATACTAAATGCTAAACATAAAGAGAAGTAGAGAACCCCTACGTCACTAGAAGAAGAAGTTGCAAATAAATTCTGGTTGTGGTAAGTGTTTTATGCTTGCTAGCTTGCTCGCTCAGTGCGCGCAACTAGCAGTACATACATCCGCCGCTGTTTTCCTAACCACAAGTGTCGTTCTACTTGTATAGATACGTCGTTTTTGTTACACATCTAAATATACGACATTATGTCAAGATAAATAGTATAAGCTGCTATGTATCTAGAAAATTTAGAATTATTTACAATTTAGAACGGCAATTGAGAGAGAGTAATATGCATATATGTGCAGTGGACCCTACATGCATGTAGGGTGTTGTAGGTTTCGGAGTATCCCTAGATTACTTAATTAACTTGCTTCTGTTAATTATATTAGCTTGCACCAGTCCACCAGATACTATATGCACCCGCAATGTCTACGGAGTAGCTCATAAACTAGCTCTAAGGATTCTTTTCATATTTTAATAGATAAGAGAAAAAAGCTAACTCTTAATCAAGAGCTAGCTCATACATATAATCCAAGATCATATAAGTGTATCATATGCACTAGTATAAGCTATTGTTAAAAAAATAGTATTATTGGAAAGGTTGACTTAGTAGTGGTTGGGTTATACCATTGCGGATGTCCTAAATGTAATTAAGCGCCTCATCATCATGCATGCATGTGTGACTGAGGGCAGGCATGCGGCATTTTTATACAGCAAGAGTATAGTAATACAGTACACAAGTTTTGTATATTTTTGCATACTACCTCGAGTACAGCGACTGCCATGTGGGGCAAATCACTTTGGAAAAAGCTGCTGCTGGGTGCTAGCTGGCTGGCTCCTCCTAGCTTTCTGGCTGCATGCGGCCTGCAGGCTCGCATCCTGCCTGCACTGCACTGCACTGCACGCTTCCGGCGGTCCTGCTTCGATCTGCGTGCATGGTCAAGGGCCAAGCTGGCCTTGCTTATTGACCCATGCAAGCATGCATGGATCCCATGCACCGTCCAAATTCCCTCATGTCCTTAATTCTCGTATGCATGGCATGGCATGGCATGGCATGGCATGGCATGGCATGGCATATGGCATGATACAACGATCAACGATCAATTGGTAGCGAGAGAAGATGTTCCAACAATTGTATGTATTTGACAGCACACATTATGATTTATGATGAAACGATCTTACATGCATGCATGTTTAATCTGATTAGAGTCTTCTTGTTTTTTTTTCTTGGTAATAATGTACGAGTATGGTGCTAATTTCAGTGACTTTTTGTAATTTCAGGTACTCTCCCTATTTCTCGGACTACGGCTACCCGCTGGTACACATATTCATTTTGTCAAAATCCTTTTTAGAGTTTTGTTTCATTTTGTCAAAGATTCCTTTTTAGGTTATTTATTTAGAATATTAATTAGTATATGACATATATGTCGTACGTACGTGTACTCCCTCTCTATAATAAAAAAACTTGTTATTTTAGAAAATAACACGGTCTTCAAAGTGTAACTTTGATAACTTATTTTTAAAAAAATATTTATTGAAATATAATATATATATATATTTTTGAAAAATATTTATTGAAATATAATCTACTGATATGATTTTTTACATTTTCAAACTCAATAACTTAAAAATTATTCATGATTTATATTCTTAATAATGTTTAACTAAAACTTTGTCCTAAATGATAACGCGCGGAGGGAGTACTACCTACTGATCATCGTCTACATATATGCATGCATGCAAATTTTTGCAGAGCTACTATCAGCCCTACGCTAGTCTGCAGCAGCAGGGAGCCCATCAGCAGCTACAGCAGTACGCCGTCTTGGGCGGCGGAGGAGCAGCAGCGCCGGCGCCGGCCGGGCTAACAATGGCGGCCGCCAACCCCTCCGCACTGTACCCCTACTTCCAGTACGGTCCGGCGAGCGCTGCGGCCGCTGGTGGGTACAGCATGGTGCAATACCCCCAGCTGTACCAGTACGCTGCTGCGGCTGCGGTGGGTGCCACGACGGCGGCGACCGCCGTTGCTGGCGGCCTCCAGCAGTACGGCGGCGCTGTGGCTTTTACTCCTAATTCCATTGCCCAAGCAGGTATATATATATATAGCTTATTTTTTCACAACTCATTTCCTTCCTTTCGTTTCACTCTTGCATGCATTTCTGTTAAGTAAAATTAAGTAACACACTAACAGAGCGTATGTGATCTTTCAGGCATGACAATGTCTCTGACGTCTCCAACTCTGGCAGCACCGACGACAGCGCAGCAGTACCAGTACAGCAGGGTGGTTCCTTCTCCCGTGGCTGCTGCAGCAACCGATCAGAAGCCCAGCTTGGCCTAGACAACCACACCAGTCTCGCTCTCTCAACAGTCTCAACCATCAACCATGCATATGCACGCACCTATATTCATCAATTCCTTTGGTACATGATCGAGTCAGTATATCCAAACAGTCCACGCATTTCATGCATCATCTCTCCTAGCTCTCTCTTTAACACAACATGCAAGTCTTGGATGACTTCAAATGAAACTGCAGGCATGCAGTGTAGTACGTGTACTGATAGCGCTAGGTACTCGCCATGCATTCACACACGCATGCATCTGCTCGCCTGCACGTACCTACATACACTTGATGGAGACTTGACTAACTTGTTGACGCCGATGCTCACTCAGCTGGGGTTGGGTGCTGCATTCGCCTGACTAACCAATGCAATGCAAAAAGGACCATGGCAGGTCCAATTTTCCATCACCGTTTATTTGTGCTATAAAAATTATCTGTTAAATCCATACATAATGTCTAGCTCATCAGTGATTAGTCTAGTAGAAAGAACATTATTATTACTTTAATTTGTAGTCGCCATGCATGCATATAGTTAAAGGTCACCAGCAGCAGTAAGCACCTGTTTTTGTTAGTCGCCATGTAGTTCTTCCATACATCTATCATAATATTACTTAGCTAGGCAGCATATCGAGGTAATTTGCTAACTGTTCCTTGCACTCTTATGGAAGAGTGCAAGGACGAACTGAAGAACTGATGAGTCGCGCTGCTGTTTTTTCATGTGCAGCGTTACTCAACTAATCCTGTCACCATCTCTCAAAAAGATGGCATTTTTCACGAGCCATGTGTGAGTCCACAGAAGTTGGTGGAGACGCACACAGAAGGTTTACTGAATTTACCGGTCAATTTGTGCTAGTCATATATATATATAAGGGTCATATATATACATCTTCATGAACCAATGCAACTAATAACTAGCTAGCTAGGAGCTCTTTCTTGCTCACTTTAATCTCTGTTTTGATCCGTCCCTTCCTGTCTACCATATCATCATGCATTCATCATCATCACACTGATCTGTCGTCCTCTTCACTGTACCAAAGCAAGCCAGATATATGGTTAGGCCAGGCCAGGCCAGGCCAAGCCAAGCTTCTGATCCTTCATCATCATCATCAGATGAATGATTACGTATGTACTAAAACCCCCTATTATGAGATGATAGACATATATTATCATTACATTCTTCGATTTATGTAATAGACACTATGAAAGTGTATTTAGCTTCCTTCTATAGAGGCTAATATGTACCATGCATATATATATATCTATCTCTCTTGAGGACTTGAGGACACATTTAGTTTACATGAACTTTTTTTTAGAGAACGTGCAATCCCACACGTGTATTATATTATATATGTTGCATGGCAATATTAATTGGGGAGTACGTTGTATAGATTTGATCTGATGTGGCAAATGAACCTACGGAGTACGTTGCTTATTTTTCACAAGACAACGTTAACGTTGTTGCATTATTTCCTAAATGGATGCCGGCCGGCCAGATCTGCGTACCACAGTTGTGCTTATGCGCGATACTACTAGCCTACAAGAACTAAAATATGGACTGTGACAGAGCAGTACACCCTTATACAACAACATCTAATCAGATCATATGGTTCGAAAACCGCTGTAGCTCCAAACTCATTTTATTTGTTTTCACCTGCTATCTTAACCAATACCAACATTTTATTTTGTCCTTCAGCCACTTGTAAAATTCAATTCAGTATAAGAACTTGTTTCTAGCAGATTCCACGTCCTTGTTTCTTTGGTGTAAATTTGTTTTTTTTTTCAAGGAAAAAGTCCATAATCAGCGCGCCTCTCAACTCTTCACGAAGTCTAATTGTGACCCCAAACTTCTAAACCATCTACTCTGGACACCCAAACTTTGTTTACCGTTTTTTTACACCGACCATTCCCTTTGGGTGGCTTATGCTGACCGGCATGGAGCTCCGTTGTTTCTCCCCTCTCCATGAGCCCGATTTGAACAGGAAATTTACATCATTACCACACTATAACGATCGCCACTCGTCTAGATGCTAGAGGTGGAAGACAGAGCTGACGATTGGGATCCACCGGATCCGGCTGTGGGAGACTGGGAGAGAGGAGCAAGGCATGGGTACCAAGGACATTTCGCGTGGCCATGCTGACTGAGCATCATCGTGCCAGGCAGACGTGGCGTACCACATGCACAAAGATGACAAATCCAATATTAAAACTTCTCTCATATGGTAAATGCCATCTTAAGGATGATATTTAGACAAATGTGGTCGATATAATGGTAAAAATGTAAATTTGCCTATTTGAATAGCTCCACTCCAAGTATGGACTTTTTTTTCCTTCAGATTTTCCTGGTCCATAGCACCCTGTTCATTATCACTAATTCAACAATACGTATTTTGCAACGAACGAAGTTACAAAACAATATGTGTCTTGTATAATCAAGAAACTAACTTTCTGTTGTAGGCGGTGGCATTATTTCAACTGATGTGCAGACCAGCTACACAGCACGGATCATGGGGCTATCTGGTAGTCATCGCTCATGTTAGAGTGTGTAACGGAATTCGGCTCAACTCACTATACTCACGAGTCGGCGCCCCTCGTCCCGAGATCCACCAGAGCCCACAACATATCCAGGTCTTATGCCTAACTCAACCCAAAAGACTAGTCTGATAGGTGAGGGTTACCTCCGCCTTATATGTTGTGCTCCCCCACCATCAATTACCGACGTGGGACTAAACCTAACAGCTCAGTTCCCAAGATGTTGAAAACCCCACGTACGGGCAGCGTGTAGCTGTCTTGTTGGCCCTTATCGTTTCATTCTTGTTCGTGCTTTGCTACTGCCTGTATCAGGTAATGGATCAGATATGCGTTCAGGTTCAGGCACTTCACCATCCTAAGGATTGGCAGGTCATAGATCACAAGAATCAACTTCGACAGTTAAATTGGCTGTTGTATCTCGCATCAGGTTTCCCAGCCGTGGATTCAGAGGAGGATGCTCGCGTACGTACGCGAAGCACGGGAATCCTGAGGCACGTCCAAACGCACGGTCGGCTTCGGCTCCTCAAACGACGATGGTACGCCCAACACACAGCAGGCGGCGGCTATATATTCCACGAGATCGACATGGACGAAAGCCGCACCCTGTCCCTAGCGGAACTGCACGCGTTGATCGTCGGGATCAACTTCGAGGAGGTTGACACTTGGACGTACAGGATAGACGCCGTGAACATGACCGATCATGGACGACTTCGACACGTCAGACAACAACGTCATATGTAGGGGATAAAGAAATGGTTCAACCAGAACAACAACGTCCATCGATCTCATCCTTGATGCTCGTCCCGGATTGACCGTGCCCGTGGTCATCTTGAAGCCGTGGCCGAAGTTGCCGTCGGGCGTCATGGAGCACATGCACGACTGCCGCACAACGTAACCGGGCCGCCGCCGGCGTCCACGCGGTCCGTGACCTCTGCGTCGCACGGCGGGCCACCGTCGCAGCTGACCATGTCTGTTGCTGTTGGCTGTTCTTGTGTCAACGTACATACATGTACTACTCCGTCATACGTACAGTAGAATTGAATAGTAAAAATAGCAGTCAATCCCAAACCAAACTGTTACACAAGCCAAGCCAGCCAAAACAATAAGGTAGGTACTGTAGGCCAGCAGATAACATGTTCGCTCGCAGTGGATCACTGAGCTGAGACGACGCGCGCGCGCGCACACACACACACACATGTCTGGCCGTCTTCGTCTATCATTGCAGCTTGCTGCACCAGAACAACACACGGAGAGACGTCTCCTATCTGCTGGAACATACTGCGATAAGCTAGGAACTCTCCATCGAAGTTGAACACTGTTCAGAACAACAAACAAAGACATAAACAAATAAGATATAAGACATAAACTCTTCATGAGTGGATCAGCAAGTAGCGTCTCAGAAAGTACCGACAACATAACACTTAAACCAAATTTGCCTCATTTAACATGCACCTAAACCTCTCATCAGTGTTTAGTTGCTCCCAGTATTAGATCGACGAAGGAGCAGAGGCCCCCGGATGGTACTTCCTTGCAATGAAGCTGAGTAGCATCGCAGTTCTACGAACTATTTTGTCAAAAAATATATTTTGTATTTTATTTTTCTCAGTGCGAAAGTGGTCTATTTCATTTTTCAACGAAGATGAGTAGCAGCGCAGTTCTACGGCTAAACAGGGAGCAGAAGACGAATTAGCCGACCGCAGGGAGCAGGCCAACCAGACTAATACTGGCCTCATACTAATACAATAGTTGGCCCACATGATGACATGAGTAAATTGGGGGGGGGGGGGGGGGGGGGAGGGGGCGGGGGGGGGGGGTGGCGGGTCAGGATCGCAACCACCCAGGTCGACAGCTAACGCTCCCGCGAGCAGAGGCCCTCGATGGTACTTCCTTGCGTTCTCTCTTCTTTACCACGAACATTCAGATGATATACAGCTAGACAAATGCAGACACATCTCGCAGTTACCATGTACGAGTAACACTTTTTGAAAACATGTTTATTTACACAGATGAAAAATAGAGCTCTCCATTAGGACCATTACGGTTGTTGACATTCTTTAAATCTGCTCTCTCATTGTATATATTGAAAACTCTACGGCCGCAATTACCAAAACTATATCATTCTACTAGTTCTCCTGAGCCACATGCACACATATGCTAGACAACAACACATAACATTATTAAGGTCGCAACTATTTCTCAGGTCTCAAAAAGAAAGTCATGCATTTGCACTTGCGACTCCTGCATCATTCTACCGAAACGCAGACTCCCTCGAATTTGTTTCTTGTTTAGTTGCATGATCAGTCAGAAACCTCCTCCCCCCCCCCCCCCCCCCCCCACCCCCTAACCCTCATGTTTATATAGTGATGACATTGACCACCTCCTCTGAAGAACCATCCGCCTCGACTACAGCTCACATCTCAGCTGCTCTTGCTGTCTCCTGTGGTTCGCCATGCGTCTGTTGCTCTCCATCCAAACGAGAATTGTCATGTCTGCTGGGCTCACACCACCAATTCTGCTAGCTTGACCTATTGTTTGCGGACACACCTACAAAACAATGACAGGGTACAATTTAGATAGGATTATACCACAAAATTGGCTCCCAATCTACATTGTTACAATGGAATAACATGTGACTGCAGTAATATCACATTATCAAGTTTTCTTCTATATGGTCTACTTTGACCTTATGCTTGCACATGACACCAAGTAATATACAATACTTGTTTGCTCTTTATAATGTGTGTGTGTATATACTCCATCCGTCCCAAATTAACTGTCGTTTTGGGTTTCCGTGTCACAACTTTGACTAGATTTATATAAAATACGTGCAACATTTGTGTCTCCAAATAAATTTATTAAAAACTAGATCAAAAGATCTATCTAATGATATCAATTATGTATCATAACTATTAATAATATTTTATATAAAATTAATCCAAGTTATTTCTCGATAAGTGAGAAAGATAGATATTTTGGGACAGAGAGGTATATATATATGGCAGGGGCATGGCCCCCTAATAACATTTGACAACAACAACAAAAAAGTAGTATAATTTAATATTTTTGGTTTATATTAGGAGTGAGATTATATAAAATTCTTGTCATATATACATATTAATATCTTTTAGATAATAAAAAAAGTTGTCATCCATATGTATATAAGGTTATTATGTTCCATTTATCGGGTATATCAGTTCTAATGTCACCTTATAATCTAAACTCTAACGTGCAATAAAGTGGTCTCTGGTTCGTTCTCATTCTTCATTGTCAACATTCAATAATAACCCATCATTTAAAGGCACATAAAAATTTAGGAAAGTAAAGTATTCAAGTAACAATAATTAGATTTATCACCATAAATACTCGTACCTATTAAGCCCAACACACCGATCTCCAATCACACGAAATGAATCACCCACATTGCCAGCTTCAGTAATACACCTAACAATAATGGAATTGTTTCAATAAGATTCATTCAGCATATATCGCTAATAAAAAGTCAAGCACATCATTAAATGGGAATACACAATTTTGCGTATCACTTATAGTGGTACACAAGATCAGATTAAGTGTGGCATATATGAGCTAAACACTGCAGAGAAAACATAATGCATCAAAACTATAACAAAGAAAAATAGGATGCATCAAAGCTATTGTTGAACTCTACTACATTTGAGAACAAGACTCATTAATATGTGGTAAGAACAAAAAACTAAAGAGAAATTAACAAAAAAAAATAGCAGCAATAATTTACTGATTTTACTTGTAGAGTATCCAAGATATTTGCAATCAAGAATGACTCTTCTGGCAAAAATTTTTCCTTTAACAACCATTAATTTGCATGTTTCGAAGTAATAGCCTACAACTACTTCTTGATGAACTTAACCAACAAACACACGCTGAATCTTTGCTGGACAACTAGCATGGAAATCCTTGACACCCACTATAACAATATTGTAATAAAGATTATAATGTTGTAATACCCCTTTTCTGCGTTGTTTGTTTGGAAGCAACACTTTAATGTGCAAGTCATACAATGAGACTCAAGCACCATGTTAAAAAAAGGAGACGAAAAAGAAATTAAAGAACCAACTCTCAACTTTTCATCAATCTTGTTTTCTTTTTCAAAGTCAGACTTCCTAACCAAGCTCGTTGAAGTTGGAATAGTTGAACAATTGTTCCATTCAATGAAAAAACCAGAACATACCAAAAAAAAACCTTTTCTCTCCTGTATATACAACATATTTCTTTTATCATTGGGTTTGTTATAAAGCATACAAACACAAATACAAATACAAACAAATAAAAAGAGCAACAATACAAATATCAAGCAGCAGCACAATGCTACAACTTTACCGTCAAATAAAGCAAATGCTACAGTATTTGCTTGTATATTAGAATAAACTGTTTCATCTAATTCCTTCCATACACCTTGACCAAATTCATCGCAGAAAGGATCTTCAAAGTATTAACCAGGATCATGTCATCTGGTTTTTAATATACAATATACAACAATTGTTAGGGCTATAAATAGACACAAATATATGAAAAATCACAACATTTACATGCACTGACTCACCCTTTAACATTGATTCAGTTGGTTTGGGATAACCCCAAGAGTCTATATCCCCAAATTGATCATTGTAGTCAACACCTGGTGCAACATTGTCAGGAGGTGCAACTGACATAAGCATAAGGGTACTATTTTACTACCATCGAGAGGGTGAGGGGCCGGCGCAGCGAGACGATGAGCGTGGCACAAACGGCGGAGGCAGCGCGACGGCGACGGTGGAGACACGGCGATCCCAAGCAGCTGGCGGCGTCGCGGCGGAAGCCAGGTGATCGTCGGGTGGACGGGGGCGTCGCGGTGGCGGCCAGGTTAGATGAACCGGTTGGAGGCAGGCGAGACGGGCGACAGTTGGCCTAAGGTTGAGGGAGCGGGGTATAGTGCGTCGGGCAGGACGTGCCGGGTGGAGGATAACTTTCGATATTTTTTAGTTGTATATTTATTGTAGAAGAAGAGATATACTCCGTATATTTTATGCAATGATATGATGGTCTCTTTCACCGTTTTACAACGTCAGTTTGGATAATTGGATTGTGGTGCTCCGTTCGGATTCGGTCCCGACTATCGTTCACGCGGAGGACCACCAATGCCCAATTCCCACCGTATGTGGTCGCATCGAACTGCAATGTGGGCCTCCTTTTGTATACATAAATTGTATTTATTTATTTTGATCGATACACATCTTTATTATCATCTAGCAAGACGAGACAACTTTGGTCCCAGGTGGAGCTTGACGATGTGCGGTTGCGAGTGATGGTGTCGTTAAGAAACCACTGTTGTTGTCAAGTGACATCATGACAATTACATGTGTGTACATCATGTTTGTTGCATGATCAAAAGTTCAGAGCTGATGCGACATGTGTTTCGTTAATATAGGGGTGTTCTTGTTGTGCCATTGGTTGTGCTTCTGATCGATAATGCAGTGAGGAGGTCTTAGAGTTAGAGATCGTCGCTGTGCCCGGATCTAAGATCCCTATGGCCATCTTCTTTAAATGTCACCTTGATGAAATAGAGTTAAGTTCAGAGTTCACTATCTTGATTTAGTGTTTTATGTACTTGTCATATAATGTGGTGAGGAAATCTCAATTTGCAAGTGCTAGGAACTTGTCGGTGGTGCCCGTTTGCCGACAAGTATGAGAGAATGCTCATTCAAAAGGGACTAATTAGAGTCACAAGAGTGGACAACGCACCTGAGGTTTCTGATGAAGTTGACGGCTTGCAAGGAAAAATTGATGATGTGGAGGCACCAAAGACTGCCATTGGTGGTTTGGATGACAAGTTAAAGAAATGGGTAGACTTAGGGAAAATTGGAGGTGTTTTTTGGGCTGTTGCCATCAACATGTTGGTCAAATGGGATTATGAATTGTAATGTAGATATATAAAACGTCACTACTACTACAAAAAACGATTTGTAACAACATCTCTATTTTGTTAGGAGTGGCTCTATGTAGAGTATACAAGATATTTGCAATCAAGACTGGCTGGTCTAGCAAAAAAAAATTCTTTAGCAGACATTAATTTGCATATTTCGAAACAAAATCTACAGCTACTGTTTGATGAATTTGACCAACACACACGCTGAATCTTTACTGGACCACTAGCATGAAAATCCTTGACACCCAAAATGAAGATTATAATGTTGTAATACCCCTTTTCTGCGTTGTTTGTTTGGAAGCAACACTTCAATCTACAAGTCACACAATAAGACTTAAGCACCATGTTAAAAAAAGGGCACAAGAAAAGAATTAAAAAAATAATCCTCAAGTTTTCATCAATTTGTTTTCATTTTCAAAGTCAGACTTCCTAACCAAGCTCGTTGAAGTTAGAATAGTTGAACAATTGTTCCATTCAATAAAAAACCCAGAACATATAAAAAAAAATTTCTCTCTCCTACATACAACATATTTATTTTATCATTGGGCTTGTTATGAAGCATACAAACACAAATACAAATACAAATAAAAACAAATAAAAATGGCAACAATACAAATATCAAGCAGCAACACAATGCTACAACTTTACCGTAAAAATAAAGCAAGTGCTATAGTATTTACTTGTATATTAGAAGAAAATGTTTCATCTAATTCCTTTCATACACCTTGACCAAATTCATCGTCGAAAGGATCTTCAAAAGTATTAATCAAGATCCTGTCATATGGTTTTTAATATACAATGTACAACAATTGTTAGAGATATAAATATACACAAATATATGGAAAATCACAACATTTACATGCACTGACTCATCCTTTAACATTGATTCAGTTGGTTTGGGATAACCCCAAGAGTTTATATTCCCAAATTGATCATTGTAGACAACACCTGGTGCAACAATGTCAGGAGGTGCAACTGACATAACCATAAGGGTACTATTTTACTACCGTTGAGAGGGTGAGGGGTCGGCGCAGCGAGACGATGAGCGCGGCACAAACGGCGGAGGCCGCGCGACGGCGATGGCGGAGACACGGCGATCCCCAGCAGCTGGCGGCGTCGCGGCGGTGGCCAGGTTAGATAAACCGGTTGGAGGCAGGCGACACGGGCGACTGTTGGCCTAAGGTTGAGGGAGCGAGGTATAGTGCGTCGGGCAGGACATGTCGGGTGGAGGATAAATTTAGTTATTTTTTAGTTGTATATTTATTGTAGAAGAAGAGATATACTTTGTATATTTTATACAATGATATGATGGTCTCTTTCACCGTTTTACAACGTCAGTTTGGATAATTGGATTGTGGTGCTCCGTTCGGATTTGGTCCCGGATGGCGTTCACGTGGAGGACCACCAATGCCCAATTCCCACTGTGGTCGCATCGAATTACAATGTGGGCCTCCTTTTGTATACATAAAATGTATTTATTTATTTTGATCAATAGACATCTTTATTATTATCTAGCAAGGCGAGGCAGCTTTGGTCCCAGACGGAGCTTGACGATGCGCGGTTGCGAGTGATGGTGTCGTTAAGAAACCGCTGATGTTGGCAAGTGACATCATGACAATTACATGTGTGTACATCATGTTTGTTGCATGATCAAAAGTTCAGAGCTGATGCGACATGTGTTTTGTTAATATAGGGGTGTTCTTAGTGTGCCATTGGTTGTCCCCAAATGTCACCTTCATGAAAGAGACTTAAGTTCATAGTTCACTCTCTTGATTTAGGGTTTTATGTACTTGTCATGTAATGTGGTGAGAAATGACCTAAATAAAAGTTTTAGATGTCAAAAAAGTTATGAAACTTTGTTGTTTACAACTTTTTGATTTGAATTCATTTGTTGCTTTAAGATATTGTTTGAATAATATTTCTATATTGTTGAAGAACTCAGATTTCTCTTTTTAATCTCTAACTAAAACTTGTAACTAGTCTTTCTCTCTCATACTAATTTCAAATTACTTGATTTTTTTCTAAAATTTTCTAAGATCATTCTCTATCATTTTATTGTGTTCTTATATTTATTATTTTGGTCATCTTTTTTTTGTAAAAAAACGAATTTTTAATTAAAAAATAACAACTTCAAATAGCATTTTAAAACATAAAATGATTTTAGATGGAAAAGTCATCAACAATAAATTTGTAGAACTCATCAAAATCTACAACTTTTATTTTAGTCATTTATCCATCCAACAAAGTTGTAATAAACACTTTTCACAAATGACACATCTCTTGTATAATTTCATAAACTACGTGAGAGATTTATAAATTTATGAATAATGTATAGTACCACTTTTTGAGATAGATAAATGAAAAAAAAAGTTGTACATCTCAAAAAATTATACAACTTTGTAGTTGACAACTTTTTCATTTGAAATCATCTTGTTAAGGAAAACTATATGTGAATCTCTAAAATTCAAAATTTAAAATTCAAAATTTTGAAAACTATCTCATACGGAAAAACATCCTAAATGAACGTCGGAGATCTCAAAAGGTTATACAACTTTATAGTTGATATTTTTTTCATTTGAAATCATCTTGTTAAAGAAAAATATGTTTGAATTTCTAACATTCGAAATTCAAATTCATAAAATGATCTCGGATGGACAAACAATGAAAACAAAAGTTGTACAGTTTTGTAGTTGACAACTTTTCTATTTGAATTTGTTTAGAGTTAAAAAAATCAATTTAAATTTGGTTTTAAGATAGAATGAGGAGAAATAAAAACCATTATATATATACATGAGTGAGTGTGAGGCGTAGTGGTTGGAGCAATAGCGCGCAAGAGTGAGGTTGCCGGCTACAGCAAAGTGCACAAAAATGTTAAAAATGTGACCTTGACAAAGCAGGTTGGTGGCTGACCGATGGTGAAAGCTTTAATCAGATTCATATCAATCTGTTCGCAAAAAAAAAAGATTCATATCAATCTAAATCTAAATGTGGTGAGGTGGAAGACCTAAATTATCTAAGGACATTTCATCATCATCATCAAACATCTTAATTGGCAAGTAGCATTCGTCGTCCAACGGAAACACGTACGGTGGAGAGCTCACACGAACACGGGACGGCGTGCTGAAGAACTGCTACGTGTCAGCCATGTCAGGGAGCACCAAAATGTGAGCAAGAAAAGGAGAAAAACAATGCAGCATGCGATTAGCTAGGAGGGAAGCCGTGCAGGACGTCCCAAACCGAGGTGGTGAAGACACTCCGATCCTCATGGAGCCAAACTCGCCGCACGACGCTGATCTGAAGCGACAAGCAACGTCGACCACGGCGCTCGATCTTGACGTCGAGCCTCGCCACCAAACCGACCCTTCGCAGCGACGTCGAGCCAATCCGGCCGGAGCTAGCTTTGGCAACCCCGCGTCTCGCTCCGCGCAGACTTCTGGGCTCAGCTCTGCCCAACATACTCCACAACTCAAATTAAGGCCGGCCCACAGGGTCGTGAAGGTCCAGCACAACAAAGAAGAGCGTTTCATTTTTTTCAAAATTCTGCAGCGAAGGTGGTACGGTGTTCTGTTCTTACCTATTGGCTGCAGCCTGGCCTGCGGTTTTCGTCACCATTCAGTACGGTAATAAGTCGGTAACCTCTGACAGTCGTGAAGCCTTCTTCGGCAGTTCTCTCAAGGGGCCAAATTGCTGCTGTTGCAGAGAGCTTGGAAATTATATCTTCCTTCAGCTACGGAACCATTAGGCCCATATATCACCCTCAAACCACATGGATCAGTGTAGATTGAAGTGAAAAATAGTTCAAATATAGATATATGTGTGCATCCAAACAAAACCTTAATTGTGAAAGAACATGGTTATGCTGGTTTCTCACTTCTTCTTATGTCTCCCCCTCCCGATGATTTCTGTACGTGGGCATGCATGCACGTTTCCTCCTGTGCAGGTCACTAATTACTCCGGTCAGATTTTAATAAAAGGAACCTCTAGGGTTTATTCCAAATCGAAAATGTGATCAACATTCGAAATGGAAATTGTTTGACTCGGCGAAGCAAAACCATCAAAGCGAAGATGATGAACCTTTCAAGAAGGTTCACTACTACTAAACCATCGAAATGGAAATTTGTCGATGCTGTCATTTAGGATACAGACCATACATATATAACCTTACAAAAATCATGAAGCACCTGACAGTTTAAGACGCTTGCATTGTTGTGCCGCCACCCCACTAAATTCAAGCCCACCTAGCCCTCGCTGATCATCACTGACAGCGAAGTTAGAGTAGATAGCATGGTCTGCAACACCATGGACCCAATCTACCTTCAATGCATTGAGCAGCTTGTCGTTGGAGTAATATTCTCCATCAAACTTCTCAAAGTCATCACGCCCATGAAACTTCTCTATGATTGGATGCCAAATCCTACTCATTTTATGCTCACAGTAAATGCAGCGAGCTTGTAGTGTACATACAAAAGGGCACTAATCAGTAGCTGCTGAAATTAGCATATTTATACCGAAAAACATAAACAAGTACATGAAGCATTGATTACAATGAGAGGGGGTATATTATATAACAATTCATTTGAAACCAATAGCCTGAATATAATGCTAGCTAGACTACTAGTTTCTCTTATATATAGATTATTTATCTAACATTCAGCCAGTCATCCATACAAAGTTAAAATACTACTATGCTACTGTACGAAAAGCTAGCAAAGGTAATCATCAAATTCACAAACTAATTTTCTACTGATTGAAATATAACACACGGAGATTGCAAGGTTTAAGGAGACTAGAACATACCAGCCTCAGGACGCATACCAAAATCAGGCGTCTGCCAGGCGACTCACTCCTTTGGTCTCATCTGCGGATTGAGCCGTACCGTCATGCACGTGTGTAGAGGCTAGGCGAGAAGTCCCTAGATGGAAAAGGCCGTGGATAAAGATTAATACGGATGCTGCATTCTCTGATGAAAGCAAAGAAGGAGCAACTGCAAGTATCATCAGAGACGACCAAGGTGCACAAGCAACAATCTCTAAATAAATCTATTAAAATACTATTCCCTCAGTCCCTAAATAGAAATTATTTCCAATTCTCAAAAGTTCATAATCTCTTAACTTTGATCAATTATATATATATATATTATATATATATATATATATATATATAAGATTATAATTATTTATAACATATAATTAGTATCATTAGATATACCATAAAATATACTTTAATAATAAATTTATTTAGAGATATAGATGTGTTACACATATTTTTATAAATCTATCAAAGATAAAGTTTGACGTGCATGCATCGTATAATAACTTTTTTTTTTCCTGAGACGGAGTAGCAAATTCAAAGTAAGTGACAAAGAGTACACGTTTTAGACAGCGACATGACAAGTCTTCAAAGTATAACTTTGACTTTTCTATATAAAAATATTTATAGAAAGATGATATATGTATATTTTTATGAAAGTACTTTTTTAACAAATCTATTTATATATTTTTCACGGTTTCAAACTTAGCATATTTTTTTTAAAGCATGGAGGAAGTACTATTCCGGGAATGGGGGAGTAGCGCGGCATGTGCCTCTGTCTTGTTGCGTCAATAACAGGGCCGGGACGGGACAGGACCCAGGCACGGCGAAAGATCGTAACGTAAAACGTCGCGAGTCGCGTGTGCACCTGTTCTGTGTTGACTTTTCTGGGTCGCTTTGGTCCACCAGGTACCCAAACCCAACCCTGCTGAGTGCTGACAAGTGCTCCCTGCTGTGCTGTTCCTGCCACCCATTCACCAAAAATCATTAACTAACCTGATGGTGATCCGCCGCGGAAGGTCTCAACCCAACCTTTGTGACCAATGGGGCACTAGCCTAATCACTGTCATGTTGACGCCCGGGACATTCCCACTGCTGACGTTGCCAGGATCTAATCTAAACAAGTAGCATTATTCAAATTATACAGCTGTCACATATATAAATTCAAGCGGATAATGCACTCGATTTTTTATATATATAGCAAAAAGGAATTTCAAAATCTTGCATTCAAATCTAAGTACAGCCATCCAACCAATTTTAAATACCAAACCAACGAATGAAAATACGAAGAGGAGCACCACATGGGATCCCTTATCTCTCTTTTTTTGGAGAAAAAAATGAAATCTCTTCTGCCAGTGGGCCTTGCTCGCCAACCACCCAGTTTGACCAAACCTAACCGGGCCCACCAAAAAAACCCAAAACGCCCTGCCTTTTTTGAACCAACGAAGAGAAAAGAAAAAAGGGTACACACGAAAGGAGACCGGAGAGACAGACAGCAGCCAAATTTACCTCTCCTGCCACTTCGCCTTTCTCCAACCAGCTTCCCCGGTCGCCGCCGCTCCTCCTCTCTCCCCGCGGCAGATCGGCCTCCCCGCGCCGGGGGATCGAGGTCCCGCGAGCCATCCACCCTCCGCGCGCGGGCGGGAGCCGGAACCCGGGAGCAGGGAGGCGGGATGAGCAGCTGAGGACGACGATGGCGCGCAGACCCACGCCGCAGGAGGCAGCCACCGCCGCTGCGGAGGCCGCCATACGATCCGTAGGTCTCGGCTTCGACGTCGTCAGCGACGTCCGCCTCAAGTACTGCAAGCAGCGCGGCGCGCCCGACCCCTGGCTCATCGACCTCGACCATGGAGAGGTCCAGGATATCGTGCTGCCCGGCGGCGTCACCGTTGCTGGCGTCACCAAGTCGGTTAAGTGCGATAAAGGGGAGCGGATGAGGTTCCGCTCCGATGTCCTCTCGTTCCAGCAGGTGTGCTTCTGCTTCTGTTTTGTTTGTATATATCCATTTACCCCCAATTCTTATGGTGGATCCCCATATTAGTTCATACTGATTGTGCCTATATATATATATATATATATATCAGATAATAGAAACCGAACTAGGTATTATGGGGATGCGCGATGTCTTCTGCAAGTAGTCTACCGTACCAAACGAAATATAAGCAAATAAAAAGTCATGCTAAACTATAGCTACTTTCAGCAGGTGTAGTTCTGTTCTGTTTTGTTTGAATATCCATTTCACTTCTTATATTCTTATATGCAGTAATATATAGGATTATTAGTTTCGTACTGCTTCTATACGTATTTGAAAACTTATAGCAACTGAACTGTGTATTATAGTGATGCAAAGTGTGCTTTGTAAATAATCAACCGATCAAACAGACTAAGCAAAGAAAAAGCCATGGTAAACTATTGCTACTTTCAACTAAGTAGTAATGCTGATTTTCTTATAGTTAGACGATATCCAAATCAAAGCTGCTGCAAACATTTATAGTCCTGCAATTCGATAGAAAATAGGAACCATACCGGTCAGAAACATTTCAACTTTTCGAGTGCTTGAAACACAGAGTTCATTCTCAGTCGAGTTCAAGAACAATCTGGATATGTATGAGTCCTTTTAGGTGGATGCTGTTATATGCTCATGTCATGCGTTTGTCCTCTTCAGAGATTGCTGCTTTAAATACTAGAGTACATCTATATCCATGAAAACTATTACTACTTATATCATGTGTTTACAATGCTGAGAAAAAGCCAGTTAGCCACCTTCCTCAAATTATGAAACATTTTGCAGATGTCTGAGCAATTCAACCAGGAGCTATCTTTGTCTGGGAAAATTCCATCTGGCTTCTTCAATACTATGTTTGAGTTTTCTGGAAGTTGGCAGAAAGATGCTGCCAATACCAAAACACTTTCTTTTGATGGTTGGTATGTCACACTATACAGTGTCGCACTCTCAAAAGGGCAAATTGTACTCCGGGATCATGTTAAACAGGCTGTTCCATCAACCTGGGAACCTGCTGCCTTGGCAAGGTTAGATCCATATCTGAATATACAGTTTTGGCACGTAGGATGAAACTCTGTGTTTCTCCTTCAGTTCATATTAGTCTTTACCTTCAGTTTTTTAACTCCATTTTTCATAGCTCCCCCCATTTTTTCATTGCCCTCCTGGCAAATGTGTGTCACCCCACACCTCATAACTTGTCATCTACTGCCATTTCCTATCCTTGCTAATTGATTACATGTAAATGATGTCATCTTACCATTTTCAATGAATTCTTCAATATAAAGCTTAAATTTTAATTGTTTTACTCTTCAGGTTCATTAAAAAATTTGGCACTCATATAGTTGTTGGTCTAAAGATGGGCGGGAAAGATGTAATTTATTTGAAGCAACAGCATTCATCGACCTTGCAAGCTGCTGATGTTCAAAAACGATTAAAGGAGATGTCAGACAGCAGGTTTTTTGATGTAAATGGGCAATCTGACATGGGTTTCAAGGACACATATGGGAACAATAAGGTGCTTTCTGAGCCTTTGTTTCTTCCTCTTTTCCAAGATTTCTTCCATTTAACATCAATGATTACTGTTAAAGTGGTACCTGTACAGTATTACTTATTTAAGATTTAATGATTCTTTTGTTGAACACCCCACATCATGTAACATTTACTTCTGTGAGCCTTAAAAACTACAGCTTTTGACCAGTGGAATTTGTGTTTATCACCTCGATTACTAGGCCAACAAACATTAAAATAATAGATTGCCTCCAATTTATTTCGTTGAATTCGTGGGGAAGTTGGGACGACCAGCTGGTCTATATTGTCTTTTCCAATAGGTAGTTTCCCCTTTTCCGTGACATGATACACACACTGTTTCTATTCTATGGGCACACAGCCATAGCCTCAAATTGTGGCCGGTATGGCTGTTCTGGTTGAAAAATATTTAGATGGCAAAGAGAAATATGCATTGACAAAAATATTATATCGTGAAAAATTTAGATGCCTATAGATCTAAACTGCTTACTTTCTCCGAATTCTGAATTTCAATCTCAGGTTTTACTTTTTTGGGGGTACTGTCATGTATAGTTTATCGTGAAAGGATGCTGGCTGGACATAATATGTTCTCAGCTTACATTTTTCTTCCACATTTTCTGATTTAACATTGTTGCATACTGTACAGAGTGATATCAGAGAGCAACAGCTGAGATTTGTACAGTCCAGTCCATTATGTTCTTACTCATCAACTGAGGTACAGAGATTTCAGCTTTGTGTTCATAATATTCAAAATCGCTCATCATTGCTCAAGCAAAGAATCATATTTATATTAGCTTAGCTGCATGTCTTAGCATGATACACATTTTTGTTCGCCCTATATCAGGATTTGGTGATGATGCCTAAGCGAAGAGGTGGGAGGGATAAAGAATTTATATCTCATAGAGAGTGGCTTAATACTGTTCAAGCAGAGCCTGATGTTATCTCAATGTCTTTTATACCAATCACTTCACTATTGAATGGAGTTCCTGGAAGTGGATTTTTGAACCATGCAATTAATCTGTATCTCCGACGTAAGTGTCATTTCACCCTCTTTTAAACTGCTGTGCTTTATTTAGGTTGACACACAAAAAAAACTATTCTGTAGAGAAATCTGGATATACAGCCACAATATATTACAGAACAATGTTGGCGTTAACACTTTTTAAATTTGGTTACTGTTTTTGCTAGGATGCTTTGGTTTGAGGTTCTGCATTTCTAGGATTGAGATACCCTACCACCTGGGCAAATGGATGGTTGAATATAAAAGAGAGCTGAATTTATTCATTTTTTTCTCTCAAGGGAAACAAATGGTTTCTTTTCTTAGGCCTTGTTTGGATGCGCATGTATCTACCTCAAACCACAACCACATGGGATTGGAGTGGATTGGAGTGAAAATTAGTTCAAGTATATTTCAACCCATGTGGTTTGAGAGAGATACATGTGCATCCAAACAAGGCCTTAAGGAATCTCACAATTGAACGCATGGCTGGAGAATTTTAGTTAGACAATGTGTGATGGCTGGATGATTGGCTTTATTAATCTGACTACAAGGATAACAATGGCAGGGAATAAAGTTTGTTTGCCCTTTCTAGGAATCTCTGAACAGATTAACTCAATTACCGCTTAACTAAACAAAGTTCTGCCATCCTCCTTAAGTAGAACCCGCTAACAAATTCCTAATCTCAAGTGCCAACCAAAACAGGCGTGCCAGAGCAACAAATTCTGTCCTAGCCACTTGTGGACGACGCAATCTTCTTCTTGTTTCTGTGTAAGTAGTATTTGCCAACAAAAGCATCCACAACACAATGGTTGTGCTCCTGCTCTGCTAATAACATGCAAATTTAGAAAAATAGGCAGCGCAAATTTCTACTGCGAAGAAATCCTATATGTGCCATAATAATACTTCTGGCTGCAACTTGCAAAGGACACAATCTCGCAAAATTAGTATTAGGCCGCAAGTCCAACTGCAACAACCTGGTGATATATTGAAATTTGGTGCAGATAAACCCCCAATCGAGGAGTTACATCAGTTTCTGGAGTTCCAGCTTCCAAGGCAGTGGGCACCTGTTTACAGTGATCTCGCTCTGGGTCCTCAGAGGAAAAAACAAAGCAGTACATCGTTGCCAGTAAATTTAATTGGTCCAAAGCTTTATATTTGCACCAACATGGTATGGACAGCTCCTGCTATTGTCATAATCGAAGCAGTTTTCTTTCTCTTTCATTTTCTGTACCCTTTTCTTTTCACTGAGATGATGGTTTGAATTTTGATTCATGTATTTTCCCCATTCATCTTTTGAGCCCAATATCAAACTCGCTGCAGATTGACGTGGGTAAAAGACCAGTTACAGGACTCCGGCTGTTTCTTGAAGGAAGGAAGAGCAACAAATTAGCTATACATCTCCAACATCTCTGTTCTCTTCCTCTGATTATTCAGCTTGAAGATGACCCTTACAATCACCAAATTCCAGAATATGACCGCAAGTACTACGAACCAATTGGACCATGGAAGCGTTTCTCTCATGTCTGCACAGCACCAGTCGAGTCAGATGATTTGTCCATTGTCACAGGGGCACAGTTAGACGTGGTCAACCATGGCCTGAAGAAAATTCTGTTCCTTCGCCTGCATTTCTCCAAAGCCTGCAATGCCGTTGTAAGGAACTCGGAAT
Organism: Microstegium vimineum; assembly: GCA_022036555.1. NCBI lineage: Eukaryota > Viridiplantae > Streptophyta > Magnoliopsida > Poales > Poaceae > Microstegium > Microstegium vimineum. The sequence continues at coordinate 16,813,427 of CM039137.1, read as the reverse complement.
GGGAGAATTCTCCCAACCTAGCTCAGAAATCAGGCCTTATCTCAACACTCATTAGCACACATTTCTCCTCAGTAGCTCAGAAGCCTCCACCACGGCCAGCCGATGTGAACATAAACTCGGCAGTGTACCCTGGTGGTCCACCTGTTCCAGTGCAGACCCCAAAGCTGCTCAAGTTTGTTGATCCAACAGAGATGATGCGTGGGCCGCAGGACTCACCAGGCTATTGGGTGGTTTCAGGCGCAAAACTAAACCTTGAGAGGGGTAAGATATCGTTGCGGGTGAAATACTCACTGCTGACAGCTATGATGCCAGATGATGAGTTTGCACTTGACGACGATGAATTTTAGGACCTGGAACAAAAGAAACCTGTGTAGCTAACGTTGGAGGATACAGATGAAGGATCTAAGATCTCCGTCATTTGGGCATTTGTTTGCTGGAACAAAAGAAACCTGTGTAGCTAACGTTGAGGATACAGATGAAGGATCTAAGATCTCCGTCATTTGGGCATTTGTTTGATGTTGTATACTTTGTGTTATTTTTTTAAATGTAATAGCATAAATGGGTTCTCTGTCCTGAATGGAGCGAGAAAATTTGTTGTAACATTTCTTTGTAGCGTGGCGCATAGCGGTCAGCATTAGATGATAGATCAAAATATTTGTATATATGAGATGGATAAAAAAGTATATTGTTTGTTCGTACCCTGTGTAACAAGTATGCCTTGTTGCGAGTTCTGGCCCTCCTGCCATGTATTCTTTTTCTACATGCTCTGTGATCACCTGGGAATCCGATTTGATGATGAACCTCTGAGCCCTGAGTGCTCTGTTTACAATGACCCAAGAGTATGGATTCGTATTCTTTGAGGTGGTTAGGGCAGGAGAATTTCAACCTCTCTGCATATCTTAATTCTATTCCCGGTGGGCTCACTGTTCCAAACTGGCTCGCTCTTCTCTTTCGGTGATGCGCCTTCGGTACTCTGCAACTAAGTCTACACTCTCTACAGGTACCTGCGACATGATCCCGGTTCTTCTTTCGCACTTTCTTTGTTCTGTGATAAATGACGCTGATCAAACTTTCTCAACTTTAGTTAGGTTTGTAATAAATTTAGCAACTTTTATATCTCTAAAATTCTTTTTATAAAAATATATTCAACAATTTATCTAATAACACTAATTATACACCCTAAATATTAACATTGTCTTATATATGTTTATTTAAAGTTAAAGAATATATGTTTTTTTCAAAAAATGAGAACGACACTCATCTTGGAAGTTGGAACGGATGAAGTATTCGTGATTTATTTGTATCCTGTCACAATGAAGGTCCAGGGGCATATGAAATATGAAAATCCATATAGCTTCTAGAGTCCGCGCGACGAGAGTGCTCCAATTACTGTTCAGGTACGGCTCGCCGCTGGCTTTCTGCCGCGTGGGATGCCGTTCGGAGATGCCAGCCTCGGCGACGACGTGGTTACCCAATCTGCGTTCGCCACGGAAGCTCGTGCGTGTGCCATCCTCATATTGGTCTTTTATGGTTAGGTGGAGCATTTATGGTGTGCGCAGAGGGTCCGGTGCATCGCCTCGAGATACCGGCTCTTTCTCGCTCGTCTCCTACTCTCCTCTTCCTTGCTCCCTCCGACGCCTCACCCTGAGCCACGCCCTCGCCGCCCGGCGACACCGCTCCCCTGCCGGAGTGGGAACGTCGCCCCCTTGCTAATCGGATCGCTGTGTCACCTCTTCCCTCTCTCCTTCCTCGCTCACATGCTCGCTGCCTCCGCCCGCGCTTTTAGCGGCGCCTCCCCTCCGGCTCCCCGTCAGCCCCAGCAGCGGCGCTTCGTCGCCTCTTAATCTTGAACACTGGCGGCGCACGCGGATATGGCAACCGGCCTGTTGGTGCCTACGCGGGTGAATCCACGAAGGAGAGGCGGCGACGGCCAAGAACCTTGGGGCGTCAGAAGGCGTCAGAAGGCCTAGGGCGCGGACGCCCGCTAGAGGCCGCGTTCATCCTCATCTCCATCGTCAGGCATGGGACCCCACTGTCCTCGAGTACCTCGCCACCGTTCTGACACCGAGAGGTCTGTCTCTCCTCCTTCTCGATCTTGATCTGTGTCCGATCTCCACCTTCTCCAGGGCCTCAATTTCGATCTGATTGTTAGGTGCGAGGCAATCAGGAAGGCGTTGCTAGAGACACGCCGTAGCCGTGCAGCGTCTCAGTGTGTGCGCACTTGAAGATCTTGACTGCAGCCGTTTCCTCTCTGCCGCCGTGCCGACACCAGCCTGTCAATGCGTTCGCATGCCTACATGGGTACTGCAGCGGTGAACCACTCGGTAGCGACGAGGGCGTTGCAAATTGTCATGGCTGCGCAGCACTACGGCAACCAGAGGACCACCCTCCTGTTGTTGCTGTCACAACATTGCAGTGGAACAGGGGCCATGGTCGTCTACCTTTAGGTGCACACCAGTCAGGTCACTGGTATCGATTTAGCAGCATAATCACAGGTCCATCCATCCCTAACTCTGCGTCGTCAATCTCAGGACTCTTTAACTCTGTCTTTATGAAACAGTCAGGCAGACAATGCTGAGATTCATGCTGACAAATGAGTCATGTTGCTTGAGCCCTGACTCCCTAAGGGCTCCGAAAACCACCCAGACCAGATGACCCCCTCAGGTAGGGTAGGATTCTCTTTTTCTGCTCTCTCTCCCTCTCTCTCTCTGGTTCCATTTGCCCCATTTCATTTAGCTAGCCTCAATTGAACTAATATGTTTGCTATCTCATATAAGGAGTTCCATGGACATCATGTGCACCCAAGATTTGGTTCCCAATGTATGCCTACGTTTGATTTTGCTTCCCCTGCATAATACATATATCGGACTCCATAATATACACTAATTGGTTATTGTTAATGTATACACTTACACTGCATACTACTATGTTTTTGCTCACAAAAAAATCACTCATCTCGACCGTATTCAAAACTTTTAATGAAAGAGTTCAGTTGTGCATGGTGTAGTCAGTATGTATATATATTTACTGACATCCTCTGTTTTTTGTTACCATGTTTCATGACCGATATATGGATGATGTATATTACCCGGTTGGAAGGTTATGAATGTCCAGGCACTGAGTTGGTGGCTGCAGTCGAGGAAGTCCCAAAGCAGGTGCATCGAGGTTTCGATTCGCTAACCTTTCTGGTTGGCTGGAGTCTTTGGAAGGAGCGCAATGCGCGAACCTTCGATGGGGTGGCCAGTTCAGCGGTCATGCTTGCGCTGCGGATCAAAGAGGAGGCGGCTCAATGGTGTTTGTCTGGCAACAAGCACCTCTCCAGGCTCCTCAGCGTGCCTTGAGGCTTTGTTGTTGCTGGCTGTTTTTTAGGGTTCGCGGGCTGCGCCCCGGTTTTTTTGGCGTTTGGGCTGTAGGGCTTGCGGCAATTGTTGGTTGCTGCGCCTTTGGGGCTGTGTCGTTTGCGTTTCTTTGGGGTGTTCCTGTTGTTCTGTTGTCCGGTTTCTTCTGTTGCGCCTTGCGCTTTGAGCTCTACTCTGCTTAATGAAAAACACGCTTAGGCGTTATCGAAAAAAAAAATGCTTCTCCTATGTTAGGGTAAGGATTATCTAGGTAAGATGAAATAAGCAAGCGCGTTGAAATTAACCTTCCTACAGAAAGGGCCACTTGCAAAGACCCTTCTCTGTCATTTATTTTATATTATCGGTCGTATAGGCCTTAATAATCTGTACCTTCGAAGATTGCTTTGTTGGTATATGTAATATCTTTTAATCTTCAAACACAAAATTTGTGGATTCCCAAATATGTAGGCAAGTTACAAAAACATGCAAATATACACATTTGTCATTCCATGCACCAAAGATTGATGTTTATTTTTACCTTTCATGTTTATCTTAGGTATGAGTTTGTCGGCTGTTGTTTCCCTTTTCCCTTCTATTAAAAACGTGATCAGTTGATCATATGAAAAATGATGCTTATTTGCCTCACTCAGCAAGGCAGGGAAGGCCTACTTGAAAAACCAACCTTAGTCATCATGTATGCATTGTTGTTATTTTTCAGCCATAGTTTCAACCGTTTTTATGTTTATTTTCCTTTTCATTTATTGAATAAATTATAATTTTACAGCAGTTTACATGAAAGTCATATAGCACTTTGTAAATATAGTAATCAAACTAAGTTCCGTTGAAGTTTAAATTCACAACCAAAGAGGCTTCCCCTGTTTGTCTCAACTTCCCCGACATAAATGCCCTGATAGTGATTATAGCGTTATGTTCCTGTAATAAAATGATACACGATATATGCAGGTTCTCAATTCTAGGGAACTGCATGATTATAATTGTGTGTTTTGCGATCTTTCGACTGAAGAATCTTTTCTCCACCTTCTGGTTAAATGTTCTTTTGCCTCAGCCTGCTGGAACTGTATTGGCTTACAAGTTTTCGACCAGCTTAATATATTTCAAAACCTTGAGAGCTTCAGAAGGCAATTACAAGTCCCTTTCTTCATGGAAGTTCTTATCCTCATGTGTTGGACCATCTGGCAAGTAATATAAGGAATGGACTCATCTTCCAGAATAAACGACCTTCACTGCAACAATCTTAAAGAGCTTTCAAGGCCGAATTTGCGCTACTTTTGTTTTGCGCAAAAAGAAGCTTCTTTCCTAGGATTGAATTATGGTTAAACAATCTGGTTTAATCTATTTAGCTTGGTTGATTTTTTTCATTTCATTTTTGTATTCTGACGGCTTTCTTTTTCCTGTTTTAACTGCCTTTTTCACTTATTAATAAATTGTCAGTAGGTGTAAGCCCCTCCCGTTCAGCGTAAAAAAAAAATCTAGGTGAAGTGTTTTGTTAATCTTGGCTGACACAGATTGTAGGGTTCAATGGCGTATCTTTTGAGAATGGGAAGGCCGGGAAGATTCAAAATTCAGCATTTCGAGATGTGATACTTACGTAAATTCAGCATTTGAACATGAGATGCTTATGACAAGGATGTCCAATATTTGCTTTATTGGAAACAATGTTTTATTATTGACTGTATTTGTTGCCCATCCATTTGTACATGCTTATTATGCACCTCCCACTATGTTGCCTTGATAGTTAATTCTGTTTAGGGCCTATTTGGAACGCAGGAATTTTACAGGAATTACGTAGAAATTTCACAGGATTCAGTTCATTTTCGCAGGAAAAAATACAGGAACATGAAATTTTTCCGCGTCCCAAACAGACCCTTAATGTTTTTAGGTATAGTAGGTAAAATTGTACTGGAAAGTTTCTTTTTTGGCCTATGCGTGAAAGATCGATCACTACTACGGAGTATAGTCGAATATTCGTTGTCTATAGGTAGTTTGTATTCTAACTACATTGATACAAGATCGTAGCACGTCAGAATGGGCTGCCGTCCAGCGCCAACACTTACATTAAATATTAAAAATCAAGGGGCGCGCGGCGAAGCGCGCGTGTCGTCCTAGTGACGCATGAACAGCTTGACCATGAAGGTCCATGAAACGTTCTCTCTGAATGCCACCCTAGCGTCTTATGGACGGTTGATTGATGGACCAGACCCAATGAAAGTTGCAAATAAGGTAACACATTCACTAGGAGCGATGGTAGTTAATCGCGGGTCGTTACAACCAGAGCCAGCTAGCTTAAATAATCCACAAAAATCCACATTGGCAACGCTAAAATAAAACACGTCATATATCGTATTCACCGTCCCAGATTGTACTGTGAATGTTATGAGGTACCAAACTACTAATGAAGCATTGAAAGAGAACCAGTAAGCCAAACATTATGGGCTATCATAACCGGAATCTCAATAAGTTCCACCACACTCCATCTAACTTCTTTCAGAGAAAAGAGTCATATAATACATTTGCCAAATGAACCTCAGTTGTTTCTAACGAGCATTTGGGTTTTAATCAAATTTGCGATGTAGTCTGCAACCCAAAAGGATCCAGCCTCAGTGCAGCAGTAACCATGTGTGTGACCTTCTGTTTCAACCGACAGGGTGACCCTGGGTGCGTGCTTTGAAATCTGCAAACCGTCCAAATTAACTGAAGATAGTTAGCATCTAGCAGCCCAGTTCCCCAAGACCAGCTATCCGAATAGAATGCTGTCAAATAGCATATCATCGCTTCACCTCTTCTAAGTGAGATAGTGGACCCCAGTGATCATCCACGCCAAACAAAAAGGCCATTTTGTCCTCTTGTGCTCTGATGAAGATCCAGTCTGGTTCTTCAGTAAGCTGGAGTGCAAAGAGAAAGAAATAATCATACCCACTATGCAAGTAAAGATGCCTTAGTAACTCAAACAGAAGTGTTATTACAATGGCCCATGCATATATATGTAGAACAAAAAATAGTCAGCATTGTGAGTTACCTTTTGGAACTCTGTCATTGCCATGAAAAGAACATTGCGCACTGTATTATACTGCAAGGGCATGGAAAAGGGGCAGCCGTCTCAACATTTTGTGACAGTTGAAGCATATGAAACAACTCACCCAAGTTGGTTACATTCAGAACTCACCCTTAAGAGATGGTAGCATACAGCATCAATAGCTGTTACAGACCATGAAGGCCCAAGGAACCTTCTCACAATGCCCCTTGTAATTGAAGGTCGGAGTGACCCGATGAAAGATGCAGATAAACTAACAAATTTACTTAGGAGCGATGACCTGATCCAAATTGAGAAGGCCCACTTCAGCAAACATGATCATTAAAGATTTGGGAGCAGATTGGAAACACAAGTCAAAGTAAGGTCAAAATTAACTTCCGAACAGATGAAAATCACTACTAACTTAAAAGTTATAATCAGCTATATGCCACTCTTATCCACCTTCCCATGTTGCATTGCTTGTTCAAATGGGAAAATAATCTTATATTGCATCATCCTATACTATTTTACTTGACTAGAAATCAGTTGCTCGCTGCAACATATTCAGTGTTGATTCAATCATGCCACCTTAGTTAGATTATCAAAACTTTGGCAATAGAAGCAACAAGCTATGATGACAATTATAAAAACTTGATCAGAGCATTTCAGTACCTTGCAATATATCCAATTGCTGATTGTGTCGCAGAACTCTTGTTCATCTTTAAAAATGGATACAGTCCTACAAAAAAAATTATCTGTCCAGGAGAAACAAAAACAATAATAAAGGCTATGGGCAGACTGTGGGAGACTGGCAGACATGGACAAGAATCCAGACCTTATTCTGAAATCTTTTGGAGACTTCCATGCCTATGTATGCGCCAATTGAATGACCAACCTTCATTTAAACAAACAAATGCAATTCTTTTGGGACCAATAAAGAGATGGTGATAAAAAGCACAGGTTCCATATTGGGTATTTAAATAAGGAATATATCTGAATGTTCCAGAGTTACTGAACATAACATGTTAATCTATATTGATAAAACCTGTGATGCCATAACAATGCTGTGAATATTACAGTGACAAAGGTTCTATAATACTCTGACTTCACATTACAAAAAGGCAAATGAACCTCTAGGCTGTATAAATATCTGAATATTATTGCTGTGACAGATGTTGAAGCAGTCAAATCTGTGATGCATACTCCTCTAGGTTGTATAAAACTATAAATATCTGAATATTATTTGGAAACTATGACTTTCCACTTCCAAACAAGAGTAAGCACCTAAGCTCTGATATCAGTAATATAAAAGTTTATATATTACATATATTTGTATGCTACTATGTCAAGAAAGATACTAGAGTTTTCGGTTAGCACATAGAACAACTTGAATGGAGGTTTGTGGTGGTGAAGGCGAAAGTTTACCAAAACTATTGGTTGTTCAGAATGCTGAAGCTCTTGCTCAATGAAGTCAACCTGCATGAATGAACACCGATTAAACGGGAGAAATATGCAGTCTTGGCCGCGCAAATAAAGAAAATTAAATCTTCTCTGGAACAAACAGATTTAAAAGTAAATCAGTACATGAGACAGACATATTAAGACAATGGCAGATGAAACAAATATGAGGCTTTCCTCTCTATTTTGCAATTTTCTTTCGTGACAGAAGTTCCAGAAACCCAAAGCTGTGGCAGTAGAAACAAAAAGGGACAAAAAATAATAGAGAGAAGTTTGAACTGACGGAGCGTGCAAACTGCACCTTGTGGTCAATTTGTTCATACAATGAAAACAATCGGCCATGCTCACTGTCCTGCCATAAGATATATTAACATCAGTTCTTCTGGTAATATTAATACGCTGAATAAGGAATCTAAACAAAATTAAGTTTTAGCATAAACATTTAAGGATCTCTAATATATGTGCATTACAAGGTTTGCTGTAGGGTTGTTTTTTTTTAGAGTTTTAGGTCCAGGAAGCCACTGTCTTTCAACTAAACTCAAAAGACAATTCGCTGTAGGGTTGTTGACACTCATATTCGCATGTGAAACAATAACAAACATCAGGTAAGTTGCATAAGTTACCTTGTGGCTATGTGAAATGTGCCCTATTGCTGAAAAACAGGAAAGGTTCATCAGCCAGCAGCAATCCACAAAGAAAAAAAAGCATTCTGCAATTACCTGTAACAGATGCTTGGCCACCGAGGTTTTCATAGAGCACTTCGATACAGTCCTTATAAAATGCAGCTATGCCTACAAAACAGAAACTGACTACATTACATTCAAGAGCATTTCAACATTATTACCAATCCTCTCTCTTGCTGCACACGAACCTGGATTCCCAGCAATAAGCAGCACGTGGAGGGACGGGTCCTTGGACCTTATCTCGAGCAATTCTGTAGCAAAGCTGCAGGGAATCGCGGCGCGGGCTTGTGGTTAGTAGAACTAAAGAACACCTTGTAAGCATGCAGATTCAGCAATCTTTCAACTCAAACAACCAGTGTAGTGTCGTCCGTCCGTGTAGTGTGTAAGTTGCGGGAGTACCTCGACACCTTGCATATCCTGGTCGTGGCCTGCTCCCTTGGCGGGAACGGCGTGAGCCTGGCTCTCTCCATGGATCCCGTGCTTGCGCCCGGCGTCGCGCCACGCGCCGATCTAGACCACCTGTAGTAGTAGCGCTAGCTGCGCGAGGAGACGTCACGTCACGCGCGGGGCGGAACTGCGATGCGGTGGGGAATGGAAGAGCGGTCAGCTTGAACCAACCTGAGCGCTGCTGCACAGATCGACGGCGCACCGGAGCAAGACTGGCGGAGAGGAGAGGAGAGGAGCGGAGCGCGTTAGTCGGTAGGAAGGGGCTGGCGGCGGCTCGAGCCCCAGGGGCGGAGATGCTTACCCATCCGATTGCAGATGGATCGTGACGAAGATGACGAGGAGGAGGAGCTGGTGGGGGATTCGCGCGCGGGGGTGAGGCGGAGGAGAGTGGAGACGAACGAGAGTGCCCTACTGGGCACACTGGCTAGCGGCGGAGCGCGCAGCTGCCACGTCCCACTCACAGGTGAGAAATCGGGTATTCAGGGCCCACCACGAGCACGGTGACGTGAGCGGTGGTGTGCAACGTCATCGACCAAGCCATGTGATGTGGATGTAAATTTGTGAGAAATGAATATTTTTTTTATCATTTCTATATGAAAATAATGGATTCGAACGTTACTTTGTGGAATTTATGTGCTTTATTAGTATTATACTGTAGGAAAAAATACAGGCGAGATGGATGCAAAAGCTAGACAGAAAAGAAAATGAAATCCACGCTCCAAGCAGTTTAATCTTAATGTTAATGTTAATGTTGCCTTAACTGCCTTTGTTTTAGATGGACAAGAACCAACACCACATGAAACCTCTTGTCGATTCGAATTAGCACGTGTGGTTATCCATGTTGGTATCACAGTATGTAAGCAGAGCTTTAGAATTTTATTTTATTTGCAGCAGTAGCATTACTCGTTTTAGATATATCCATCCCCTATTTTTTTTAATTTGTTTGAAGCTAATGTAATACTTCCTCCATCCATGAATAAATCATCAATTCCTATAAAAAATTACCGACCGCTTTAAACATCGTGTTTCGTCACCCTCGGCGGCCTCTGTGGCCGGTCGGCACCTACCGCGGCCAGCTTCGGCTGACGGCCGCTGGCTGTCTGGTCGCCATGGCTGGCCAACGTGCGGCCATGACCGACTATGACTACGATTCGCCGGTCAGACGCCTTGGATGAGTGGCTGCACGTGTTTGGCCAATTGTTGGGATAGGTTGGCCTCCATGGCCGCCCAGTTGCAAGTGACTAGCTTCGGCGGGCTGCTGGTGGCTTCTGGCTGCCATGGCTGGCCAGCGTGCGGCCATGACCAGCTATGGCCACGGTTCGCCAGCCGGATGCCTGGGATCAGTGGCTGCATGCTTTTGGCCCGAGGTTGGAAAGGTTTTGGTTGCTCTCGTGCTCTGTGGACCTTCGGTTGTCATTCCGCTCTTTCTCTTCAGTAGCCACCTGCTCGCTTTAGTTCTCTTGTTGTCGGAACTGGTAGTTAGTTGCTTTTATGGTTTATCCTCGATTTGACTGAGCTGTGCTTAGCAGTTGCTGTTTTAGTTGTGTTTCTTTTATGAAACTGGCTTACCCAGTATGTAAGTACTTTTTATTGGCTTTCTTAAAATCCGAGTAAATCTCCAATAAAAAAAATCATCAATTTCTAGAATTCGTGTCTATCAATTTTTTGAACACATAGAATGAGCACTATATAAATATATTTTTATAGTAAATCTAATAATACTAATTTAATATCATAAAATTTATTTTTTCTATAAATTCAGATAAAGTTTTTAAAAATTGACATAGCGAGTACACTAGGTACTTGCAACCTTGTCACACAACTACCGCAAACCAAATTTTACGAGAAAAGATTGTTCCAAACGCGCGAACTCCAAATCCAAAGCCCAACCCCACCCCACCTCGGCTCAGGGCAGCGCTCCCATTTCTCGACCTCGGCGCCTCCACGGCGGCCATGGACGTAGATGACCCGTCGCCGCCCGTCGGGGACCCGCCCCGCATCCGGCGTCTGGAGGAATCGGTGGTGAACCGCATCGCGGCCGGGGAGGTGATCCAGCGCCCGTCGTCGGCGGTCAAGGAGCTCGTCGAGAACAGCCTCGACGCCGGCGCGTCCACGGTCTCCGTCACCGTCAAGGACGGAGGGCTCAAGCTCATACAGGTTTCCGATGACGGCCACGGCATCCGGGTCTGCTCCCTAAACCCCTGAACCCCCCCCCCCCCCCCCCCCCCCCCCCCCCCCCCCCCCCCCCCCCCCGGCGCACTTTTCTAGTGTCGAGTAGTTGGAGGGCCAGGCGTGTGAGTGTGACTGTTACCATTAGGAAATTTTGGTTCTGTGCTTTGTTATGTTTGAAATGTCATTGGCCAAATTGCAAACAATATTACTACAACAGAACTAATAGGATACAAACTCAATTATAGGATAACTGCATTAAATATATGTTCTGTTCATATTTGCGGCCTCAACCTAGGTGTCCCACTGAAAAAGTACCTATGTAACTAATTTACTTTCCTTTCACAGTTTGAGGATTTGCCAATATTGTGTGAAAGACATACTACCTCAAAGTTATCTGCATATGAGGATTTACAGACCATAAAATCTATGGGCTTTAGAGGAGAGGCCCTGGCCAGTATGACTTATGTCGGCCATGTTACTGTGACAACAATAACAGAGGGCCAACTTCACGGCTATCGGTTAGTTCATGAACAGTTCCAAAATTTACGATTCTGCTGTAATCTATATTTGCTGCTGATACAAGTTATGTCATGTCATGTTTTCCCCACCAGTGTTTCTTATAAAGATGGAGTAATGGAGAACGAGCCAAAACCATGTGCTGCAGTTAAAGGAACTCAAGTCATGGTCAGTTTAACATGAAGTGCTACTTCCTTGTCTGCTTAATACTGTGGGATATGTCTGCAAGGTTTACAACGACATAATTTTCTGCAGGTTGAAAATTTATTCTACAATATGGTAGCTCGTAGAAAAACATTGCAGAACTCCAATGACGACTACCCCAAGGTTGTAGATTTCATTAGTCGTTTTGCAGTCCATCACATCAATGTGAGCTTTTCCTGCAGAAAGGTAAATATCCCTGCCTTTTTTTACCGTTATATCATCGTTAGATTTAATAAGGCACCCTTTATATCATCACTCATCAGATTTAATATGGTATCATTTGCTTCTTATGCCACAGCATGGAGCCAATAGAGCAGATGTTCATAGTTCGAGCACATCGTCTAGACTGGATGCTATAAGGAATGTCTATGGGGCTTCTGTTGTTCGTGATCTGATTGAAATAAAAGTTTCAGATGAGGAGGCTGGAGATGCAGTCTTCAAGATGGATGGTTATATATCGAATGCAAATTATGTGGCAAAGAAGATCACGATGATCCTTTTCATAAATGGTACAAACATACAAGAATAGTACTAGTGATTTTTTTAGGGAACCAATAATTCTCTATTCCTGTGTAAATAACATCTGCTGGTTTATTTAGATCTGGATTTTTTTCTCTACAATATGAATGATCATGTACATAACCCACCTTTGCCATTCTGATCAGAATTAGTCAAGTTAGCCGCTCCTTTTTGTTTTCTATTATATACATTATTTCTCTGCTTTATCATTTATGTATCTTCATATTTATTCTTCAGATAGGCTTGTAGACTGTACTGCTTTAAAAAGGGCAATTGAATTTGTGTACTCTGCAACGTTGCCTCAAGCATCCAAACCCTTCATATACATGTCCATCAATCTTCCATCAGAACATGTGGATGTCAATATACACCCAACCAAAAAAGAGGTATGCTGTTCTGCTTCTGATGTTCTAGCATTTTTTTTCTTTCTTTTAATTTTTTCCAATTATAGAACAAATGATTGGATACTTTTGTGAATACTTTGACTTTCAGGTTAGCCTCTTGAATCAAGAGCGTATTATTGAAACTATAAAAAATACCATTGAGGAAAAACTGAGGAATTCCAATACCACAAGGATATTCCAAACTCAGGTAATTATTTGTCTATTTAGCGCTGTGTTTCGGCAAACCTGCTTCTATTACTTAGTCCCATACAAATCCGTGATACTTAGTTACTTACCCTTAGATTGTACAGTATGTGATTGTGAACATTGATATTGCATGGTACTTCTGGGTGATAGCCTTTATTCCGCTACTATACTTTACTCATCGGTTGCCATATATCTGTTTGACAACTTTTGGCCATGTTCATAAAATCTTTCTTGAAAACATGACTCTTCACTGGGTGACCCCGCCTATAAACACAAGCATTGACTTGAGAAATTTATTTTATGTGTTTTTTATGGCATATGATTTGGCGATGGTCAACCATGTTCATTTTGATTATTTATTATTTATAATAACAGATTCTTATACTCGAAACGTCCTATGATGTCTGTGCATATGTAATTGAACTTTGATGTAAACTTCTGTACCATTAATGATGCTGTTCCATGTAAGTTGCAGGCAGTTAACTCCTCAGCACTTACTCAAGTTTACACACAGAAGGACAAGGGTACTGAGGTCAAAATGGCTTCTGGTATGTACAACGTTAATCAACACGTATAATGGATCATAACTTTTTAAGCTTAAATGTGTTCCAGTAGCACCCTATGATGCCTTGGTGTATGAGTTAATTGCTTATTACTATTTGCTATGTGATCAGCAGTGTCTGAATCCCGCACAGCAAATCATCTCATTGTAACCATTTGTACTGTAGGAATGAAATCTCAAAAGACTCCTGTGAGCCAAATGGTCAGAACTGATCCACGCAATCCATCTGGAAGGTTGCACAGTTACTGGCATGGGCAATCTTCAAATCTTGAAAAGAAATCTGACCTTGTTTCTGTAAGGTAGGCTCTTAATTATCACAAGCTGGCAACCACTGAGCGTTCCTTTCAGATTTTCCTCATCATTTAATTTGATCTTGTATTTGTAATTTGTATCATTGAAACACTTCACCCCCTCACATGCACCATTATTATTTTTTGTTTACAAACTTGCTATCCTATCCTTGTGATGATTTTTCTGATTGTGTGCTGGATCTCATTTTACTGGGAGCGTTGGCCTTTCCTTTTTCTATGTTGGTTGCTAATTCAAACTATCTATTTTAAGAAGTAAAAACTGTGATTGCTATCATTTATTTTTGCTGAGGTTGATTTTCTTTTTCAATGTTTACATCATTCTACAAGAAATGTTGTAAGATCAAGGAGGAATCCAAAGGATGCTGGTGATCTATCTAGCCGTCATGAGCTTCTTATGGAAATAGATTCTCACTGCCATCCTGGTGAGTTCATCTTATCCTTTGATCATTGAAAGGGGTGCCTCTATTCTTTTAGCCTGATGTTTATCTACTGCTGCAGGTCTTTTAGAGGTCATTAAGAATTGCACATATGTTGGCCTGGCTGATGAAGTTTTTGCTTTGATACAGCACAATACTCACTTGTACCTTGTCAATGTTGTAAATGTTAGGTAACTCCAACACAGTGAATTATCTCTCGTCCTTTCCACACGTGACCAGTGCCTTATCTGAGCAAAAATCAAAATTCTGACATGATTCGCAGATGGCACTAGAAACCCAATTCCACTCTAACCATACAGATAAGATGCATGCATGCTCACATAAAGTTGTTCAGGACTTTATGATGTCATGCCAGACCATCACACTGCTACCACCTGCATTGCAACTGCTGCTGCAACTTCGACATATTGCATTGATATTATTTATTTCCAGGGACATTTTAGTATTTAATGTCATTTCATGTGATATGCTAATTATTCAATTTACGGTGCAGTAAAGAACTCATGTACCAGCAAGCTCTGTGCCGTTTTGGAAACTTCAATGCTATACAGCTTAGTGAACCAGCTCCTCTTCAGGATCTGATTCTGATGGCACTGAAAGATGATGAATTAATCAGTGATGAAAATGATAAGGAGAAATTGGAGATTGCAGAGGTAAGTTGTTTTCTGAATTGCCGAAAATCTTGGTTAATGTGATAGGTGCCTAAGGTGGTGTATAATATCTATAAGTTTGTCTATTTCAGTTTGAGCCAACTTCTTGTTACTTAGCTCCTTAAACAAACATAATCTATTTTTTGCAGGTAAACTCGAAGATACTCAAAGAAAACGCTGAGATGATTAATGAGTACTTCTCTATTCATGTTGATCAAGATGGGAACTTGACCAGGCTTCCAGTTGTACTTGATCAGTACACCCCTGATATGGATTGTCTCCCAGAATTTTTGTTGACTCTGGGGAATAGTGTAGGTTTTCTCTTATTAAGTTGTCAAGTTCATTATGTGTGCTAATTTAAAATTGGAGTGTGGAACTAGAGTGCTAGACTGTACACTCCCTATTGAGATGGCAAGTAATTCATTTGCAGAACTGTTTCAGTGTTTGAAATTTAACTAGCTTTCCGTGTAAGTATCTGAACATGACTTCTTATTTAACTTGTTTCTTAGTTTGAGCCCTGATATATGTTGCCTCATGGCATTTTTTTGGATGATGCAGTCCCCCTAGTTTTGGCAACCCTGATATTTTTAGCAATTTTAAAAGCTTGAGATATATCTAGAGATCTATGTTTGGATATGATTGCCTGGAAAGCAGCTATTGAAGTGCCGGAACCATGACTTGGGTATCTTGTTGGGTTTCAACTCTAGCCTACCCCAACTTGCTTGGGACTACAGGCTTTGTTGATGTTGTTGATGTTGTTGTTGTTTAATCTTAAAATAGGTTGCCTGGGATGATGAGAAAGAGTGTTTCAGAACAGCTGCTGCTGCTATTGGGAACTTCTACGCACTCCATCCTCCTATCCTTCCAAATCCATCAGGGAGTGGCGTTCAGTTGTACAAGAAAAATAAAGATTGCATGGCAAGTGGCGAACATGTTGATAGTACAGGTGAGCAGATTGGTTTATGTACTTTGCAGCCATTACTCAGTGAGGTGTTATTGGTGCTAGGACATTATCAAGAGTTGCAAGGTGTACACCTTAGTAGACATCATCAATATTACTGAAGCTGGATTTTGTCCCAGTTGACAACCCTAAAACCACTCC
This sequence comes from Microstegium vimineum, assembly GCA_022036555.1. Taxonomy (NCBI): domain Eukaryota; kingdom Viridiplantae; phylum Streptophyta; class Magnoliopsida; order Poales; family Poaceae; genus Microstegium; species Microstegium vimineum. Next base: position 16,797,407 of record CM039137.1, on the reverse strand, counting down.
TATAACATGAGATGAAAAAATTAAGAAAACACCAATAATTCTGATATATGATGCTAGGGCTACATATTTCATAGGCTGAATGCATGTATTTTCATCAGTTTTAATTACCATTGGTGCTAAAAGGTGAATTGTGCCACAGATGAAGATGACATTGATCACGAACTACTTGCGGAAGCAGAGACAGCATGGTCCCAACGCGAGTGGACCATTCAGCATGTCTTGTTTCCATCCATTCGACTTTTCCTCAAGCCCCCAAAGTCAATGGCAACAGATGGAACCTTTGTTCAGGTTTGTTCCCTTGTGTTTCAAAGCTTTGGCGTGTACACCTTTTGACTGTGTAGAGAGACCATTAGAATATTAGATATGACCAAACCCCTGACACTATGATCTATGGATGGTTTAGTTGCTGCACCTAATTCACTGGCATGCTTTAAGTACAAGCTCTTATATTTCTCACCAGGTTGGCATTGATTTGTTTAACAAATTGCCAATATGGAGTCCTATATTTAGAAATGCATGTACTTGTACTATTGGTCCCATCAAATGTGGCTCTGGACTAATGCATACTTCTGAAACTGAAACCACTATCCTATCTACTAATCGTTGCAATTTCCATGGCATAATCTTTGAACAAGGTAGTACGTGTACCAGTGGTCTTACATTTTTTCTTTTTTTTTTAGAGTTCAAGGGCGACTGCCCCGGCCTTATATTGGATAAAAGACCAACAGAGAATGTTTTACAGCATATGTTCCCAACAGTTTTAAGCCACCCAGAACACACCGGAAACTGGGGAAGAAAGACAAAACCAAACTGTATGACTAAGCCATTTAAAAGCAGGAACACCCACTAAGACAACACTAAGAAACAAAAGACAGCGCTTCAAGGAAGAGACGCTCTGAGCCGCCCACCAGAACCAGCTTCCTTTCTAGACTTCCATCTTCAGGAACTTGCTAGTCATCATGTCACTTCCCAGGATTGTCCCAGCACCACCATACATGCTCTTTAGGTTGTCACCCAAGGTAGTCAAAGCACCTCCTTTGCTGCTCCCTTGAGATTTTTGATGAAGGCCACCAGCTGCTCTTTCTTTTCTTGTGGGCACAGTATCTCCCAATTCTGGAGCACTGTGCAGATTCTGTACAAGACTATTTCCATACTCTGCCAATTTGCACCCTGAAAGCATAACTCATTCCTGAGTTTCCAAAGACACCAAATGATAGCAGAAGTGATCATATTCAACACCAAACGATTCTTATTACTTAACCAAAAAGTACCTAAGTCTACTAAATTGCGGATATTTCTAATATTCAAAATTGAAGAACAAAGATACCAGCAACGTTTAGCAACCACACAATCAAAGAACAGGTGTTGAACTGATTCTTTTGTTAAGCAAAACAGGCAATTTTGATCATCTAGCTTCTTTCTTTTGGCCAGGTTATCCCTAGTTAGAGTCCTGTTATTAATAACAAGCCAGAGAAAGAAGTGAACTCTAGGGGGAACCTTAATCTGCCAAACAGCCGAAACATGAACCGGCTGAATGCCCCTGAAATTGATAACTCTATAAAGGGATTGGGAGGAATAGATCCCTTTAGAAGTGAACTGCCAAATCATAGTGTCCTCATCATCTGAAAACTGGATAGTAGAAGCTAATTCTAAAATTTCCAGCCAAGATCTATAAAGATCCTCATTAAAGGTTCTCCTAAAAGAGCACTTTAAAGTGTCACCATCCCACAACTCTGAGATGGTTTTGTTCTTCTCTACTACTATCCTATAGACAGGCCAAAATTGAATGGCTAAACTTGATGACCCAAGCCAATTATCCTCCCAAAACCTTATCTTCTTACCATCACCAATCTTCCACCTATACCCCATCTTGGCAGCCTGGACTGCCCACATGAACCCCTTGAAGAAGCTAGAGGTTCCAACAGACTTAGCAAGAAAGATATTTGGATTTTTGGTATCATACTTATGATCTATCAGCTCTTTCCAAAGCTTCTCTTTATCATTATTGTACCTTTTTAGCCAAGAGGCTAGAAGACTAATATTAAGATCCCTTAGACTTGGGATACCCAGACCTCCGAACTGTTTACACATAGAAACAACTCCCCAATCAGTTAAATGATACTTATGACTGTTTTCACTATCATTCCAAAGACAGTTTCCCATTTGGGTATTGAGAAGTTTTAAGGCCCTCTTACATTTTTTCTTTAAATTGTCAGTAAAAAAGCTGCAAATTATCTTGGACAAATCATAGTCTCATCACCAGGCCACCCGTGGGTTGCATTGTTTTGAGTAGATTGTCTTGTCCTTTCTCTGTCAACATGTAGCCATGCATTGAAATAGTGTTACTTGTATGACCCACCTCTGTCGATGATAATAATAAATTAACAATGGTTGCTAGTTTCTTAGATCTTTCTATTTATTTTTCTAAACTGCGTGTGCAGATTGCTTCTCTGGAGAAACTTTACAAGATTTTTGAGAGATGTTAGCTCACACAAGTAAAAACTTACAAGAAGCCGAAGGAACAACTCCAACATTTTGTGCTGTATATAGTTATGTACTTTTTGACAAAACATAAATGTTTTTTTAGTAGTAGACAGATTTACGAATGAAATGGAAGCTTACCCTAAGCAAACATCGGATGTACTGTCAGTTTCAGTATCCTCCCTGTTCTTAAGTTACTGTCCTTGTTTTGGTAAACTGTCACCGTGCTGATGTTGTTCAATTCCACTTGGTAAACTGCCGCATACCGCTGCAAACTCATGTGCTCTTTGCCTGCGAGGATTCATCCTGATCCTGACCACCAAATAAATGGCTTGTGCATTGCCTGCTGTATCAGAAAGCTACAGTATGTGTCTAGAACCCGAGGCCCTCTGGTTCTACAGTGTTCAAAGACCAAAAACCAAAATCTGAACAAGTTAACGAAGTCAATGCATCGTTTTTCAAATGGCACCGACCAAGTGCATCTCTCTCATAGACTCATACTAATACCACTTCAATTGAATGCCGCTTTCTTTAACTATTTTCTACTCTATCTGCCCTCCCTTCGGCTATTGCCTATTGGTGGAAGTGGAACATCCTGTCTGCTTTCCCTTCGGCAATTGGTGGAATACTTTTTTTTGTACATTTATATGAAATATCTTTTTTCTACGCCTATAAATCTGATCTGATTATAGATCTCACTTTAATTAATTATTCCCCCATCCAGGATTATACGTCCCTCCTTAATTATTTTTTTCTAAACATTTATTTAAGCCCCAAACAATGAGATTTGCTAATTTTCAGGCGCCTGAATTTTAGTTTTCTTTCAGGCGACAACTATTGCATATATTTTATATTAATATTGCAGTTTTAGTTTGTTGCAATTTGTGTAAACACAGTCTGCAATTTTGGTTTCAGAAATAAAAAACATGTTAAATAAAACTACAAACCTGACAAAAAAATTTATATATTGACACATAGACAATTTAACAATTATAATTATTTCTATAGGAGGACAAAAACAAAAATTTAATATGTTATAACACAAGGACAAATAACAAAATACAAAATTAACAACTAATTTATACTAGTTGGTGATATATTAGTGTTGTCTGAAATCATCTTAAATTTCAGGCACCTAAACTATAGAAAAAGTGTCAAACAATTATAATGTTGATTTTTTTATTTTACAACACATTCTAAACATACCCCCGCTCTTATGCATGTTAGGGCTCTCTGAGATTTTGATAGAGCTCCAAAGCAGTTTCGAAGTTCTGCTAAATATTTTTTTTCTAACAAAGTCTACGCTAATTTTGTGAAGTGATTTTTTGAAATGATGAATCAGATATAAAAAATGCCTTCTCCTCAGTCACTCTATGAAAATAGCTTATCCTTTTTTTAGTGGTTAAATGATTTATCTATATCTATATCTATATCTAATAACAAAGAGACAATTTTTTCGGCATTTTTTTCATTTTCAACCCATCCATTCTTCGATCCATCTTCCTCTAACTACCATACAATGGAGAGTGACTACGGTTCCAAAATCTATTGAGTCGTGTACGAGACCCGGACTTAGAAGTAATTGGATTTTCATACGAGTCCTATTCCGACGTGGCTAACGACGAAAGATAAATATATTATATTTTTCCGGTCGATTCCCTTAAAAAAACTGTTTTCCAATATGAATCATATTCCAACAAGATATAAAACCAAAACGAGAGAATCAACAAGATCATAGTTCATATATGTTCCGATTGGATCCCTGTTGTGTTTATTTTGGAAACTAAGTCCCATCTATTGTATATGTATTAAACTCATACATGGACCGTGTGTTCACTGTAAAAAATTAAAATGCATGCCATGTTAATTAAAGTTAAGCATATTCTAATTTTTTTTCCGTTGTAACGTACAGACATATTTGTTAGTCATAGTAAAAATCATTTTCAACAGAATCAATTCCCACGAATTCTGCTCAAAATCATTTCCAAACAGGCCTACACCTTTGCGGGGCGTCTATTGGGTCCATTGGGCCGAAAAACAGGAGTGAACATGGACAGCAGCAGGGCCTCTTTTCACACCGACAACACGGATGTGTGCAACCACTGGAGTCTGGATGGAACCATAGAACTCCCAACCCAATCTCTTCCTTCTCCCAACCCCCCGCTCAAAACCCTAGCTCAACACCGCAAGGTCGCCGCCGCTCGCCCTGCCGCCGCCGCCGCCGGGGACGATGGCGAAGCCTCGGCGCGGCCGCTCCGCGTCTCGCTCCTCCTCGGGCTCTTCCTCCCGCTCGCCGTCCCACTCCGTCTCCTCCGGCTCCGTCTCTTCCCGCTCCAGGTCGCGCTCCCGCTCCTTCTCGTCGTCGTCCTCCCAGTCTCGGAGCCGCTCCCCTGCTACGGCTAAGCGCTCCCCTGCTACGGCTAAGCGCTCCCCTGCTCCGGCTAACCGCAGGTGAGGCTGGACCCTACACCCTATAAATCCAATGATTCTAGGCTAATTTATTAGGTTTTGTTGCATTTCGGGTTTTTTTTGTGTGTGCTGTTTGTTCGTCGGGTAGCGAGTTATTCACCGTTTCAACGTCTACTATTTACTTATTTGAGTGTCACTTCGTTAAACCCTAGTGCCTTCTGTAACTTCATAAAAAACATTGATGACTGGAGCATTTTGTACGAGACTGCTTGATTCAGATAATTTTACACTTCAGGCGTTGCTTTTGTGTTCAGGCTACTTCTGTTGAATACAGTTACAGTTAGTCCTTGTGGCACTCAACAGTATTGACGCTGTCATTCTGCATTGAACAGAGCCAGAGTTTGGTAACATTTTTTTAATGCTGGATTCAGTTTATCAACAGTGCTCGTGATAGGCTAGAAACATAAGTTAAATGTGTGACCTTGCATTCAGAATTCAGATGTACACCTTTGATTGGTTCCAATTCCCTGCTGTAGGTTTATTTTTTATCTGTGCCTCTTGCAATTTCTGTAATAGCAGAGGCCTGCACTGACCAGCATTTGGTACCCAAAACAATTTGTTGACATCATTTTATTGACTGAATCCATCCCGCCTCATGCTTCTGCTTCGCCTGGTTAACATATTTTTGTTGCTGTCATGGGCTCATGCCAATTTAAAGTTTTCTCGTATATGAAGTCACATAGTTACACGGCATATATTCTGCTTGAACATGGTTGTTTGGTATTTTTCTCATGAACTGTAAGTAATGTTTCTTATGCTGGTTCTCTTCATCTTGGGTGCATTTACTTATGGATACTGTTGTCTGCCCAGTTCTCCTGAAGCACGGAAAGGCCGATCACCTTCGCCGCCCGCTAAAAAGGGTTCACCCTCAAAGAAAGTCCGTTCGCCATCACCACCACCTAAAAAGGCTTCACCCCCTAGGTATATACAAGTTTGCATATGAACTGCATATGTTACTTTAATGTTCTGGCTATGTTTATTGATAATTATATAATTAAGCATGCAATTTCACTTGCTGCTTAGCTATCATATTAATTTTATCTTGTATATATGATATGGAGTATTAATCTCTCCGTTCCAAATTATAAGTCGCTTTGACTTTTTTGGTACATAGATTTTGATATGTATATAGACATTATATGTAGATACATAGCACAATTGATGTACCAAAAAAAAGTCAAAGCGACTTATAATTTGGAACAGAGGGAGTAGTAGTTTTTCAAATAGGATGTTGTATGTGGGCTAACGATACAAAGGATCTTCAAATTTCTTGTAGCAGTGATGTTGCTGCTTACTGTTCATAACTTTGTCAACTTTTTTGCCTTATATTTTCCTGCGGAAGTTTCTATCATGTACATAACCTGCTGTTGTGCTTCTAGTGTTATGTCTAGAGATTTCATCTGTTTCCCTAGGAACTATGCATGGTTTTGTATTCCCTGTTTCTATATCTATCTCTAAATGTAACTCTTGTGCCCTAAATTATTGAAGCTGAAGATATGGTCATTGTTTTCAGGAAATCATCACCTCCTGCTGAGTCAGCTGTTCTCTGTATTGATTTTTTATCAAGGAATGTTAATGAGTCTCACTTGAAAGAAATATTTGGTGAGCTGGGCGTTTATATTTTCATGCACTTTATCGTGTTGAAACTTTGAATTCTATTGTCATGATTTTAGTCATATTGAACTGATTCAAGACTTGTAAAACTATATTTGCATTTCCATGAATTTGCCTTGTATGATTATCACCTGAGTGACCTCTTAGCGTTTAGCGAAAATGCTGATGATGTGTGTTTTTTAATATTCAAATTCTTCCACTTTATGATTGGAGCCATTATATATTTTGTATATCTATCTCCAACAATCATGTGTTGCATGATGTACCCATGTTAGGTTAGTTAAGCACACTGATCTTCCTACTGGTAGCCTCATACAGTGGTTGTGTTCCTGTTGCTATAGTAATTGGTCAACTGGGATTTGCTGATTCTAGTAGCATTTTACTGTTGTTCCGACGTAATTTGCATTTAACAAACTCTTACATCCACACTTTAAATAAACAAGCTCTTTTGAACATGTTGCCAAATGAATCCAAAAACTGTATTGAACTAATTATCTGTATTTTCAGGAAACTTCGGCGAAATAGTGAACGTGGAGCTATCAATGGACCGAATGGTAAGTGAATGTGTGGATCTCATATTCTGGAAATCTGTGCCTGGTGCTCTCCTAACACCTATTTGTTTTTTTAGGTTAACCTTCCTCGTGGCTATGGATATATTGAATTCAAGAAGAGAGCTGATGCGGAGAAGGCTCTTCTTTACATGGATGGTGTATGCATTCTGCCCTATGCTATTTCCTTTTCTTTTTGTTGACAAGTAAATGGGCAACAAGTTCTTGTAAAATATTTTCAGGGTCAAATCGATGGAAACGTTGTTAAGTTGAGATTCACTCTTCAACCACGCCAAAGGGCTGCATCACCTATGAAAGCTCTGCCGCCTCCTCCAAAAAGAGATGCTCCTCAGATTGAAAAAGGTGTTAGCAGTGCTGAAAAGGATGCCCAGCAGGGTCCTAGGGAATGTAAGCTTCTGAAGCTATGAAACTATATAATCACTATTCCTTATTCTTCTCTTGTTACTTCTGCTCGTATCAAGGAATCTCCCCCCTGAAGGTGCATGTTCAGCTCTATGATGATTTAATTGTTTATACATACTCGTTTGCAGCATCTCCACGAAGGAAGCCAGCTTCTCCTCCACGGAAACGATCTCCAAATCGAAGGGCTGAATCACCCAGGCGTCCACCTGGCCCATCACCTAGGCGTCGTCCTGATTCTCCACCTATTCGTCGCCGACCAGATCCTTCTCCTGTCAGGCGTGGTGATACACCTCCTCGCCGGAGACCGCTATCTCCAGTTAGAAGGCGTTCTCCTTCTCCACCACCTAGGAGGCATAGGTCACCGATGCGGTAATCAATGCTTAAATACCTTCAATAAATCTATAAGATTTGTGACTGGAATTGCTGACACTATTTTCTCAACCAGTCCTTCACCTAGGAGGGGACGTGGCAGCCCCCCATCACCACGCAGACGCTCCCCTGGTGGGCCTCTTAGGCGTCGGTGAGTTTTTTTTGAGTTGTCTATTTACCATTTCTGTGCAATGCTCTAAAATACAAAGGTATACAATATTGCACTTCCATGATGTGCTAAATCTATCTAGTATTCTCCATTTTATATTTCATAGCTGTGGAGTACATGTGCCTAAATGTATGAGTATTCTCCATTTTATATTTCGTATCTGTGGATTAGATGTACCTATTTTTAGATAACGAGTTGATTGGATATACCTATCCCATGTTTATGTTTAATTGCTGTTCTACGCGTGATCCTGTTCCTGTCATTGGTTTCTAAGCTATTGTACTCATTACCCTTATAGTGTTTAGATACTTGTTTTACTTCTTTTATTTTTCATGTCTTGGGTTTGTATTAAAGTTAGGTTCCTTTTTCTACCTAGCTCTGTGTATAGCAACTGTGCTAATTGCTTTCTTTTCCCCCTCTAGCTCGCCACCTCCAAGGCGGTTGAGGAGCCCACCAAGAAGGCCACCACCTCCACGCCGTCATAGTCGCTCCCCTCCTCGCCGACCCCTTCGCTCCCGCTCCAGATCGATTTCTCCCAGAAGGTAGTGGATCTGATACCGAAATCTACCAGCTGACATTGTACCTCTTTTGCGCCCTGACAGTTCTGATTCTCTTTTATAATGCAGGGGTCGAGGGCCTCCATTGAGGCGTGGTAGGTCAGACTCATCATATTCTCGATCACCTACTCCGCCACCAAGAAAGGTGAGTGCTACAGCTGATATGGTATTTGTAGCATCAAACACAAAGTAATGCTTTTTTTTTTTTTTTTTTTTTTTGCCAAGGTTGCTGGTCATGCCTTGTAATATGGACTAAGTGCTTAAATGTGTTTCTTGTATAGGGGCCTAGAAGGGTATCAAGGAGCCGCAGCCCTAGAAGGTGACATATATGTATTTGTTTTGTAATGTTATAGTTTTCTTCTGGTGTTTTTGCATATGCTAAGAGTATTCCCTAACTGAAAATTTCTCTGCTTGCAGGCCTCCTAGAGGAAGAAGCGTCTCTAGTGACAGCCGAAGCAGTTCACCTTCCCCTAGACGTGGCAGGTAGAAGGAACCCGTGGCATTGTGTATCCGGCAGGTAAAGCCTTTTATCCCTTGACTCTATCTGTATCGTTTGCCTGTGCTTGTGACTTGCTGTGAGCTCAAGTGTTGTTGGTTGGAGAAGATACGAGAACCCTACGGCAATGCTTCAAATGGGTCTACTTGACATGCCCGGTGGACTCTCTGGCTTGTGTTTTGTACCCGAGACAAAGTTATCTGCTATGTTGGCTTCTGTACTTGAGATTGCACTGAACTATTTTCCAGTTCTGAACTTGTTTCCGCACAGGAGTCTGGATCTAAAATTTATGTGGTAAACCATTGTGCTAATTGGTATCTGAAGTGTTTATTGAATCTTTTGTTTAATGTGTTGAAAGTTTTCATCTATTTTGTTGGAAAGCTGCCATTGTATGATTCCATTGATGGACCAATTGATGCGTATAATTTGTATATGCACGTCACACTATTGTAAAATTGTGACACTATTGTACTTTAGTGGAGATTTGAGACGCAGGCGCACGCACAGCTTACCATGTAGTAAAATAAACAATATCCAATTCGTTTTACATCCACCGCTCTGCCTGTTAAAACTTGACTTTAAACGGAAGGAATATAAGCCTGATTCTAGATTGAAACTAGACTATTGATTCTCTAGTTTTGTTACTAAAATCAAACTTTGGGACGGTGAAGTTTTCACTGAGCTATGTGGCTATGCCTCTCCTTTCCCGGTCCGTTGTAGTGCTAATAGTGAAGTGCTAAAATTTGAATGTAAATAAATGGTTGTAAATGGAAGAATGGTTTGTAATAAGTTGTAACTTTTCATTGATCGTTGTTTATTTATATACGCATGGATCATGGTGAGGAACTGACGGGTTGTCTATTCTGAGAGAGGTGTATCTCTGTATAACCAACCAAGCGTTCCTAAAGTTTTTTTTTTCCTTGTGTCAGTGTCAGCTGACATGCCTGATGCTTTATTTACGGAGCTGTTAATAATGTTTCCTAATCTATCCTGTGATTGGATGTGATCATCTTGGCAAGTATTTAGTATTATTTTCCTTGGTTATTATGTCAGGCAGGACAGGAGGCTAGTTTTCCGAAGATGCTCCTAGTTGTACAGAGTGCATACGCGTGTAACGAAAGTCTCACTTCTGACTCGATCATAGCCGCAATTTTTTTGATCCAACGGGTACCGATCTCACCCAAATGCCACTTGAAGTCTCCCGCCTCTTCCCTGCCGAAACCGGGCTATCATGCCGCAGCCGCCGCCGCCGCCGCCCGTTCTTGAGCAATCCTCTGCCTCCCTCTGTTCCTGCGCAATCCCCGGCGGTCCGCGGCAGGCCGAGGATCTCGGTCACTCTGACGGCCTGTCGGTGGTTCCCCGCTCTGGACCTCTGGTTGTTTGTGCGACGCCAAGGCCGCGCCTGCGCGCGAGGCTGGGAGGGGCGGCGGCGGCGGCCAAGACATCTAGATGACCATCGTCCGTGCGGCCAGATGACCAGCAACGTGCAAAGCTGAGCAGTTAGATTACTATCGGTTTGCTCCGCCGCTGGCGTCCATGGAGGCCTTCTACCTGGACCTTCTCCGCGCCTGCACGGCACTGCAGCACGTCGCGGCCGTGCACGCCCACATCGCGCGCGCCCACCCGACCGCCTCCCTCTTCCTCCGCAACTCCCTCCTGGCCGCCTACTGCCGCCTCGGGGCGCCGCCCCACCACGCCGCGCGCCTGCTCGACGAAATGCCCCGCCGCAACGCCGTCTCCTACAACCTCCTCATCTCCGCCTACACCCGCGCGGGCCTCCATGGCCGCGCCCTGGCGACGTTCGCGCGCGCGCGGGGGTTCAGGGTCGACCGGTTCACGTATGCTGCCGCGCTCGCCGCGTGCTCGCGGGCGCTCCGCGTGAGGACCGGGAAGGCCGTGCACGCGATGGCCGTCCTGGACGGTCTTGGGAACGGGGTGTTCCTGTCCAACTCGCTCGCCAGCATGTACGCTGCGTGCGGCGAGATGAGCGAGGCCAGGCGCGTGTTTGATGCCGCCGAGGAGCGCGACGACGTCTCCTGGAACTCGCTGCTCTCCGGGTACGTCCGTGCCGGCGCTCGTGAGGAGACGCTGAAGGTGTTCTCTCTCATGTGCCGGCATGGCATGGGGTGGAACTCCTTCGCGCTTGGGAGCATCATCAAGTGCTGTGCTTCTGGCGGTGGTGATGTCGGAGGGCACGTTGCAGAGGCAGTTCATGGATGCGTGGTGAAGGCTGGACTGCACACCGACCTGTTTCTTGCGAGTGCAATGATCGACATGTACGCTAAGAGAGGCGCCTTGATCAATGCTGTCACGCTTTTCAAGTCGGTGCCAGACCCAAATGTGATTGTTTTCAATGCAATGATTGCAGGATTCTGTCGTGATGAAGCTGCTGTTGGTAAGGAAGTCACTCGAGAAGCTTTGAGTCTGTATACAGAGATGCAGAGCCGAGGGATGCAGCCTTCTGAATTCACATTCTCAAGTATTCTTCGTGCGTGTAACTTGGCTGGTGAACTTGGATTTGGGAAACAGATACATGGTCAAGTACTCAAACACAGTTTCCAAAACGATGACTATATTGGGAGTGCACTCATTGACTTGTACTCTGACTCTGGTTGCGTGGAAGATGGATACATGTGTTTCAGATCTCTGCCTAAGCAAGACATTGTCACCTGGACGTCAATGATTTCAGGGTGTGTTCAGAATGAGCTTTTTGAGAAGGCACTGAGATTGTTCCAAGAATCAGTACGTTATGGACTGAAACCTGATCTTTTCACAATGTCGAGCGTGATGAATGCATGTGCCAGTTTAGCCGTTGTCAGGACCGGCGAGCAGATCCAGTGTCTTGCCATAAAATCTGGTTTTAACCGGTTCACTGCCATGGGGAATTCGTTCATACACATGTGTGCTAGGTCAGGGGATGTTGATGCTGCGACTCAGAGGTTTCAGGAAATGGAATCACGTGATGTTGTCTCCTGGTCTGCAGTGATATCAGGCCATGCACAGCATGGTTGTGCATTGGATGCTTTACGCATTTTCAATGAAATGATGGACGCAAAGGTGGCGCCTAACGAGATTACTTTTCTCAGCGTCCTTACTGCCTGTAGTCATGGTGGATTGGTTGATGAGGGACTCAGGTAAGACTTGGCCATTTCTTTCAGGCCAGAGCATCCAATCATTTTCCAGTGCAAGTTTCTTTGCTATACTGTACATGACTTATACGTCCACCTCTGATGATCTTATGCAGGTATTATGAAATTATGAATAATGAATATGGATTGAGCCCAACCGTAAAGCATTGTACTTGTGTTGTTGATCTTCTTGGACGAGCTGGGAGGCTTGCTGATGCTGAAGCTTTTATAAGGGATTCAGCCTTCCATGATGACGCTGTGGTTTGGCGGTCGTTGCTGGCCTCATGTCGTATTCATGGAGACATGGAGAGAGGCCAACTTGTGGCGGATAGGATAATGGATTTGGAACCCACTTCCTCAGCATCTTATGTAATTCTTTACAACATGTATTTAGACGCTGGCGAGGTGTCCTTAGCTTCAAAAACTCGAGACCTGATGAAAGAGCGAGGCGTGAAGAAAGAGCCTGGTCTTAGTTGGATTGAGCTAAGGTCTGGAGTTCACTCTTTTGTTGCTGGTGACAAGTCCCATCCAGAGAGCAATGCTATCTGCAGAAAACTGGCAGAGATGCTTTCCAAGATAGAAAAGGTTGCAAGGACTGATAATACTGGCACAGGATCAGATGGCATCTCTAGCAGGGAGCAGAATTTGGTGGGTTGCCACAGTGAAAAACTAGCTGTGGCATTTGGAATGATCCATTTGCCACAATCAGCTCCGATCCGAGTAATGAAGAACCTGAGAGTTTGCCGCGACTGCCACTCGACCATGAAACTGATATCCGGGAGTGAGAAGAGAGAAATAATCTTGAGAGATGGGATTCGCTTCCATCACTTCAGAGGTGGTTCATGTTCTTGTGGCGATTACTGGTGATGACCCGTAGAATAGAATTGTTCTAGGTCTAGTAGTGAAAGGTATATTCATTATGCACGTTACAAAATGCCAAATTGGTACAGGATGAAAGGAAAGACCTGTGCAGTAATTTGTGCTTCAGAGGCCATGCACAGCTAACACGATTTTTTTTTATCCAATTACAATTAGGGTCCGTTTGGATCCTTTCATATTGGAGAAATTGGAATCTCCTTAATGGATTAGGCTATTTGGTTTGAAATATAAAATTTCACAACTATATTTTCCCCTTGTATGGCTATCTTAAGTTTATAGGATAGGAGATGGAATTTGATTCTATAATCACTATGTTATATTTAACTCTACAAATATAATTTTCTCCCTTTTCTGTAGTTAATTGGATTAATTCATATGTGTGGTTTCTATGGTCTAATTATTGTGAAATTTTATGGTGGATTAATTATTGTATGCTTGAATTCATAAGTCTGAAAAGGCATGACTACAAAATGGAATTTAAAAATGTGGAGCGACCATTCCTACTCCATTGAGTTTACTACCTCTATATATCTTATTAACTGATTGATATGTTTGGGCTGACGAACATCCAGAAAATCAGAAGTAGCCTGGTGCCATATGTGCTGATCTTAAACTGTCACTGTCTTGGTGTTAGTTGTGTAATTATATTTGGTTCTGCTAGCTGTACTGTATGTCGATTCAAGCCTTGTACTCCTATATCACGCTGCCGCTGTGCACCATTAATTTCAGAATTGACACACGTGGACGTGGCATGCCCATTCTTATTCTTATTCTTAAATGGCGCTTCATTGACATTTGACCTTGACGGTTCAAATTACACCGGTACTGCCACGGTAATGTAGTAGCGGTTCGTGCACGCTGCTGCCATTGATAAGTTTGAATTCTGTCTGAAAATGAATCACCGGCGAACTGCTATTAATGTACTCCCTCCATCCCAAATTTCTAAATTGTAAGTCATTCTAAAAATTTTGGAGAGTCAAAGTTTATAGAACTTGACCAAATTTATATTATAGGATAATAACATATTTGATATCAGCTAAGTATCATTAAATTCTTTATTAGTTATATTTTCATACTATACCTATTTGATGTCATAAATCTTTATGTTTCTCTCTATAATCATTGGTCAAACTTAAAATGTTTTGACTCTCCAAGATTCTTGGAATGACTTACAATTTGGAATGGAGGGAGTAGTAGTTCTTGGGCTTGCTTTTAAAGTGTCTCCTAGGGAGGGCTTGTTGAGATACCCATGGCGTTTAGATGTTTCGTCATTGCAGAAACCACCAATCAGTCCACCTGTCAGATGCTTCCTATCACCTCCAGGGATATTTGTGACGTAAGCCTATAGGTCACGAAGTGCTGACCACGTGCTACGTTATTATTATTTTTTTCTTAAAGAAAGATAAGAAAACTGAAGGCAGCAGGAGCTAGAGTTGAAGTGGCAATCTTGGGCAGGAAGGCGGGACAACCTTCCACAGGAAGATTTGAAACTTTGAGGACACCTCCACTCTCCCACTCCCATATAAATGGCCAAATGAGCATCATCACCTGCCATTCCAAATTTCCAATTTCAAACACGAGAGCAGTCAAGACTGTCAAGCAAGCACACAAACACCCAAACCCAATCATCAGGAGAAGTACAGTAGACCAGAGCCCCACCACCTCATATGGGACTCCCCTGCATGCCATCGCTCGCCAAGGTGTTCCCCAAGAAACCATCTTCGTCTTCCATCAAAGACTCCCATGACAATATCACCAAGAAGCAGCAGGAGAAGCAACAAGGAGTGGAGCAGGATGAGGGGAAGAAGAAAAAGGAGCAGAGGAGCAATCTTGACAAGTCCCTACTTCCCCTTCCATTCAAGGCCAGGACTCTTATAGCCTGCCTAGTAGGAAATCCATGTATCAGTAAATCTTAACTAATTGGATTTGGATGATGTGCTATGTATGCTCTGCTAGTATCATATACAGGCCCGGTGCCTCGTGATTAGGACTTGAGAAAACTGTTGAGTGCAACAATCTTGTGAGTCCGCATCAAGATGCGTGGCTAAATATGATTCTAGTTTACATCTGGCACTAAATGCTACTGTGTGTTTCAAATCTTCTTGTTTCAAACCAAGTGGCAGTTGCGAGTTGCAAATACACCCTACTGTTAAGTGTTAACCTACACGCAATTTACAGCTATGTACCATGGAGGACGTCCTAATTGTATCATATATTACTTGTCATTCAAGCGAAAATTTCTGCAGATCCGGGACTTGCAGCCCCTTGTCCCTTGTCGAGACGCCCAGAGTCATACCAACAGAAACAAGGGTTTCCAGTGACCTTTCGCTGTTCGACACGAGATCAGCATCAAATTGGATTGCATCCTGACATGCAGAGATGAAGTTTCATGAATAATAATTCCGTTTTAAATTCTGTATCTATGAGCGGCAACAAATTTTGTATGTATAATAGGATAAATAGTTAGTAAGCAAGAAAGGATGAGCAAACCTTCTCGAAGACACATATCACTGTGCTCCCTCCAAAGGAAAAATACCCATACTGGAACAGAAAATAAGACGGAACATATAACTTTACACCTTCACACAAACATCATAATAAATTATCACAATATACTAAGTGGAAATGCATGAAAAAAAAACCTCATCTCCTTTGTGGACGTAGTCACCCTCTTTTTTCAAGAACGTGATGCTTCCTACCATGGTTGCTCCAATCGCAACAAATGCCACCTGAACCATGCCACAAGGAACAAGAAAAAGAATTGCATGATGAATAAGGGGCAGGTAAGCTTCAGGCTGAATTGAGTTCATTATCAGTTTATCCCAAGGAAACAGTAAACAAGTGAATCATAAAATATAATAATTTGGCAATCATGATGCTCGCTCTAAAAATAAATATGCAGGAGACCCTTATCAAATGATCATTTTCTACAGAATAAACTGACAAATTCAAATGTAGCATCAGGTCAGACTAGTCCCAGCTATTCAATAAATAGTGCAAAAGATTCTAAACTACATGAGCATTGAACATCCTTTTCTGTGGAGGTAAGATTAATCCAATATTCAATAAAAAAAATCAATCCAACATTCCAACATAGGAATGTATATACAAGGAAAAGAGCAGAAATGCAAACCTTTCCAAACTCAGAAGTTGATATTATTGAGACAACTCTTTTATTCTCAGTGAATACATTGCAATACTTGCTATTCACAGCGATGGGATTGACCTGTAAAAGCAAACAGACCAGTGTCAGTCAGATGCTGAGAAATGACAAAGAAATTGACAGAACACAAACATATCCCTTTCCAGTTACCACAGTGACATGAAAGCATGGTAATATAAGTATTATATATACCGTGTACAGGCACCCAGGAATTTCCACAAATTTCTCCACAGTTCCTGAGACTGGTACATGAAACCTATGGTAATCCTGCACATTACAAAGTGTTAATATTCATGATTCCAGAATCCAGAGTATAAACAAAACCTTGAGCCTTTAAAAGTAACTAAGGATTCTTCATCTTGATGAGGAGATTAAAAGCTGTACCTGAGGTGCAAGCCGGAAAATGACCAACGATCCATTGCTGAAAGCATTCGAGTGCGCACTGGTCCCTAGGAGACCCTCAATTGAAAATTTGCGGCCCTAGGAACAAAAAACATACTACAGTGAAACATCAACTAAACATAGACGATATGAAGGATCATGTTGTGCTTGCATGAACATGTCTCATCTCTAAAAACATAACAGTTTACTGATTCAGTTAAATTTCGTCAATTATGCCTTTACCTTGATCCAAAGCCTTGTGCTCTCATCAACGGAACTGAAAGCCATTAAACGGCTATCGGCAGCACATGTAGCAATACTGTCTTTGTCACCATGTGCAATTGGTCTAGCACCAGGCTTCAGTCCTCTTATGAAAAATTCGTTAAAAGTCTACAAAGAAAGAAAAAACTAATTTAGCACATACATAAGCCTTTTCAAAATCCAATCAGATGTGCCATCCCATTAATGTCTACTACTTCGTTCCAAAAATATTGCTGTTATAGGAAGTTCAACAGATAGTAAACATGGTGGCTGGAACTACTGTAGGTACATACCTTAAAACTTTCAATAGAGTCCTTGACCTCATCCATATTAATTTGATCCTGCAGTTATATACAACAAATTGTCTAAGTTGACAACAATGATGTAGATGCATGCAAATGATCAAACTACATCCAGAATTTCAGATAGATAAGCAACAAAATGGATCAACAGGTAAAATATCAAGACCATACAACTAGCATTTTAGCAAGAATCAACAGAGATAGTCAAGCTATTGACAATGACTCATCCATGGACCAAATTCCCACACAGTTAAGGTTGAGCTAAAAAGATCACAAATAAAGACTGATTTCCCCCCCAAAGAAAAAACAAATGAAAGACTGGATTTTGTATTACCTCCAAGGACTCTATGTAAATTAAGAAAAAAGAATGGGGGAAAGGATTTGTTGTTCTCCTGCTTTTGTGCTTTCTATCATTCACCAAAAGCAAGCCTTCAATAACCAGTACAAATTTCTGGGATCACAAATCCTTCAGTGACATAGCACATATTCTATATATATATCTTTGTACTATTTGAAGGAATAGGAAAATAATGTCAAAGCTTCATAAAATTATGCTATTTTTTTAGAAAATTGTTGTAATTCAAAGTTTTGTTCCATATATATCCAAGGGCAAGGACTTTTGAACCATACTACTTATATTACTAAAAAATAAAAGTGAAACATCCAAGTGCTGGTCTGCTGGAATTAACACTGCTCTGACATATACTGATTTGTGTATCTTTTAAGTGCATTTTCACTGTACTATGGAAAGAAAATAAGAAAAAAATACAGACAAACAGCATATGAGCATAACTCAGGCAGAGCTAGCAGTGGCAGTAAGCAATTGCAACATATATACATGGGACCACAGAATATCTCCACAACACATGATCTCTAGGGTTTGTTAGGTTTGGAAATCATGTGCAACTGTGCATGTTCTTCATCAAGAATTAAGTAAAAAACAGGTTTAGTCATACTCTGCACCTTAAACAACTCAAGGAACTTGGGAATATCTTTTGCAGATTCTGGCGAGTTCATCTTTCTTCCTTGCTTTTCAGATAGGTTCTTCAAAAGGTCTTTAACACCTGCATGACAACATTGTGATTACATTAAATGTATCTGTACACTGGCTTCTAAGTAGCCCATAGTTATCTAGATTACTCTTGCCTACAGACTACAGCTACATAAGCACAAGGGGGTGATGAGCTACGCGAATTTTGTCTTCCCTTTTAAATGCAAGATTGTAATTGGTGACCAAACAATTAGTTTCTTGTTAATGAACTGCTTCACCAACTAAATATCGATTGCAGGAAACTTGTTGTACATCACAACAGGTCAATTTGCAAACCAGAATTCTTTAGTATGATTCCATGGTTCTATCCTTAGGAGATCATTTTGGGTGAGTCTATCTAGTGGACCTCAGCATATGATTATCTAAATTAATAGTGGGAACATGAGACGAGGTAAAATGATTTGATCCAACATACCTGTATTTATAAGAGTGAGTCCTACTTTTGATTGGTATAAAGCCCTCATGGACAATACAATTTTTCCATCAATAACTTCTTCGACTATCCTCTTTGTTCGCCGATCAAAAACCTTATATCACAGCGTTGATTTAATGAAGGGCACAGTACAACTGCCATATCTTACATCACTCAAAAACTTTTAAGTTAATCGGCCATATGGAACAATTTAACACACCAGAATATGTGAAGCTGTAGAGCCGGAGCGCAAACCAACATCATATGTGGAGTAATGTGCCCATTCACTGAGCTTGAACATCCACCTGCAGATGACAACTATGTGACTATAGTATAACTTGCTCATATTTTCATGATATTTCATAATAAACAAGATAAAATGGCAGAAATAACACTAGCCACATCAATAAAGAAGCATCTTACCCATAAGAAGCCTGCTTGTCAGTTAGAAATCCACCAGTCATAATCTGATTACCAGTTCCCTCATCAAAGCAAAGTGTCATATGTATCATATCATTTATGTTATCAGATTTCCCAAGATCTTCACCACAGACAGGGCAGTTACTTATAAGTGGTTCTCTGAAAAAGGGGGCAGCACTATATTTAGGAGAGAAGCAATAATTAAATTCAAAACATAACAAATACAAAGAAGTAGCAAATTGTTACTTTTCTTGTTGATCAGCCAGTAGGGCTGCCAGTTCATCTATGTCAACTATGCCATCACTATTTGTATCTGCTTGACGGAAAAGCTCTTCAATCTAATGTACGAAAGAAATTAATAAGATGCACTGAACCAAAGGGACAGAATAGAGGGAACATATTCTCCAAGAAAATGGTATACACTCTAACCTTTGCAACCGCTAATTTATTACCAAAAGCTTTCATCAAGTCTGAGAATTCAGATAAGGAAAGCGTTCCATCTTCATCGTAGTCCTGTTGCAGTGTGGTAAATGTTATTGCAGGGGAACACACAGAAATAAACGCAATACATGCAAAAATAAATTGACAAGCATCATATTCAAAAGCATTCAGCAACATTATGATTATTGTGCATTAAAGAATATTGCCTTTGAGTCAGACACTTGGTAAAAGAAACAGCAACAACAAATTAATAGAGGTGCAACTGCAGTAAATAAGGCATATTATAATACAACAACACTCATTGCAGAACATTGGCCCTGTTTGGAACAGCTTAAATGCTGCTTATGGCCAAAATAAGTTGAAACTAACAGTCAAACGACTCGCTTTTTGACAGCTTTTTTTTGCCACGCTTCTCCCCACCACCCCCATTTACACTAAACCGCAGAAGCTGGATCATAGCCGCTTCTCAAATAAGCCCATTTTCCATATTTGTGCAGCTTATCTGAGAAGCGCTTCTCTGAACCGTGGTACCAAACAGGGACATTGTCTTTCAGTCAAAATTCTCCCAGTCCTAAATGTTTTTTTTTCTACAAAAGCCATCAGTCCAGGACATCCCAATAGATTTTTCTTTCAATTCTGCTGGAACTCTACCTCAGTCTCCTCACTCATCAGTTTGACTGCTGCAGTACCAATCCACTCACTTGTTAACAGCTATAAGCTATTGATATGGTTCATATCTAAATATCATGAGCACACAATTAATTAGAAATAGCATGAACAACGCTGGCATGCTCCATTCTTCCAATGATGTGATTCTTAAGTGATAATCATATATGAAGACATGGTATCAGTATTAAAAGAATACCACTATAGCTAAGACAAGGCGAGCAAAGCTTTCTTCTGTTTCAACAGGGTCCTGCAGCAGAATAATTGGACAAAAATAAAATCAGTACATGGATGGTGCTCTGTGAGTTTTGATAAAAAGCCAAATAATCAAGAACAGTTACTTCAATGTGACAGGAGATGGATATGCTGCCCACGGTAGTATTGGGTGATGATGGGTCCAACAGAGGAAGGTCCTCAGAGTGTTCCTCCAAGTCCTGATAGAAAAAAAAATCAAGTACAGGAACATTCCCAACATAAAATCTACATTAGAAAAGGAAAATAAAGCTTCTAACCTTAATCACCAATAAGCAGGCCAAATATGCTATGCATAAAAATACAGATTCGAAAATACATATACTCTACATAGTGTCGTCAATTTAAAAAGATACGGAACAATCCCTAGGATCTACTCTAGCTAAATTGTATACAGCCTACTAGACTGAAGAGGACATGAGCCTCTCCAAAAGAAAACAAGAAATAGCCCGGACAGGGAGACAAATATAATTTAAGGATGAGATGAACAATAGTGTTACCTTAGTAAGAATTTCGAAGAGATCAACTTCGCAGTAACCAACCAAAGTGTTTTTCGAAAATCGGTTCGTCTGCAAAGTAGAAGGCATGTAAAGGCAGTGTCTATATATTTCAATATAACTATACTTCCATCAATAAAAGTTGTAAAGGCACTGTCTATATATTTCAATATAACTATACTTCCATCAATAAAAGTTTTAAAGGCATTGTCTATATATTTTAATATATAACTTTACTTCCATCAATAAAAGTTATTATGAAGCTGTCCACCAATAACTTGCTTGTTTGGAAGCATGTGTATAGATAAAATAAAATGATTACACTGTAACAGAAAACCATACAGGTATGCACGTACGTAGTTAATCCAAGGGCAGCACTCAACATGCTTTTAGCTATTCCAAGGGCCACGTACCTCAAAAACGGAGATACGTGCAATATGAGGTCCATTTGTCTCTATTATGACTTTCTTTTCCTACAAATTTACCAGCATTTATTATCATATAACAATGCTTAAGTAGAAAGCCGGTTCACACTTGATAGAGAAAATGTGAGGCTCACTCACCGAGTCCCACACAGGCCTGTGCGTACTGCAAGAAAAGAAAAAAGAAATAAAGGTTCACATATTCGAACTGAAAAGTGGTAGTAGTAGTAGTACATATTACTAGATAGTGTACTATGTATTAATTTTTATTTTATTTTTTTGTGAACGAAAAATAGTATGGTTCACTACGGTGGTAATAAATGCATTTCAAAACTAGAAGTAGAAGCAAAACCAATTCACAATATGAAGTGGCTCATAACTGGTTGTGGTCCTTTTCAGTAAACCCGCGTGGAAGTTAGAAATTTACTACAGTAAATCGGAGGGCAGAGACAGCCATACGACATTTGAGAGTTACCAATTGGAGGGACAGGACAGAACGCAGCACACACACACGAGACAGACAGGAATAATAACTTTGCAGAGGAATGGAATGGAACAAACATAGTACGAGGAGGACAAGTAGTAAATAAAGGTAGCGAAAGGAAAGCAAGGACGACGCACTTGTCGGACGTCTCTGTGCGGTACGTGCGCTCGCCGAGCGAGAGGCACGCGAAGAACTTGTCCTTGAACTGCATATCCGCCTGCCCCCACCAACCACCAACCGAGTGAGGAGAGGATCAAAGACACGGGGCGTCAGACAGAGATGCGATACGAATCAAATCCGTGGATTCCGCTTCCACTGGCCGCGTCAAATAAAGCTAAACGAAACATCGTACTAGACACGTAGCAGCACGCAGATTACGCAGAGTACCTTGACTATCCGGATACGCGCGATGCCGGCGAAGTCTTCGGCGGCGAGGGCGTTGGCGGAGTCGTCGCCGCAGCCGCGGCGGCGGCGGTGGAGGCGGTGGCGGAGGCGGCGACGGAAGCGCGCGAAGCGCGAGGGTAGCACCTCGCCGTCGCCGGCGCAGCCATTGGAACGCGACGCCGTGTGGCCCATTCGGTTCGGACAAGTTGGTGAAGACGAACCACGGCGTAGTGGGTGTGTGTGGGGGCGTCAGACGAGACGAGACGAGACGAGACGGCTGGGCAGATGGGGAGGTTGAATCGAGGGACACCACAAAGCCCAGCCCAGACCCTTTTTTTTTGAACTGAAAAAAAATGAATCGCACTCGCACGCGCACGTCGTCGACTCGTCGCCCGGCCGCGTTGGTCGCTAACTGGACCCACGAGTCAGCGAGGGTTCGCGAGGTGGGCCCTGCTGACCGCCCGGCGGCGGCTTCCAGTCCAGTTCCGCTCTGCCACGGTCCCTGCCGTGTGGTCCCAGGCACTGGCAGTCCCAGAACCGCGTCGTCTGCCTCTTCCCCGTTCCGTGAAACCTGCCGGCGGTCGCTGTCAGACATGATGGTCCCGCGCGCCAGTGATAGAGTTTTAAGTCAAACCTGTGTTGATGGCGTTGGTGGACCCGGAACCGGTCTCGCTCGTCCTTTTTCTTTCACCTGTGGTCAGGCTTTGGGAGTTTTTTTTTTTTTTTTTCCTGATGGGAATCGGCCGCTTCTTGGTGGTGGCAAATGGCAAGCCAGGACAGCAGCAAAAGTAGACGATGATTATAAAAACAAAATAAGAATATCAGCAAACCTTTTTCTTCTCGTGCACTTGCATTTGTTCACACTTTTTGCAATGGGAAGCAAAGACTGAAAGTAGGAGTACACATGCCGCGGCTTAGCATACTAGCTGGAGTTGAAAGGATATGATGTTTCTTTTCACATGTTTAATGGTTCAAATTCTTATGGGTTAAGGAACCGAAGATACAAACCTTCTCGTCCCATGAATACAGGCAAGTTTTTTTATTTCTTTTTTTATACTAGGGACAAAAACAATGAAAGGAATGATAATGAGTAAAATGTCTACTCTTTCCGTTCACAAATATTTACCGTTACGTGTCGATAAGTTTGACTCGATTTATAAAAATTACATATAATATTTGTATTTTTCAAATAAATTTATTAAAAACTAGATTCAAATATCTATTGAATGAGATGTTTTGACTCTTAAAGATTTTTAAAATATCTTATATTTTGAGATAGATGGAGTAAAATAATACTCCTATCATCTCAAATTATAAGACATTCCTTGATGTCATAAATCTTTTTAGTTTTCTCTATAATTGATGGTCAAACTTAAGGTGGTTTGACTCTTTAAGATTCTTATTAGGATGTTTCAGGACACTAGGGTCGGGTTCCGAGCGTCTTTGTACAATTCTTTTGAACTCATAGGGCGCTTCTAGAGCGCGTTGTATCAAACCTTCTCTCTATCTTAATAAAAAAACGCGCAAGTCTTTTGCGTGATCGAGAAAAAAAAAGATTCTTAGGATGTGTTATAATTTGGGATGGAGAGAGTATATAGTAAAAATATTGTTTTGCACTAAGATGCTCATTTTGTTTCTCTTCATGAATAGACAAAAATAACCATAGATAATTTATTAATATATTTGTAGGACACTAAAAATAAAAAAAATACAGAATGCGCACATCACCAAATCATAATTATACTAAAAATATTAGTTTAAAATAATACAGTTTAATATATCAATTAATTATGACATTGATAAATCTATAACTCATTCATGCTAAATATATCATTATAAACTTTATTATTTTATATGGAGCTATGGATCATCAAGACAAGACGGAGCTCACCTGTTTGGGCATTAGCCTATTAAGCAACCATAATGTTGCTCAAAAGCAATCCATAGTGAATAAAATAATATTTATCAGCTACCTGAAATACTATGAGAGTAGTCCATAGTAAAAGTTACCTATAGGCTTATGGACTACCCATAAAAAATAAAAAAAATGTTACCTTTACTTATTCCCCTCTTTCTCTCTTTGTTGATCTTGTACATGATTGGAGATGGAGATTTTTTTATTTTAAATGGGACCTACCTTATAGACTACTTGTTGGTTGAAATATTGTAGCAACGACAATAACTATAGACTACTGACATAAAATCTGTCCTTAGAGCAACTCTAATAGACTGGCTAAATGTATTCGTGAAAATATTTATGGCTATTGTGCTTCAAAATATCACTCCAACAGCTTGTGTATACTATTTTCTATTTTACCTAACTGGATATCTCATCATTCTCGTTGGTCATATTTCCCTAGTGAGTCATGTTTGCTATATGTATTTTTCAATTTAGCTAGGATGTTGTAAAACTCTATGTTTTAGATGAGCTTCCTATTTTACATGATGGCTAAATCTTATAATTTAGCATCTAATTTTAGCAAATCTCTTGGAGTTGCTCTTATGGACTACTTCAGTCCATATACACATTGTGGTTGCTCTGAACCTTAGAGCAACTCCAACAGTTTTGCAAATGAGCTTGGCATTCTTGTTTTTGTCAAAAAGTCTAAAAATCTTCTATCCAACAGTTTGGCAAATAA
Source organism: Microstegium vimineum (assembly GCA_022036555.1). Lineage (NCBI taxonomy): Eukaryota > Viridiplantae > Streptophyta > Magnoliopsida > Poales > Poaceae > Microstegium > Microstegium vimineum. The sequence continues at coordinate 16,772,499 of CM039137.1, read as the reverse complement.
GTTTGACATTTTTTACACGCACGCACACTCGCCCTTATAATGCGTAGCGCCGGAAAATCCTGGAATAAATCCAGAATAAAGTGTCGCACCCAGGATTTGAACCATGGGTGGGAGCCCCCCAACCAATGGCTTTTGTCATTGCGCCGTGATCCCCTTGACATAAGTTTGACGTTTTTGTTAACTTGACAAATATAAGGTGAAATTTGACATTTATGTGGTTCACCTGACAATTACCCACGCGCTACTCCCGTGAGATATTTTCCCCTCACGTGTATAATTTTTAGTTTTATCTAGTGAATAATGGAAAACTGTTGGAGATTGACTCTTTTTACGTTTATCATATTCACTTGAGACTCGTAGATTCCTAATTTTACTTAAAAAAATGCAAAACTGTTACACACGCCGTCTCCTATCGTCTTTTCCGCGCGGTTGTCGTATCGTATATTCGTATCATCGCCTTATCCGGCATCTGTGGCACTCACTCGCCGTGCCGCGCCATGGAAGCCCTCGCCACCACGGCACCTCGGGCGCTCTTCCCGCGCGCGTCCCCCGCGGCATTAATGGTCGCGACGGCGGCGGCCCGGCGCCGTTCCGCTGCTCCCGTCTGCAGGGCCTCCGCGGCGGCCGGGGAGGAGTCGACGCCGCCTGGGGATGGCGCGGCTGCGGCTGCGGCGCCCAAGAAGGTCCTCAAGAAGAAGCCGGTCTACTCGAGTAAGACGACGATAGCACAGCACCACCGCGCGCTTCGTTCCTCTAGCTAGCTGACGCCTGACGGCCATGCTTGTTCATCTTTTCTCATCAAAAGACAGAGCGAGAGTGCTATGGATTATTGCAAAGCCGCTGTTATTGTTTAATTGATTGTCGTAGTGTTAATTGTACCTATATATACTTATATAGTGATCGAGCTCGATCAATCAACTGAAGTACTGAACTGGACTGATTGTGCATGTATATATAAAATGCAGTGAAGAAAGGGCAGATTGTGCGCGTCGACAAAGAGAAATACCTCAACAGCATCAATGTCAGTAGTTCAACTTCAACCCTTTTTTTTTTGTTTGCAAAATCGATCTCGATCTCGTGCTTGCATTGCACACGATACTACTACTACCACTGTAGGTACATGCCAAGTGATAGTAGTAGATGCATGCCTGACCTGTATCGATATGTATGTACGTGTTTCAGTATCTGTCGGTGGGACACCCACCCTTCTACAAGGGGCTGGACTACATATACGAAGACCGCGGCGAGGTGATTATTAATTCATTTAATTAATTTGCCCTCTAATATATTGCATATTTGTATGCTTGCCCATGTGTACGTATACCTGCTGATCGTGAATCGTGATCGTCGATCACTTCATCAGCACAGACCACCACGCACAGTGTATAGTTCAGTAGCTGCAACTAATAACTGCTAGTGCGTTTCATTCAACATATATGCTGATAGATAGATACAGATCACATCACCTTCTCGATCGTCCTTGGATTTCCTCGTACTATACGAACCAATGCGAGTGTGTGTACGTGCAGGTCTTGGACATCAGGAACTTTGAAACCGGAGATATGCCCTGGTAATTTCTCGTTCATTATATTAATTACTTCCATCTGTATGCATATGCTGATTCAGTTCATCATGCTTTCTGCATGCCTGCAGCAGTATATACTACTATATATGTTCAGACGAATTAAACGTGTCTTGGTGACATATATAATTGGATTTCATGACGAGTGATCAGTGAATGTAATAATGAGAGAAAAAAAAACTCGTCTTCCTCTCTCTTAGACCCTGTTTGGATTGGAGGGACTAGTGTGACTAGTGACTTCTATGTAGTAGTCACTACTAGTCCCTCTAGTAGTCCAAATGTTTGGTAAATTTGGGATTAATTAGTAGTCACTAGTCACTAGTCCCTCCAATCCAAACAGGGCCTTAATTTCTTTTGCATTCATTTAGATCGCGTGGGTGGGGATTCCGACGCCACCGGCATGGCTACCAACATACATGCTCATCAAGGTACGTAGTCTGAATAAATAAATAGAGTAGAAGTTAGTAGTAGTGTTGTAGATTCAGGTATTATTTGAACCAATTGCCATCCGTCATGTACCACCACCCACATCTCTCACTCGATCTGATCTGTGTGGCATTATTCATGTGATTTGTTTGTCGCATTATATTGTTTCAGTCGGACAAGCTCGTCTACGAGAGGATATGATGGCCGGCCGGGGACCGTTCCTTTGATTTCCTTGGGGTCAAGACAGTACATGGTGTTGTACATACCTACTAGTAGATGCCAATGCCATCACACAGTCGACAGCCAATTCTGCCGTTACGTACTCCACCTTTGGCTGAAAATAAGGAAGACAACGAAAACGACTATGACAAGATTCATAATTGTTGTTGTACAGCAATTCTTATTATATAAACTCACATTTTATTTCATACTACCTTTTCATGCCACGTAACTTGTCACGACCCGAATTTCATAAGAGCATCTCCAACAATTTGTTATTTCTCACTTGTCAAATCTTATGTTTTAGCAAGTTGCTATAATAATTTATCAAGTTGGAAAAAGGTCATCTCCAATAATTTGTTATTTCTCACTTGCCAAACCAAAAAAAAAAGATTAAAAAGGAAGGAAACTTACATGCGGAGGAAACTTCATGCGGGAAACCGAGAGGAGGACTCACGGGCGAGAGGATGACAAGCCGATGCACGCTCACAAAAATGGCAAACCGATGCAATCTTTTAGCAAGCGTTGGCAAGTCCAATTGGCAAACTGTTGGAGAGTGTTTTGTGATTGATTTGCCAAATTTTAAAGGATGATAAGTGGTTTAGTAAACTGTTGGAGATGCTCTAGTCAGCTAATTGGTTGATGAGTACTAGCTACCTCCGTCCCCAAAAGAATGCAATTCTCGTTTTTAAAGTCAAAATAATTTAAACTTTGACTAAATTTATATAAAAAATACTAAGATTTGTGATATGAAACTAGTATCATTAGATTAGTTACAGAATATATTTTCATAATAAAATTATTTAGAGACATAAATGTTAATAGTGTCTAATATAAAGTTGATTAAACATGAGCAATTTGTACCGGCACGATTTCCATAATTGCTTTCTTTTAGGAACGGAAGTAGTATTTCCTATTTCGTGACAATCATAAGCTTAAATGGGTCATTAACATTTAATTAATGTCATTGCATTTTTCAACACTATTGAATGGAACTTATGGTGGTTTGATTTGATATATTTTTTTTCAAAAAATCTAACATATTTTATCCAAATCGCAGTGACCGAGAAAAAAAATAGAACACATTTTTTATGTTTGACGTGCAAAAACATCTTCTATTTGATTTATTTAATCAAAATGTATTTGTAATTAAAATAATGGAATGCACTGTAAAATTATTTTCTTAAAATTAAAACTATTTTGACAGTTATAATTGTAGGCAATACTCTTATCTTAGCTACTAGGCTAGTATATTCTTATTATTATTCATATATATCATATACACTTAGCATGTATTTCGTCCATCCTAAGTTATAAAATGTTTGACTTTTTCCACCTTTTGACCACTTATCTTATTACAATTTTTTGTGTAAAAAGTTTTTTTAAAAATGACTTAAATTTGACTGTTTGCATCAATTTCAAACTTGAGGTAAAAAAAAATTAAATATTATAATTTGGGATGGACCACTATTTTCCACTCGGATGATGCTATATTGTGAAAGTTAATTAAGTTTTCTAGGACCTACGTAAAATGGAGAATTACTGTGCAAGGTGGGTTAAAATGGAGGAAGAAAACCAAAGATACATTGCAGAAGGACCTAAAACTAAAACTCGGAGGAAAGGAAAAGGGGAACACAGAGCAATGGAGACGAGGGTCGGAGGAGTGCCCGAAGACGAAGAGTCCGGCCTCCTACCCCGCCCGTCCGCCGCCGGTCGCCGGCCGTCCTCCCGCGGTCCCCGCTTCCTTCCTCCACCGGCGGCCTGGGCGACGGTGGACGGCCCTCTCGGGCTGCCTCTGGAGGACGCGGAGGGCCACGCCCGCCGCTTCTTCATGTGGGTTTCGCGTGCCTCCCCTTCCTCTGGGCCATCAACTGCTACAACTTCTGGCCCGTCCTCCGGTCGCCGGCCGCATCCTCGCCCGCCGCCTTCGCCCCCATCCGCCCCTGTGAGACTGTGACCCCTTCTCCCCGTTTCCTCGTGTCCTTTCTTCCTTCTCGCGCGTGAGATCTGATCTTTCCTCATGCTAGTATATGACGCGCTGGGAGTTCCAGCTGCTCGTAACCTGCCTGCCTGGATTGTAATTTAGGTTCGAATTGCCCCGTTTTGCATTGGTACTAGCATCACTTATTAGGATGTTGAATGTTGGGTGCTGAAATATTTCAATTATCCTTGCAAACGTGTACTTTGTACAGTAGCTCTTCGGCGAGTAGTTGTCTATGCCTCTGAATAATTGAATCGGTTTGGCTTTTATTTTATTTTTTTGTTCAAACTGAGGCTACAGTCGATGTGTGATCTGTAGTTCAGGGAAACATCAATTTTATCTTTACACTTCGTTTTAGTTTGCAGAAGCACATTCTAAGTATCCTCTGACTAGAGATTGAGTTACGTACATTTGGAAGCTAACCCAGCTTTTCCACACACACAAAAAAAAGGAAGCTAACCCAGCTTGTACAAGCTTACAAAGTATAGGTTTATAATATATGATCATGTTGTCATGCTTTGTAACTGAGTATTGCTTCAAATTGCATCATTTTTTTTGTATTTCCATCTACAAAATCAAATACAGTACTTGAGTAATTTTGGAAAGATACAACATACCCATTTCCTTGTTATGAAAATAATATTGATGGCACAGTTGTTTCAACCAGTTTGAGGCTTCTCAGTGGCTACTGTTATATGCTACGAGCTGTTATGAGTTCACTGGGATATCTTCTTAGATAAGAGATAGATCCAAGAATTTCTTTTTCCCATATGAAAAGGCTTCCACATTCTCACAGCTCCCGAGGACATCTGTCTGATTCAAGTTCAATAGAACCACAATACTCACATGAGCTAAACAGTGTAATTAATCTCTACTTGTTTGTTGATTGGATCCAACAATTATAAGGTTGGGATTTTCTTTGTAAACTGTGTATAATCAGAAAAGAAATATTCTAATTTGAGGTTATTTGGGTTTAATTGGTCTTTTGCCTTGTCATCAGAAAAGGATCTACCATCCTCACTAGTTTAAATGCATTATAAACGTTATTCTTTCACTTGTCTCACATGTTCAACTGTTACCCTCTCTATCCTGGTTAGATGCCAATGCCATTACATCACGCGGTGGCCGTTTTCAGCTTCTTACATATGTGAGCATCTTTTGCAGATGTTGTGCGATCAGCATTTGGCTTCACTATCTTCTCTGTTGTTCTGATCACCTGGGCCACGACTTTTATCGTTGGAGGCGAGCAATTATTTGGACCAGTGTGGAATGATCTAGTGATGTACAATGTCGCCGACAAGCTTGGAATCACTGGATTCATGGGATAAGCCTGCGTTGTCTTCCTCACTTCAGCTGGACTTGCTCCAACTCCAACCAAGCGTGGAACGATCTGTTCCATGGATCTCCCTATGGATTGCTACTATCTCATGTACTTTATTATTATTGTTGACTGCCTGACTGGTAACTGGTTAGAACGATGTTCCCGTGTTGTAGAAAGGATATGGATCGATGATAGTGATGATAAATCGAACTTAATCTGGTGGACAATGTTTTTGTGTTGGATACGTCCTGGGATGCATTTTGACATATCAAGTTGCACTGAGCAGTACTCCGTATGTTGGTGTTGTGCCCAAGTTTGTGGAAGCCATGAGGCCATCACACATTTTTAAATCAAATTGCAACAAATAGGGTAACGAAATGCATCGCGCTATGAACGGATGCTCTGGAATCCAATCGAGAACGTACGCTAGCTGCACAGACGCTGTAGTTTCATCAGGATTTCAGAACTCGGCACTGCAAATAGGCAACAGAATTCACCTCTAAGCCAAGAGGTTTTCTACGTTATGGCTGACACATCCCCAGGGGTGGATGTTTTTTGGTGGCTTTTCAAAACCCAAACTAGGTTGCATATGATCCAAGAGGGTTTACAATCCACAAGGAGATTATTTGAATAACCAATTTTGGGCATGTTTGGATCATACAGTTATCTAAAACTGTAGTATCACAAAACCGTGGTTTAGAAGAACAAAAATAATGAGTGGAATTTCAAAAACTCAAAAGAAAAAACTATAGTTTTGACAAAATCATGGTTTTAGAGACTGCAAAATTTGTTGCATCCAAACACTCAATAGCTTTTAAAAACTAACATATTTTTATAAAATCATAGTATTTTTTCAATACTTCAAAAATATTTTGCATCCAAACAGGACCTTAGTTCTTTAGGGAGGGTTTTCCATCTTTGGATGCGCCTCCCCCTTGCTTCCAAATTAAGCTTGAGGGCTGACACATCTCAGGGGTGGAGGTTTTTTGTTGCCATTTCATAACCCAAAGTAGGTTGCATGTATAATATATTTAGTCACCAGCAGAGTTAAAAAGAAAGTATTAGAAAAGAAAGAAAAAGAAATGCTGAACTTACATTTGGGCTCAGCCCAGGTTTACTTTTTTGGCAAAAATTAGAAAGACTGTGTTTAGATCCTGGAAATGGGGTGAAAAAAATCCTGTAGCACGTGTCACGTTACACTGTAGCAATTTTGTTTTTATTTGGTAATAATTGTCCAAACATTGATTAATTAGGCTTAAAATGTTCGTCTTGCAAAGTACAATAAAACTGTGCAATTAGTTTTTTATTTCATCTATATTTAGTACTCCATATATGTGCCGGTATTTTAATGTGATGGGGAATAGGAATTCGATGTGATGAGGATGTGATGGAAAGTTGGGGAAAGTTGGGGGAACTAAACACACCAAGAAATGATATGACAAAACTGAAGGCTCAAGGTGTCTTTTGGGCCCATCTACTTTTTGGCAAAAATCAGGAAGAAAGGATGGGGAAAAAAATTGAAGGGCTCAGCCTAGGGTATCTTTTGGGCCCATCCGAACAAAAACAAAAATAAAATTTCAAAAATAAATTGCGGTGAGCGTGGATCGAACACGCGACCTTCAGATCTTCAGTCTGACGCTCTCCCAACTGAGCTATCCCCGCTAATGTAATTTTGGCTTCATTTAATATTAATTAGTTCTTGTTCAGATATTCAGACAGAACCCAAAATTGACTTTGATCCAACCTCGTGTAGCAGCAACCAAGAAACTAGTTTGTTATTGGTAGTTGAGATCTTTTTTTTAGTTTGGTCAGCCTACCTCATTTTAGACTTGACCCTTTTGCCTTGAGCAACTGGCCAATGCTTTGTCCCTTGAACAACAAGCTAACAGGTTGATCTCGCATCAAAAAGTCACATGGTGAAGGAAAAGTCAATACAGTAACTGTCTCTAGGTCATGTCATGTCAACCGTGGTGGTTGGATATTGGATCCACATCCACGCGGACGTGTCAGGGAATAGAAATTCGATGTGATGGAGAATCTTGTAAAATTTTAGAATTTTGGATGTAAACACAGTCCCTGTATGTCAGTCATGTCACACGCACGACACCACACACCTGCTCTGCTCTGCTCATCACCAACAATGGGATGGGATGCATACTGCACGCAGAATTGCATATGCAAGCGTCATTAACGTAAAATAGTACAGTAACTGATATGGTAACTGTCCCTAGCGCTATCAAGTAGTATCATGCATCTCCAAAGTACTCCTTCTCACATAATTACATGAGGTGGCTGGTCTTATTAAACTGCAATGCGGGCCGGGTTAGTTTGTACACCCCGTTACAAATTATAAAATGTCTTGATATATACACTATGTTCAAGTATATAAGTAAAAACAAAACATTTTATAATTTGAAGCGAATTAGCTAGTAATTAATAAAACGTGCACGTGCACACACGGAAACTGATTTGATGAGCTAGAAATAAAACATTTTGGTTGCTGGATGTTGTTGGTTCCTTCTTCCTTGTTGTCCTGGCCGGATCGGACTACCAAGGCAGAAGAGACCTATAATATAATTGTACCTGCAATCCATAGCACACAACAACAATGCATGTGATCAAATAAGCAATAAGAAGCTCATCACATTTTAACCACTAGTGCGTGATTGGTTGTCTATTTTGATTGTATCGATGATCACACATAATAGGCGAGATTGATCATTTTTTTCTACAATGATGTATGTGAGTTGAAGAATAAAGAGGGGGACATAGGCTCGCCGAAACCCTAGCCACCACCACTGTTGTCTTCGTCTCATATTGGCGTAGATCTAGGAGGAGAAGCAGAAGGAGAGGAAGAACCGGCCTACTTCATCAGTTCATCAGAGCCGTCACCACCATCATCGTCATCTTCATCTCCGATGGGGGCGCCGGCGTGCGAGGACACTTGGGAGGAGTGCAGGGTCACCGGGATTCCGGGAACGAGGCGGGGAGCTCGCGGAGGTGCGTAGAGTCCAAGCACTACTCTCTCATAAAAGGATGGAATTATAGTATACTAAACGTTATACTAAGGGGGTGTTTGAATCCATTTGCCATGTGCTAAACTTTAGTGCTAAATTTTAGGGTCTCATTTGGTGCTAAATTTTTTAGCACATTTTGTAGTCTTTGGACACTTTTAGCACTGTTTTTAGCACATATGTTTGAATCTTTAGTGCTAAAAGTAAAGCTAAAAGTGCAGTGATAAAATTTAACACTAGGATTCAAACAGGCCCTAAAATTCTCATTCGTGCACGAGCTGATCGATTTATTGGACAGATGACATGGGATAGATGATGACGTCGGATCCGGCCATTTGACCATGCATATCCAGCATTTCCTAAATTATATTATCCCTCGCATCTAATGATCAGGGAGAGTATCCATCATGAGTACAGTACATATCAGCATCTATGGGCACGGGCCAGGTCTGATGATCGGTCAGTTTGATCGATACCTTGATGGGCCGGGCTAGTTAATTATTAACGTAGTGGCAAACAATTCATCATCAGGATTCAGGAAATACAAATACAGATGGATTAAGCGCCGTTGTCATTTGCCAAATGTTAAATTTGCTCTTTTGTCAATTTGTCAAGAGAATCTATATATATATATATATATATATATGTTCAGCTTGGTTGCGACGCTTCAGGCCGTGCGCGCTCTTGCAAGTATTGATTCGTTCTAATTGTAAATCTTGGACGGATCGAGTGATGTTTACGCATGCAATTATCACGCATGCACGATCGCTAGCTCATCGTGCATGAATCATTAATTACATGATGATGTTTCCGTTGTTTTGTCACGTTAGACCATCCTTAATGGAAGTTTCATGACACAGTTTCAAACACAACAAATTTTTGAAAACAGTGCATAGGAGTTTCATCCCCATGAAATCCTCTCTAGTCTTATAAAACTCTTATCACCTCTCTCTTCATTAATACAATGACATATCAATATATTCAATACCCATAAAACTTAGATGAAACTCCATTGAGACTAGCTTGTTGTACTCCATTGAAACTTAGGACACACTCTCCTACTAATAAAAAGAAAAACGTTAGGACAGCTTGTTGTACTTGCTCTAAACAAAATAGTTTTTGGGCTAAGATCGCCCTTATAGTGTTCACTCTATTCTACAAACAAAGTCCAAATGATGTAATTTGCGAACTGATACCAAATGATGTAATTTGCAACTTATAAAGCTAGTTCTTTTTTCTGAGAGTATGTCCGCATCATAAAACATCGATAATTGTATTTTTTGGACGGAGAGATACTTGGTTGGACACGTACAAATTGGAGCTGACAGCTGAGATCACGAGTGAAGAGCCCACAGCCTAAATACCCTCCTCGTACCGCGTAGGCCCACACAGAAAAGGTAGCGATTGAAAGCGACCTGAGATCGCCACATACTCTTATCCTTTCCAATATCTCTTTTTGTTTTCAATTAATTAAAAAACTATTTTTTTGCATCTTGCACTTTCACTTTGTATTATTATGGCAAAAAAGCGACAGGGCGATGAGATGAGATTCAGTAAAACGTACTTAATTAGTGACAAGGACGTGTAGAGAGGCAGGATATATCATATATGGGGTCGGAGAAAAGAAGAAGAAAACGGAAAAACGCGCGCATGACGCTGCATATGCCTGATGCAAAAAAACGCCCTGCGGTTGTTTTCTTCTTCCTGGTGGTTTACCTACCTACAATTACCAGTAGTAGCAGGCACCGGCCAGCGCATGCAGCAGCAAATTAACTAGCTAACTAGCTAATAAACGCGTGTAAATAAAAGTGAAAAAGGCTCCTCGGCCTTGCTATGCTATAGCCTATATGTAGCCGTGTTTCATCTTTCAACTCCTGCCGCGTTGTTATGGTAGCTGTCGACGTGACCGGCGTTGAAAATTACAAGTTCGATCCACCATCAAAACGTCCACTCTCTGATGGTGACAAAAACACCACTGCAAAATTCTAAAGTTGTTTTCAAAGGTCATTAAATTTATTTGGTGATCGATCTCTTGGCGCATGCATCTATATATGTCCTCCTTTTGCTAGAACCTTGTTTTCTTTTCCGACCTTGTCCACAAGAAATTATCTCCTACTTCTAGATTCAAGGAGTGGTGGTATATATGGGTGCCCATGAAGCTTCCGGCTAGGCAGCTTCATCCAACCCTAAGATTATTATGTAGTCGACTAGATATATTTCAAAGGATAATAAACAAACAAGACATTAGCATGAGCCGACGTGTATATAGTATTGAATGCGGTCACACATGTACTTCAAAAAATAATGATTATAATCAAATTTTCAACACGACACCTTACAATAATTTTTTAAAACTACACAAGATAAAAAGCACATGCTCCTCATATTTGATCTAGCAAACCTCCACCCCTCGCCGCCCTTAGCCCCAAAGCTTTGTTTGGATACGATGTTGTTGGATTCACCTCCGTCCATATGTGTTAAGATGAATTGAAAAGTCTAAATATATGTGAAATGATGCGGATTCGACTACATGTAAACAAGACCTAAGGAAGAAGTTATTCTGTGAAACTGAACCGTACAAAGATTAAGCTTAGGCCACAAGAGACAAGCGCGTCCATATTCCTTTTTGTTCCCCACATGCACGATCATATCGATCGATCGACAGCGCTTTCCTTCCTTGTGGTTTCGTCTTACGTGATGCTAGCTGATCGATAAACAAATGAATATAGTTAACAAGGATGGGTGGAGTTGTCGCTTCTCAAGTTCTCATGCGCATTACCAGCATTTATTTATATTATTATTAAAAACCTTATTAATTACTCCGTCATCAAGCTAAAAATCAACCACATTTCTCTCTAAGGGCATGTTTGGTTAGGGGTCACTAAACTTTAGTCACTTTTAGTTTCTAAAATACCAAACACCTTGACTAAAGTTTAGGGACCATTAAAGTTTAGTGACTTTTAGTCAGAAAAATATAGCTAAAAGTGACTAAATGTATATGGGACAACTGTTTTAGTGGGTGAAACCAAACAGAAGGTTAGGTTACTTAATTTTAGAGGGTACAAAACTTTAGAAACCACTAAACTTTAATGGGTTAAATCAAGAGGCTCTAACTAAAATGGCTGGCCGGATAGGAGGACAGTACAGTTTCCTTCTCTTATTTTTCATTTAATTAACTAATTAATCCTTGACCGACAATCGATATAACGGCTCCAGTTGTCGTCACTCAAATCAAATAATACTCCAACTGATGTCAGGTTCAACGTCCACGAGCTAGGCACTGAATGACTGAACCAAACCAAACCAAACAAAGCACAAGTGGCAACGAGAATGCATATGATCTGTACGCTAAGGACTCATGGCCGGAGAGATTCCATCTCCAAGTCACGTACAGTTGAGGACGAGGTAATAAAAAAAGAACAAAAAAACAGCAATGCATTGTGCATGCAAGGACTCCACTTTAATTTGACGCCAACCCTGTCCCAGCATCGTTTCGTTTTTTGGCAGCAACCACCACGATCGTGCTGTACCTGTACTCTTCATCATTTTTCACCGATGGTCGATGGATGGATCCTTGCTTGCTGCCGTGTCATCTGCTGCCTTTTCCCATCGTGCTGACTGCTTACTTTTCCTCGCTTTTTGTGTGTGGACTTTGCATGCATTCCAGTTATCTGATGCTACTAGTACCATCTAGCTAGTGGTACTTTTTGACTTGCATTGGATGAACCAAGCTTGTTTTCGCTCTGAAATTGTTGTGTACTTATTGCTTCGTTTTCACCTTACAAGAAATAACTTTAACTATACATATTAATATTTATAGTATATAATTAATAATATCATATTAGATATATTTTTAAATCCTTTTTTCAATAAATTTATTTCAAGATAGAAATATTATATGTGTTTTTTTATAAATCGAGCCAACTTTCGGTACGGAAACCAGTTCATTGAGGACAGAGCGTGCAAAGCACAAAATTTGTCTACAATTGTAAAATCGTTACAAGGGTTTATGTTTGGCACTGTTTTTGTTCATGTTCTGTCAAACGACCTGGCCATAGACGTCAAGGCCCTATTTGGAACGCGGGAATTTTTCGTCGTTCCTGCGTTTTTTCTGTGAAAATGAACTGATTCATGTGAAATTCTTGCGTGATTCCTGTGAAATTCCTACGTTCCAAACATGCCCCAATTCTTAAGCACGCGCATCCCAAGCAATAAAAACTGGAAGTGTCTTTGCCTTATGTGAAGCACAAATTAAGGGTTTCTTTAACAAGACTTTTAAATAGTTTTAGCTACGTTTGCTTCATGGCTTAAAATGAAGCCCCGCCAAAATGCCCAACGAAAACTATAATCGGAGAACGGAGAGCCTCAAAATCTTTTTTTTTCATACCGTGGCTTCTCTAGATTCATCACCTTTTTTAAAAGGCTGAAGTTTTTTTTTTTTTTTTTTGCTTCTAATGCCAAAAGGACCCTAAAAATGTGTCTCGAACAGTCTCTTCTCAATTCCCCATATATTTTTTATAAGAGTGAAAGTGGACATAAATTTGACAGAAATAATTACAACATTACTACTGTAGTAAAACCTCTTTTGCTAATACGTGCTTGTTTTAGACATCATAAAGTAGAGTTAGAGCTAATGCTATTTTTAGTAAGAGCTAAGAGTCCTACTCCATTTTAATTACTAGGCCTAGGGTGCTGTGCTGATAGGCTGTCAAATTATGCCAAAATCAAACCACTACGTTTTTTGTTCTCTGTTCATCTGCAGGGGGAGGGGGACTGCCATTGCTGTGCCAGCTGGTGATCCACCAGGACGCGGTTGGCATCCAAACACTACTGTAAACTTGAAATTCCCTAACCAACGTCAGACAAACTGGATTTACCCTGTCGAATTAGCCCTGACGGTAAGTGCACAATAAAAAATTTCATAATGATATTTTTATTTTTTATGATGATACATATATTTTCATAATGATATTTTTATTTTCCCTGATGGTAGTACACCGCAAGAGAATTTCAAGTTTTCAATAGTCAAATATAGCAAAAAAAAAGTGTGAAATGACATCCAAATATATACATTATTGCAAAGTTGATATTCAAACTCAATATAGCAAAAAATCGAACAAAAATAACAAAAGTGCAGTGTAAACTAGAATACAAATTTTATTGACACTTGTAGTGCAAATGCACCTGTATTTTGTTATTTTTCCATGATGCACTATATAGTAATATGCACCGTTTTAAGAAAGCTTTCAAACCATACAACTATAGGTTTTAAAATAAATAAAAACTTGTATCTTCACACTACTTATTTTGCCAAGTATACACATTAAGTATGCAGGTGTAATATGATGTACTACTGACTAGCTCTCACGAGGCATGAACCTATAGACGGAGCTAGCTAGGTGACACAGTCCATAGACCACTCTAGGATTTTATGAGTGTATTGCGAAGATTGCATACACTCGAGTACCCCTCGTCACTTGGCTCATTACATCTAGAGCTATACGCAGGACCATAGAACCATGTGTGCTACCTTGTCATATTATTACAAACTTTATGTATAACGTCCATCATTATAAAATATATGTACCCCCACTCTATCAATAATAAAAGACTATAAAAGATTGTAATTATTCTTATTTTTTTGGGAGTCAAACAATTTGAAGTTGTACCAAAACTATATAAAAATTTGTTAACAATTCTAATACAAAATAAGTAGATTAATTATGAAATATATTTTTGCTATTAAATTTGGAGATATAAATATTAATATTATCAAGATTTTAGTAGGGTCATAATACAATATTTTACACAATTAATCCAAAAGCCATGCCATAAATAGTTTCTTGAAAAAATACCATGAAACCGCAAACAACTTTTAAAGGATGATATGATGAATCGATTTCAATGAAAGTTAGTATGACAAAAGGGGCATATTAGGTCCAATTTTATTACGGAGTATTTATAATTGTATACGTATACGTAAATGTAATGTAATGTAATGCAATCGCAAAGGTTAAGATAGGAAATCAGAGAAAAGGAGAGGGCGAAAGAGCAAAAGTGGGGAGGACGTCATCGAATCGAAACCGAAGGCAAAAGCCACAACTACTCCTTCCATTCTCGCCTCCGCCTCCGCCTCCGCCGGCTCCATCTATCTCATCACGCCGCGCCGCCTCTCTTCACGCGCTTTCCTATTTCCGGCGCCGCTTTCCATCACCGCCTCACCGCGTGCCGCCATATTTCCCCCCGGTCCCCGAACCCGAGTCGGAGACGCACGCAGCGCGCCCTGCCGCCGTCCGTACCCTGTATATAATGGACGCCGATGAGCCACCGGAGCCCGCCGTATCCGCACGCCTCCGCCGCCTCCGGAGCTAGCTAGGATTTTGCCGTACCCGCGCGAGCGGAAATGGGCTGCACGACCTCGCACGACGCCTTCGCCGCCGCGGTCACCTCCTCCAGCTCCCGTGCCCGGGCACGCCGCGCGTCCGCGTCCACGTCAGGGCCCTCGCTCCGGCACGGAGACCCCGCCGCGCTGTGCCGCGAGCGCGTAGCACTGATCCGCGCCGCGGCCGACCGCCGGTACGCGCTCGCCGCCGCGCACGCCGCTTACTTCCGCTCGCTCGCCGCCGCCGGCGATGCGCTCCGGCGCTTCGCGGCGTCCGCGCTCGCGCCCGCCACGCCCGGCTCCTCCTCCTCGCCGGTGCTCACGCTCCCGCCTTCCCCCCCAAGCCGGTCGCCGCGTCCGCCAGCGTCCCGCCGTCGCCGTCCTCCTCCTCGTCCACCGTCTCACCGCTCTCGCACTCCCTCTCCGACGACGACGACGACGACCTTCATCTCCATGACCTTGACGACACCAGACACGGCGAGGAGGCGTCGACGTCGACGTCCACGTCCACGAGGTACCACCACCACTTCATGAGGAGATCGTCCACCGTGCCCAACGTGGTGTACGAGGACCCCGACGCCCACACCCAGTACACCACAGCCGAGACCAGCTACGGATACGCCTACGGCGACGGCGACGGCTACAGCTACGGGCCAGCGTACCCGTACGGGCCCTACGGCGAGGTAATTGCGGGAGAGACGCCGGCGGCGGAGGCGCCGAGGCAGCCTGGGCCGCCGCCTTCGCCCCCGACCGTGGAGGCCTCGCCGTGGGAATTCTTGGACCCGTTCGCGCAGTACGACCAGTTCGTGGAGGACTACGCTCTCGGGAATCTGCCAACCAACAGCCCCAACTACGCCGAGCTGAGGAGGATGGAGGGGATCCCGGAGCTTGAGGACGAGGCCGAGTTGGAGAGGAAGGCAGCAGAGGCATCAAAGCCATCCACTTCCGGGGTTTCTGATCTGAACATCAAGGGGAAGGGGAAGGGACCGATTCAAAGCAATGCCGCTTCGAACGGCGACTTTTCTGGTGACAGCAAGCTGCAGAGGAATGCCACTTCAATCAGCGATTCTTCTGGTGGCAAGCTGCAGAGGAAGGGATCAGAACCACCTCCTGATGGAAAGTTACAGAGGAAGGGATCGGAGCCAGCTGCTGATACAATTCCAGCTTCTAGGAATGATTCCCTCCCAAGCAATGCCAGCTCGAAAAGCAAACAAGGGGAGGAGAAGAACACGGTGAGCCTAAAGGGCACAGTTAGCAGTGACATTGGTGGTGGCAGCAGCACCAGTGGGAAGAAGAAGAAAGGTGTGGCCTTCGAAGAAGAGCAATCCATCAGAGCAGCAGGAAGAGGTGGGGAGAGCCATGGCAAGTCGGTGGTGAGCAGCGAGCCATTCTCGCCATTGCATCATCGGACGAGGGATGCCAGACAGGCGATTGATGAGGTCAAGGAGCTGTTCGATGAGGCGGCAAACTGCAGCACAGATGTCTCGACGCTGCTGGAGGTGGGGAAAATGCCTCCCGGTGACGCCCCAAGAGTTCTTAGATGTGGGTAATGCATTGCTTTATTTGAGTGCAACCATGCTTGAAATTGTTTTTTAGCTTTGTTGGTATAATATGTGCTCTTGTGATAATGTAAAACCATTCATTTCCATCTCTTGCAGATATCTCTTCCAGAGTGATGGATCCTCTAGGTCTTACTGTATCGACATCGTCTTGCCTCCCAAAATCACATGGCACGAAGTCAAGACCATCAAGCAGCAAGGCAAGCACTTCAGCTTCGTCAGGCTCTGGCCGTTGCAATGGTATTGGCCACCTCTCATCAACTCTGGAGAAGCTGTGGGCCTGGGAAAAGAAGCTCTATCAGGAAATTAAGGTACACACTCTTACTCTCAACGACAAACTTATAATTGAAGTAGTAGTTGTGTTAGTGTATAGGACAAGAAAATGTAGGCTCTATTTCATATTTTGTCTGATTTATTTATTGCCAAATATCTGTTGAACATCGTTAGGTGGTTGTTCTAGGATGAAGAGAAGCTACGGATGAAGTATGAGAAGTATTACAGAAGGCTGAAATCCATGGATGAAAGTGGCGCTGAATCAAGTGCAATTGACTCCGTCCGGTTGTCTGTAAGGCTTCTGCAGTCCAAAATCAGCATCAACATGAGTACAGCTAAAGCCTTCTCGTTAAAGATACAGGAGATTCGAGATGAAGAGCTTTACCCTCAACTGGTTGATCTCATCCAAAGGTATGAATACTCCCATGCATGAATTGTCGTTGTCTTCAAAAGATTGAATTTATCTGATCCATATGATTTCTTACAGGTTCAGAAGGTTGTGGAAAGCTGTTCTGGAATGCCACGAGAAGCAGCTATTAGCCATACAATACAGTAAAATTCATCATCTCAAGGCGATGACTGTAAGCCAATCTGGTGCGGAGGCCTCGCGGGATTTGGAACGGGAGCTCACAAAGTGGTACCGTTGCTTCAACAAGTGGATGAGCTCGCAAAGGTCTTGTGCTGAGGCGCTGAATGAATGGTTGAAGAAATGGCTCCCTGATGTGCAGGAGGAAATCACAGCAGATGGGGCCCCTCCTTTCTCACCAGGCAAGCTTGGCGCACCACCTGTATTTATCATCTCAAACGATTGGTTCCAAGCAATCGAGATGGTCTCCAAGACCGATGTGCTGAGAACAATCGACCAGTTCTCTAAGCTCGTGCATGAATTCAAGAAGAGACAGGAAGATGAGCAGAGACAGAAGCGGAAAGCCGATCACGCTTCCAGAGATTACAGCAGAAAGCGTAAGGATCTGGAGGAAGAACTCGGTCTGAGTACCATGGAGAATCCTCACCACAGCCATGACAACCGTGTAATGGACCTGGAAAAGTTGAGGAAAAGAAGAGACGAGGAGAGCAATAGACATGACAAGACCCTGAATCATGCTCACGTCGCAGCTTCAGCTACTCTGCCAATTGGTTTGGTTCCTGTGCTGCAACAGATCACCAGCTTCTTTCAGGGAAATCAACGGGTCTACATGGAAATCAGAACCCAAGGCACCTGACGACACATCCTCTTGATTTATAGTCTAGTAGTATTGCATTCTTTTGTATATAGATAGAATGATGACAGATATATCAGATGAGTTTTACATAAGTAGCTACTAATTCAAGGTAGGTATAGGAGGACTACTAATCATGTACTTATTATTCATAATATACTTGGGCTAGCTTGGCTTTAGGTCTAAGCCACCCTTACGACCTAGTGATTTGTCTGTTTGAGGCGTTACAACACTTGTTGGTGAAGAGTAACTTGCTGCTCCCAGCTCGGTTGCCTGAACTAGCCACTCCCTCTGAAGGTTCATCTCTCAGCTGGTCTTGCTATGCCCTGTCCTGTGGTTCTCCATTTGCGGCTGTACCTACAAATGCGGTACAATATATAATTTAGTGAAATGATACCACAGAACTGGCATCCCAATTTGCATTCTTGCAAACAGGGAATAAGATGTAGCCGGATTTCTGTCAGGTCCATGTTTTCTTCTATGAACAACCTGCAGTTTTGGCCTCATTCTTGTCTGCTTGTACACACATCACATAAAGTTACTGACAAGATGCGGCCAAGTAGTCCAAATTTGTAGCAACCGATACCTTTAGAATGTCGAATAATGGATTTTCAAGTGGAAGAAGAAGAAGAAGATTAAGGTAATTATCAGGCTAGAAAAAAGACAGTTTTTTTTTTAAAAAATAAAATTAATGGAGAACTGCATAATATAATAGTGTGTTGTGTCCAAAACATCGGGTACAACACATAGGTAGAGATTGGGGTGGAATTTAAAACTGGATTAGCATGGAATTGGGGTGGAGCAACAAGAGGAGGAGAGACCAGAGGAAGGCAGAGGTTCTGAATATTCTGTTGGATTGGAGGCCTGTGCTGCTGTTAGGGAGGACTGAGACTGTAAAGAGGAGTAGAGGAGCAGCTGAGGAATATTATTCAGAGACACAACTCTTGTAGCATCTACAGTAGTACTGTGCTTTCTCTACCTCAAACTACCATACCCATCTGTGTTTCTGGAACCATCTAGAAGGAGTTGGAGCGGCTATACTATACTCTATACATGCCATGTGTCTGTCACGTAAAGGAGAGATGTCTCTCTTGGATTGGGGAAAGACCGGGTCTTTCCAACCGACGTCGTAGAAGAATGAAGAAGAACTGCCTCTTCCGTCTCGTGGAAGAGGAATTTAGGCTGGATTAGCATGGAGCAGGGGACGAGGAGGATACAGATACAGACATGAGGAAAACACAGGTTCTGAATATTCTGTTGGAGGCCTGTATTGCTCTGCTTCGGCTCTCTGTTAGGGACTACCTATGCAAGAGCAGTAGAAGGAGCAGAATTATTCAGAGACACACAGCTCTGTCTCACTCTTCTCGCATTTCTACTTCCTCTATCTAAAGCTACCGTACCCATCTGTGTAGGTTATCTTAACCGACAACGTATCATGTGCAACCCAGCTTCGTGTGCCTATTTATCTATATCTATATCTATACCTACCTAATAATAAAGAGATAAATTTTTTCTCCCCTATTTTTTTTGTCCGACTTTCCAACTACCGGATAAAGTCGTATTTAGTTTCGTTGCAACATATAAAAATATATTATATAAATTAACTTGCCTAGTAATTAATTGGAGGTCATATAAGAATCAAATTGATACAAATATTAAGTTTCGTTGCAACAATATAAAAATATATTATGTAAATTGGTTTGTCCAAATATTGGAGTCCATATAGGACTCAAACTGATTGACGGGTCACGGATGCGGCGATGGCCACCTTGGACCGTAGGTAGATGTAATTGTTGAATTTCAATTAATATACCATATGCCTCTATCAATTTAATCTATTTATTTTTTTTGCTATAGATGAAAATTAAATATATGTAAGGAAAATAATGTGAGACTGTTACAGTATGAAATCCAAATCTATCTCCAAATTGTAAATCTTCTAGGTGACTACATGACAAAGTATATTCCTATTGCAACGCACAGACACATTTGATAGTGTCATATAAAATATGGAAAATTGACTCTTAGACATTCAAAGTGACTACCCTTTGTTGTTGGACACTGAAAATAGAGCGATTTGCTGGAGAACACTCTGGTTCTTGGTAAATTTGTTGGTGGACACCGTGCCTAATAAAATATTCTATCAAAATAGATATAAAATCATATTAGCGCCAAAAAATTATACTATAAAATTTTATATGTAGTACACGATGAGAACTATAAAGTAAAAACATTGTTTTGCATTAAAATGATCGTTTTACTCCTCTTTATAAATAGACAAAGTTAATCATAGTTAATTTGTTTATATATTTGTGGGACAAAAAATCTTTATATCATCAAGAACACTCTGGTTCTTGGTAAATTTGTTGGTGGACACCGTGCCTAATAAAATATTCTATCAAAATAGATATAAAATCATATTAGCGCCAAAAAATTATACTATAAAATTTTATATGTAGTACACGATGAGAATTATAAAGTAAAAACATTGTTTTGCATTAAAATGATCGTTTTACTCCTCTTCATAAATAGACAAAGTTAATCATAGTTAATTTGTTTATATATTTGTGGGACAATAAATCTTTATATCATCAAATCTTTACTATGCAAAAAAATATTAGCTCAAAATAATAAAATTTATAATGGTATATTTAGCATCACTGAATTATAAATTTATCTCTTGTCAAGCTTCATTTATATATTTAGCATGGCGGCGGCGGCTTTCCTTGGGCGCGGCAGCGGAGGGACCTGCATCTGCTTCCAGGTCCAACAGTTGTATTCAAAATCCTTGATTCGTGCTCCTGTTTCCTAAATAAATAAACTCGATTTCTCCCTAAACTTTATGAACCTTTTACCTATGTGCCATTATAAAAGATCAAAATGACCTGTGTACCATTGAGAATTTCAAAAGTTCTTCTATACCCTTACAGTAATTTTTTTCCCCTACATGCCACTCCTATCTATTTTGATGACTAATGACTAGTGAAAAAGACACTTTTGCCCTCAGTTGTATAATACATTAATTTTTTTCCTCTAGAGCTACAATAAACGTTTATGTTGCAAAAAACTTCACTTTTATATTTATATTAATACCACTACAAAAAAAATTCACTTGTACGCGTACAAATGAAAAATTCTATTTTTTTTAATACATAAAAAATGACAGTTACGACAAACCAAATAAAAAAATATTTAAATTAAATACGTATAGACATAAAAGAGATCCAAATTTATAATTGATATGCATTTTTCATTTTAGCAAAACTGGATTTTCTATTTTTTTAACAAAACTAAAATTTCACTTTAGCATTTTCTACGATTTGCTATTAGCATTGGTGGCCGATTGGACTAGCCCACGTCGCCACGCTCGCGGCCCTTCCAAGCCGGTCACGCACGACCGGAAGACCGGCAGTCGCAAGCACGACACGACTACGTGGCATACGTGGATTGGAAAGCCGTACTGAAACAGTGGCTGTGAGCACGCGGATTCTATGAGCTATATGAAGCTTCATATTTTACAACACAACAGCGACACCAAAGGAAAGATGGAAAATTTTAATGCATACTACAACTGAGGGTAAAAGAGTAATTTCCGCTGGCGATTAGAGGCTAAGGGTATGTTTGGATGCACCAACTAAACTTTATCTAGCTAAATTTAGCCGCTATGCATCCAAACAGGCTAGCTAAAGTTTAGTTGAATCTATTAGCTGGTGCATCCAAACACCCAACTAAAATTTAACTATGACACTTTTTAGCTAGTTAAAGTTTAACTCTGAAATTTTAGCTAGCTAAACTTTAGTTGTGTGCTTCCAAACATGCCCTAAATAAATGGAAGTGGCACGTAGAGAAAGAAAAAGTCATGTATGGGTATCTGAGAATTTTTTGTTTTTTAAATGGTACATAGGTAATATGATCTTTTTCAATGGCACACATGTAAAAGGCTCAAACTTTATCGCCAACAAGTAGATTCTTGCGTGGAGATGCCGACCTGGGCCGTGTTTAGTTCCCTCGCCGAATCGGCGGTTCTGGGCACTGTACCGATTTGGTACAGTGCCCAGAACACTGTAGCAGTTTGTTTTTATTTGTGAAATATTGTCCAAAAATTCTCAAACTAGGCTCAAAAGATTCGTCTCGCAACGTACAACAAAACTGTGCAATTAATTTTTAATTTCATCTACATTTAATACTCTATATATGTGCCAATATTTTGATGTGATGGGAAATCTTCTTTTTACATAGTGGAATTTGGGAGGAATTTGGGAACTAAACACGGCCCTGAATGATATTTGCTATCAACATTGTTTTCGTCATCTTTCCGAACGCCATCATCAATGCGGTTGAACGTGCTCGTGACCGACGACGACGCATGGAGGAGCTGATGAAAGAAGACTCATCCATGCAACGACGCATGGAGCACCATAGCCGTCCTCTATTCCTCCGCGCAAGCAGATATATACCGTCCAGATCTATTCGGCATACACGACTACCGAGACGAAGGTGCTCGAGTTCCAGGAGCGAAGCACGGCCCCCCGATGCTGGGAATATCTGGCAAGTGTGTGGCGTCGGCAAAACGACTCTCCTGCGTCTTACGCGCGACTGCTACGACCGATAACATTTCCTTAGATACGTCTTCTTTGTCCCGGCAGGCGATGGGTTTACGTCCGATATGCTGTAGCTTGAAATTGCTAAGGGTATTGGCTGAGGTCTTATCCCTGCTAAGGATCTTGGCTGTGTGCTTATGGATGCAGCGACTTGCATCTCCAGTTTCCTCCGAGATCAGTCGTTTCTGCTGCTGATCGACGACGTCCGGGACGCCAGCTTTGATCTCGCCGCTGCTGGATTGCCCACCACGCTCGGTCCCCGGCAGAAGGTGATCTTTAGCACGAGGGATGAGTCTATTTGTGCTGACATGGGATGCGTGGAACTTATATTGTTGGGGATGAAATTATTGATTCTAATCCAATGATCAAAGAGCCCGCGAAGGAGGTAGGAGTATTATTTATTTATTTATTTAATCCAATAAAATTGTTGTTCATGCATCTTTTAATTAGTTATTAGTTGAAACATCACAAATTAAAACATAACTTTTTATTATCGGGTTGGTACGTTGGGTTGATGACTTTGTGAAGGTATGTATATTTCGTCTTGCAGATAGTTGTCAAGTGTCACGGCTTCCCCAAAGCTTTATTAATGGTTGCTGGAACTATGTCAACTAACGCCCTGTTCGTTTGACTTATCAGGTCCGCTTATCAGCCATGGTATAATATTTTTATCTCACAACAAAACAACCAAAAACAATATCTGCCAGCTTTTCAGCCAATGACTTGCTAAACAACAACTTTCCCAGCGAACAAGGAAGGAGATCCTTGTCTCAAGTCTTTTAGGGAAGAAATATGTGGGGCTATAATTTTCGCCTCTGAAGGATGTCAAGAAGATTGGAGCTAGCTAGTGTTTGTAATATCAATTTCACCCCAGTATCTTGTGCTCCTTAGGGCAGTCCCAATACAAGACTCTATTATAAAGCCCAAGACTATTTATTACTACTTATTTATGATGTTTTGTTGATATGGTAGTATATTTATTGAAGAGAGATGGTGAAAAAACAAGACTTCAAGTCCATAATATTCGAGCTAATAAATAGATTTATACTCTATGATAGAGTCTGCATTGGGAGTGCCCTTAGTAAATTATATTTTCTTCCCAACTAGTCATGCCTTGTCATTGTCGATTTTTGTTTTCTTTTTTTTGTATATAATTTTATTAGAAACCTGACTCTAATAGTCATAGCCTTGGAGTGAACTTTTGTCACTAGTAATTTGCGCACGTTCATGCGTGCTAGCTTAATAACTTTTCGAATTTATTTGACAAATGAAAAAATCTTAACATACACATGACAAAGAATGGATGTTACTTCATATTAGGTGACAACACAACACTGCTCTCAAACATGGAAGGGTCAAATGGGCTAAAAAGAAGAGCACATGTATTTTCCTGATAATCAGTATACTTGCTGATACATATCTCAAAAACTAATACTAGCAGCACACAGACACAATAAACTGCACTGCTTAATGAAACTGTAAACACACGATACAAAGCTCGGTTGACACAGCACCCACGATTTGCACGCACGTCAGCTGCTGCTGCAGTCTTTGCGCACATCAAGCAACAAGCTTGAGCAGCATGTCAGCAAACACGAACACACCACATCACCTGATCGATATATTTTTTCGCGAGCGGGATTACACCCGTATTTCATTAAGAGGGAGTGGAGTTTTAAACACGGACAAACAGACATGACCTTGAGGTTGGCGAGCAGCCCCCGACGAGATCACAGACACACACAGACAAAAGCAAAGTTGCTGGAGTCTTAATTACAAAACACCTGGACTGAGCGACCAAATATCCCTAAAGAACCGCGAAGGGTTTGAAACCTACCGAACCCCACTCCTGTGCTTCCCTGAAAGCGGCCTGGGCGACGTCGCCTGATCGATATATATAGATCATAATCAGAAAAACAATTGTTTGTCACATTCATGGTCCACATAGTCGAAATACTTCCAGTAATAACCTTCCACAAGCCCCATATTATAGACCTCCCGGCTGAAGATTGAGGTAGAAGGGAGTGCACCATTCCCAGGTTAGGTGCGGACCTGGAATGTCATTGGTGTAGTTGGATAAGAGCTGCGTTAGCGTGAAAGGTCCCATATTTCTGGGATAGGGAGAAAGCGGTCCCAAAATAGTTGCGGAAACGAGCTCTGGTTCTTCTTCTTGGTTGCCGCAAGCTCCAATGCCAAACTTGTAGATGCACTGCCCCTGGTCTTGTATAGGCCAGTCATTTCGATGTAAGCGCAGTTGGGCTCAACCATCGTTGCTGGGAAGCAGTCGGTGTCAACGACAAGGCATCTGACGCCAAGGAACAGAGCAAGCCTGCCGATGCTGGTGACCCTCTCCATCACGTTCCCAGCAGCGTCGATCTTGAAAACATCAATGCCGCCACCGCGCCAGCCGCAAAACCCCAAGCAAATCCCCGCCGACGGGGGACACCACCGCGTAACAACGACCACCATCCTCGTCGTACTCCAGGGAACGAAGCTGGTCGAAGATGTTGTTGGCACCAGCAGGAACAGAAGATTCACGGTTGATGGCAGCAGCAATCTGGGGCAGCCGGCTTGCAGGACAGTAGGGGTGGCTCTTGTCCACAGACACGGAGAAAGACTCGCTCTCGGGTTCCGCCGAGTACACCAAGACAAGAGGGAGGCAAGGACCCGACCCCGTCGGGAGTGAACCGTAGACGCGTCCCCCGACTGGGTCGGGAAAAAAAGGGGCCGCAAAACGGATCAGGGGGCCGGTGGGAAAGGGGGTTGGGGCGCTCACGGGGTGCGGTGGGTCCCTGGCCCCCAGAACGATGAGGCCGTCGGTTTGGGCTTGGTGACGAAGGCGTTTGGGCCCGGCCGGGGCGCGGAGGAACGGCAGCCTCCTGCGGAGGAAACGAACCCGGGGGCAGTGTTGGGCCCAAGAGGAGGGCGCGCGTCGACGGGTTGGCGGCGGGCGAAGGCAGCCGGGCCTTGTGTTCAAAAAAGCATGACCCAACGGCTTGGACGGAAGCGGGGTTTATGCTGGTTGCTCTTGGCGGGATTTGGCGGTGGGCCCGGGGCGCCAAGGGACAGACAGCGTGCAGGTCGGTGTAGCAGTCGAGGCGTTTTGGGGGCCAGAACCCTCGGCGACCCCGGTTCACGAGGTCCGCCCGGGAAACGACGACCCGCCCCAGCGCCGCCATTGCCTCTTCGGGCCAAACCCATCCGATATTGTTTTGGCTTCAGGTGGGGGGGGAAAAGTAGCAGGAACTAGTTAAGGATAAATAGAGGAGGGGGAGCAACGAAAGAACAACCGAGGAGCGCTGCTGGCTGGAAAGATTAACGTTTTGGATCGAGTTTCCCAGCACCATCGTCGCGTGCC